>LPNX010545871.1:165824-318255 GCA_001517045.1 Pseudotsuga menziesii | reverse complement strand
TTGTCTCTTGTGATGTGCTTATGTGATTGTTGTGCTTGTTATTCTCTCAGTGAAAAGATCTTATCATAATGCTAGCTTAAATGTTGAAAAACTAACACAGGGTTTACTTGGAGAGTGTGGTTTCGAACTTGAGTACTCAACTACCATCTACTGTGATAACCAGAGTACCATTCGAATCTGCAAAGATCCAGTTCAAAAGCAGAGAACCAGACACATTGAGATTCACATGCACTACATCAGAGAGCTTGTGCATGATGGCACCATTCACCTACTCTTCTGTTCATCTTCAAAACAGGTAGGTGATATCTTCACCAAAGCATTTTGTGAGAAGACCTTCAGCAATCTCAAATCACTGATGGGGATTGGTGATCATGCCGTCAAAGCATGAGTGGAGACAAGATTCTACAATTTTGTTTTACAGTCCATGTTTAAGGGAGGATTTTCCCAAGTTGGTTTTGCCTCTTTCCTTGGTTCATATGGACTTGCAGTATGTAAAAGGGTGACTAAGCCTTGTTGCTAGGCCCTATATTTTGATTTATTACTCATAAATTTAGGCTTAAGGGGGGGTGTTAGAATAATCAAACCCATAGTATTACCCACTTAGACATTAATTCACTTATTTTTGTCTTATTTGCCTAGTTCATGAGTCCCACAATGTGCAAGTTGCTAATTGCCTATCCATAGAGGTCAAACTTGGCATATTTGACTCATGTAGTGCTTGGGAAAGCCTTAGAAATCAAATCTTCTTTATTCCTGGCCTCCTAGGTGCCCTTCTACTTTTTCTGCTTTATTGACTGCTTTTTCAGTGTTTTAAGGCACATAGGAAAGCAAGACTAGGTGAGGTGAACTTGTTTTCTTGCCATTTCATCCTCCACTATTTCCTCCATGCAAAAGCATGTATGAGCTTCCATTCCACCACTCATTAGCTTGCCCATGCGCCCTTTCCAATTCGTGATCCTCATGACAGATTTGGGATCATCTTTTTACACCTATGGGGGATTTGCCTATTTTGGGTAAGCCTGCTTTATGCTAGTTTTGGATGCCTCCTTATGCATTCGACCTATTGATGTATTCTATATATTCAGAAACCTATTTTATTATAGGGTTGGCTATTGTACACTGAGTTAATATAATTTTGTGTTACAGCTCCATATTCAGTCTCCATTGTTGACAATTTTGCATGATCATTTGTAATTTGTTGTGAGTGAAATTAATCTATTGCTGGTCAGAATTTCTACACTATCACGAAGGTGTGAAGAGTTTGGTTCCAAGGTCATCCTATTTTTGAACATTTTGAAGTCTTTCAACAACCAACCTCTCTTAGTCAGGTTGGACCTAGTCACCTAGCCTTTGGTGTTCATGCTGGGGGAAAACTCTCAGCCTCTATAGGTCATGCTAAGAGAAAAAAGTCAGCCACTTCTAGTCATGTTGACACCATTGAGAAAAATAGTTGTTCGAAGTGCAAACTTAAGTTCCCCTATAAGCTATGTGAGGGAGATCATCTTACTCACCAGTGCCCTGCTATCGCAGAGGCATGGAGAGTGTGGTCCAAGACTCAAGAATTTCCTTCTCTTGAACAACCTACTCAACCTTTGGTTGATCAATTGGTTGAACCAATCTCAAATTTGGTCGATCCCACTCTTCTTTCGGAGAGTGATCCTGATGTGATTGAACCAATGTCATCTTTGGTCAATCCCACTCTCCCTTTGGAGAGTGACTTTATCAAAGTGGTTTAATTGATTCCATTATTGATCAATCCCACTCTTCCTTTGGAGAGTGAAGTGTCTACTCGTCACATTTTCTTCACTGCCAATTCAGAACTTACTGAACAAGGGGGTATTGAACTCGTTTCGGATCAACCCCCACCAAGTTCTCGGATTTCTTCCTTATATTGGGATAGCCTAGTTGAGCCGTGCCTTCCTTCTGATGCACCTTTCCAAATAAAGGTCAAAATTGAATCATACATGATTGCTCATTGTATTGTTGATGAAGGAGCCTCAGTTAGTATCTTGTTTGCTCATGCTTGGCAAGGCATGGGATCTCCCAGCCTTGTGTCGACTGCTAGTCAGTTACTGGCATTTGATAGAAGAACTTTTATAGACTTGGGAATTCTTTCTCAAACACCTATTACTTTGGGTGGGAATACTGTCTTAGTTGACTTCATGGTGATAGAAGACCCCTTGGACTTCAATATGATCCTTCGACGTGATTATGTCTATGCCATGAAAGCTATGGTGTCGACATTCTTTCATGTGATGTAATTTAATCACGGTGAATAAATTGTCACTATCGATCAGTTGGATTTTCTTTATTCGTCTCCTCACCCAACTAGAGACTAGGTCTTTCCTTTATCGATTCCCAGTGTTTCTATAGACACTACTCTGCCACAGGTGAGCTATGTGGCCTCATGTCCTTTGCGTTCAATTTCTACTGAGAAGCAGCCTCTATTTTCATGCTTACCTTCTCGAGACATGGTCCCAGTAGTTGACCAGGTGAGTCATCTTATACATACTGTGGGGCCTAATCTCCACTCTATCAATCCATTTGAAAGTTTAGACATGTGTCCTATCTCAGATGATCTCCTTCCTTCGGATGGAGTCTTCCTAGAATATTTGATACAGTCTGATCTTCTATTGGATGTTAGTTCAGTTGTGACTAATTCTAACCCTAATTTTCCTAGTAATCCTGACCTTTCTTCTTATGTTGGTCATGTTGAGTTTTTGGACTCTCCCTTTGAATAACAAGTCAGTGATCCTGATGAATTTGATTTTTCTTTTGAATTTTTCAACTCCTGTGATACTAAGTTTTCTCTTGCAGACTCTATCTCCCTTGTTGATATTTTATTTCCTTCTAAGATTCCTCTTTTGTTGATTCTTCCTTGACTACATCTTTTGTAGAAGATAGAAAAGCCACATGTGTTTCTGCCAAAGTGACCTGCCTCAAATATTTTCTTCTGAATATGATTCTGATGACGGTTGTTTCTTCGAGACGGGATTTTTAGTTAGATTCACAACTGTTTACTGGCCTCGCCTTGTTGTTCAAGTTGTAACTGCATTTTCATGTGCCCTACTCACGCTTATGAGCCTGATGCTAGCTTTGATGCTTTTAGCTCGTTGAATAAGCCCTCATCTTTGTAATCATTGTCGCTAAGCCTTGTATCATTTTTCCTTTGCAACTTAACACCATTTACCTTAAGTAGATGTTCCCCGAGTGTCTTTACCTTGCTCTTGTTCCTTGCATTATGCATAGGTTTGTTCCTTGTGCTTGGAACTAGTTTCTCTTGCCCCTAACACTCGTCTCCTCGCATTTAGAGCATTCTTTCTACTCTCCTTCGAGCACATTAAAAACAGTAAGGAGGTCGTGAATTGACTTTTCTGGACTCGTTAAAATTTCACGGGAAAGATATTGAGTTTATTTAGGCCCAGGTATGACTCCTCAAAATAGACTTGAATTCTGAGTAAACTTGTCCATTCAGGCCCCTTAAGAATATGTGAATGGGCATCCACATTGGTGGTAGGTTAACGCTTTCTCGGATCATCTGGAATAATATGAGAAAGGAACACTCTCATTTCTTTGGAATTGAGAAGAGTATTCTCAAGCATAGGTTTATCACTTTTCTAGACCTGAGGGACTAAACATATGGAAAAGGAACCCCTGGTATGAGCTTAGTTTTCTCTTTTTCGTGCTCTGGACCAAAACATGAAAAAGATTTCAAGTGTACTTTATGTCTTTGTCATGCTTGTTAAACCCTAAAGATCAAAGCATCGAGTTTATTGTTGTAAGTCCCATTTCTTGTAATCAAATGGATCTTTCTGAGTGATCTTGCCTTCCTTCACACTCATAAAACTCAGGCTATATGCTGCTTTTGAAGGAGTATTGGGTAGGTGGTAATTTATCCTTTTTCGGAACTTCTTGACTAAATACGAAAAAGGTGTGCCTTACTTCTTTGGAAGCTAAGAGAGTTCTTCTGTGGTTTGTTTTATACTTTTCCGTACTCAGGAGACTAAATTGTATGAAAAAGCACCCCCTTGGAGTCTTCTTTGGAGTTTTCAGACTCTCTAAACTATGAAAACACCGTCGAGCATGTACTAGTTTGGGATCGTAAAATCCACGAATCAGTGCTTTATCAAGCATTCTTCTGTCTTTTCTTCAAGCTTGCCAAAAATGAATATGGTCCCAAGTTTGCTTTCTTGGACTCATTAAACCTTTATAAGAAAGAGGAGAAGGGAAGTTCATTCACATGTTTTTTACATCATGGCAACAAGTCTTGTTTCCTTGAACAAAGCACCAGTTTTGAGTCTTTCAACAGTTGGGTCGTAGTGTTTTGAATTTAACGCGATTCAAAGTTTTTTACTCCTCCCATTGGTTTCTTTTCCAATTATATGGGAATCTGTCAATGTCTCCTACATTGCAGATTTGTTTTGTTGGTCCTTTTGTGTCAAAATCTACCTAAGTCACTTTTTGTGTTGTGCTCACTATTCAAGGCTTAAACCTTTGTTGGCCATTCTACAGTTTCCTTGACCTTTTGTGACGACCATTCCCTGGTATCAGTTCATTACATCATGTCTTCAGTGTTTCTTGTCATGAAATTCAGTACCAATTTCAGATCCAATTAGTCTTTGACTTACCTCATGTTGGATGATGAAGGATGCTTTAATGCCTTCCTTCCAACAGATCTCTTCCTATTGAATGCAACACATATTGCTCTGGGGATGAGATTTAGATTTTTATGATAGTACCTTGGGGATTGTTGTCATTAGTGGCAATTTCCCTCGCTATTGGGTAGTGGGAATACCTTAATGTCTCCTACTCGATGGATTCTTCAAGTGTTCAACTTCAAGTCCTTGTATTCACACTTGTTAGAATGTACTAGGTACCTTGGGGTGCATTTTCATTAAAGGTGGTTTCCCTCGTGTTTGTTAACAGTTCTCATTATTGACCAATAATCAAATGGTTTCATCCATGTTCAACCTCAACTCCTTTATTCGCATGGTTAGGATTCATACTGTTGGGCAGTTTGGATTGAAGACCTTAGGCCGACAATAGAATCGTCATTTTTCTATTGCCCAAGTTGCGCAAGACCTTGTTACACTTTATATGACATTTTGCCGAGACATAGATTCACCTTGTATTTTTGTGGCTATGATCAATTGTTGAGTATGGATCCACCTTGTTCATTTGTGGCCATGACTCCTTTAGATTCGATATGGCGCCTTTTTTCATATTGAGCGACCATGATAGTTTCATCAGTTATACATATGTTGGATCCGCCTATATATTTATGGTGATGTTTTGTATATGGACTTGTATGTCCCAAAGATCAGTTTTTTTTTACATTTATCTCTCTTTCAAGCACCTTTGTTCGAGCCTTTTGATCTTGTATTCTCTGCTCTCTCCATACTCAGATATTTCCTTTATAATGTATTTTGGCTATCATCTTCCCCTCTAACCTCATACATTAGGGGGCATCTATTATAGCTCAAAATGACACATCTCTGCTTGTGACCACTTTCCTATGTTTTCGTCGCATGCCGACACTTCCATGACGACCCTTCATGAAAAGTCACTGAAAAAAACCTAACTTGGAGGACCCATATCTTGAGTTTTGTAACTTCATTTTAACTCATCTCTACTCCATTGGAAATATATTTTAGTTAGCTAAAAATTTCCAGAAGACACCAAAGTCTGAAAATGCCCAGAAATACACTAAAAATGAGTTTTTGATGTGTACATGACTTTCCTTAAGGAAACCTACGTATGTACACGAGTTGATATATATAATAGTTGTGTATGCCTTTAATACATGACTTTCTACACTGCAAACTACGTATACCTCCTCATGTACATGACTATTGTTTCTACAACCCGTGTATGCCTCTAAAAAATGTCAAAAAAATATGAATTTTGAAATTTGGGTAGTTATGCAACTGACTCCTTCAGTTGTAACTACTTTGTCTTCGACCCTAAATCTTCATAAAACATATAAATAGAGGTAGGGAGGTCCATGAGAGGGGACTTGAATCTTGGCATCATTATGCTGGAGGAATTCAGACTCTCTTTTCACACACCTTTGCCCTGGCGATCATCCCCTTATGTTACAGAGCTTGGAGGCTAAGTTCCTTGGAGAAGAGAAGCAGTAGAACCAGATCAAGGTTTCGTGAGGTGCCGAAATTGAAGAGAAGGTATACTTGTACTTGTTTTCAAGATTAATAAAGATGTGATGTCCTTCTTCTTCCCAAATAATTGTTCAATGTGTGATTAAATCTCTATTTATGATCATATTATGATGTTAATCATATTATTATTTCATATTTATTTGATTATCATTTCCTTATATGTTGTCATAATGGTTTGAGGAAGGTATAATTCATTTTGCAGGTCTCTTGGAGCAAGAGGATCAAGAAGAGGATTGAAGGGCTGCTTGGATCAACCTTCATTTGGCTAAGGTATGAACCATTTCAATCTTTGAATCTTGATTATATATGCTTTCTGAACATCATACATCCACCTTTCAACCCCAGTATGTTGATGGCCTCTTAAACCCTAGCCATAGGATACTTTTCTTTACAACAGGTGGCAGCAATTACTAAAGGCCATTGTGGTCTATATAACTTGTGAAGGAAGATACAACAGGGCCATGATTTACCATTTCAAATTAATGAACCACTTCATAGGAAAAATCCCACTGAATCTACCTTTCTACTTACATAGGAGCCTGGAAAAAATGGCACACCAGGTAAAGGCTCAGCCAACTAAGATTGCTAGAAGATTGTCTCACCATGTTCTTATCCAACTCCTGATCCAAGAATTGCTGAAGAGGAGAAATATGGCATGGGAATATTTCTTGTTTTGGAATGGTTTCGAAACGGGCCTATATCCAAAAGAAAAGGGGAAGTCTCCTTCAAAAAAGTCTAGCACCCCAAGGAGTGGAAAGAGGAGGATAAGGGCTATATCCGCAATAACAATAGAACAACCTCCTTCCTCTTCTAAAACCAAGCAGGTCAAAATAAACCTAGATTTGAGTGAAAAGGGCCAGGAAGTCATAGCACATAGTGGGAACATTTTGAACCTGCCCTACTCAGATTCAGAAGAGGAAAGAGAGGAAGGTGATGACCTAGTAGTGCAGGTTGTAGCAAAGATTGAAGGACTCCCATTACCTAGACCAAAAGATAAAGATGAACCAGCAGAGAAGTATTCCTCTAGTAAGCCTAGGACACAAAGGATAAATTAGTTGCTGAGGCAAGTGTATGAAATGGAAATTTTAGAAAGAGAGATAAAGAAAACAATTCTATATTGACCAAGAGGAATAAGCAGTCGCACAATTCTTACCTAGAGATGAGAGAAAGGTATATCTTTCTAAAAAGAATGAACAAAAGATACTTCAAGGACAACACAAGGCTATATAGAATGATCGGGCTTCAGAGGCTGCACATGAAGGATGCCAAGCCAAACCCTAGTACTCATCTCACATTGGAAACCCTAGTTGAAGCTGCAGTAAGCCTTCAGCCTCCAAAATCGAGCCAAGCTATTGCTAACCTTCCTAACATGGAGCTTGTTGAATAAAAACATAAGCAAACAGAACTTAAAAGTATAATTTTGGAGGTTTCTTAAGAATTTTTGCAAAACAAGGCTTTTAGTGACTTAGGCTGACGCTGGGGAAGTTCATTAGCCACTGAAAGCATCACTTTCAGTAACTAACAGACCCCACATTTTGACCTCTTAACCATCGAAAGTAGAAAGAGGCACAGGATCAAATTTTGGCACGAAGGACCGGTTTTGGGAAAACAAAAATAGCTCAGGGACGAAGTATAAAGATGAAGGGCGCTAAAGAACAACATCAAGGAAGGTATGCTTCAGTTTTGCAGTGGCATAAAGGAAGAAAGGGTCACCAACACTAAACTATCTAAGTAAAACAGTGACTTATCTAGCAGAGGACCAGTGGCAGTTTATTTCCAGTACTCACTTCAATTATCAGAAGGTTCAAATAGTGAATGAGTTCTACAGTTAGATAGACTAGTAGTTAAATTAGGGTTTTTTGACCTAATTATGCAAAAACAATTATTTTGTCTATTTTGAGTAAATCAGATCCAATTTTTCAGGATCTGAATATTTTTGTAAAGGCTATAAAGCCTAAGACTTATGTTATTGAAAGGGTTCAACTTCGGGGACTTGTAGACCATTACTATTGTCAAGCTTTTCATATTGCTCATGACCTAATATAAGCTCTTTTACTATCATATGTTCAGCTTCCATTTCTTGTCTATTTCCTGCTTATGCTTGAATGTGTTATTTAGGTTTATTCAGGTTAATTGATGTCTGATAGCTATCATCCTATTCGCACATTGATGATTTGAATTATAAGTACTTTCCTTGTTATGATTATCCATTTATATATATCTGTTTTATGTATGAATTTGCCAGCATGATAAGTTCTCCATCTCTGTACCATATTATCAAACCTCTGAACAGTGGTAGTTAGAAGCATTATTCCTGATTGAGTTTCATGCATGTCTTGAGATAGTGAGATCCTGTAGGTCACCTGACTTAAGCCACTTAGAAAACCATAAAAAACTTTAAGTTACCAAGAATCCTCGAGCTGCAACCTAGAGGAGTTTCCTGGAGTGATAATAGGTCAGATCATCGTCTGGGTATCTATAAAGATTATAGCATGTCATCCAATGTTGAACTATCTCATAGTATTGGTGGGAATGTGCAGCAGAATTTTGAGAATACACAATCTCCAGTGGGATCTCAGTGAATATTTTCTCCTTAATAGTTTTCATGACAATATCAGCTATCGGTTGCATGTCCACGAACTAGAATGTGTAAGTGAATTTCTGTGCAACTTCTTCCCAATCCCTTGTTTCCTGGCGCAGATCCATAGATGCATACCAGCCTGGTGGTGCCATCTCAAGAGTATGGATGAAACAGTGAACCCATTCCTGGCAAGAGTAGCTTGAGAATGTTGTGGAACACTGTTCTAAGTGTTCAACAAGGTTTGATAACCCCGTATATCTTTGTGTTACAGTTGTAATTTCATCTTGAAACCTTAGTTATGGTGTTCTTATGCATACCTCATCATCGCGTGGGCATAGCTTTAAATGAAAATCATAGTGCAGATAGTCAGTACGACTATGTTACCATTCCTTCAAATTTAGTTAAGAACATTTCCAAGTTAGGCAGTCCTTCATATGTGGGAAGCGGTTGCGACTGAGTTCCTACTCGCATGATAGACTTAGTTATCCTAGCGTATTTTATCGAACAGACTTCATGCAATCGGTTCTACCTATTCTCCAATTCCTCTCCTGAGTCTGATGTACATGAACTCTCACATTTCCAACTTAGGTTACCGTCTGCAGTAGGATTAATATAGTTTTCCTGAAGAGCGGTTATATTGTAGATGGTGTCAAGGTGATCACCATGCCCTTCATTGAACACTGGTTCAATGTACCTTGGTCCTTCCAGCGGGTCAAGGGGTTCAATGAACCGCATCTCATCATATTCAAATGATAGGATCCTTCTTTTCAAATTTATGATCGTTTGGTTTTCCATTTCCCAATCAATCCTGATTTGTGCGGGATATGGGGTGGTATCATCTACTATATTTATGACTTTGAAGTCCGCAAAAGTGTGAAATACTTTGATATACACTTGAACTTGACTTAGTCTACCAATAGGGAGGACCTTTGCTTGATTTGGAAGCCTTAATTGAATTGGGGACCAAGGCTAAGGGTGGCTTGCCCATTATCTCCCATGTCTCCTGTGTTAAAATTTTAACATCGGATCCCAGGTCAAGGATGATATAGTCCATATCATAATCACTTATTTGTGTGATCATTCTGAGTTCGGGTCCCATCTTGAGCTTGGTATTGATGCTGTTAACCATCTTTGGCGGAGGGTCTCCCTCTAGAAGTGTTTCGATGAGTGATTCCAGTTCTACAAGGGCTTCCTTATCCTTGATTAGTGCTAAACAACTTGATAACAAAGGCTTAAGTTTACTAACCTTATCTTCGTTCTTGTTCGCATTCTGTTGTTCAAATATCTTTTGGAATCTCTTGAAAGTATCTTTCACTTGTCATGAGGTAGATTTCTATTATGTGTTGACGAAATCTGGGAACACATCCATGAATATGTGCATATATTCTTGAACATTAAGTGGTGCTTTCTTATTCGTGGTAGGTCACACCTAGGGTTGCGTGTGTGTCATAGGTTCTATCTACGTAGACTAGTCCATACCTGTCGTAGCACCTCACCTTATGACCACTGCCACATTTGGTTCTTGTGGTTCGCAGACTATCATCATTATGTTGATATTAGCATTTGGGTTGGGAGCATTTGATGTAGGATTTGGTGTAGGGTTTGGTACTGGGTTTGCTGCTTCAACCATCCGGGCTTGCCATCAAGTGATGAGATGTGGGAATTTCTCCACATTGTGATCCTACCTGCAATACGAGCAAGTCCTCGTAGGTTCTAGGCAATGCCTAGCATAATGCTCTGGTACTACATAATTGTAACATACAACTGGGCCTCTTCCCCAGCCGAATCCTCCACCTCCTTGGCCCCTGTAGTTGCCACCCCCCCTTTGAGGTGGTTGTAACAGGTATTGCGGTTGTTGGTATTGCTGTTGGTATAAGTTATACGATGCCGTATTCTGAAACTATGGTGCCATATGAAACTGCTACGGATATGGGAATTGAGGTGCAGCCTGAAACTTGTGAGTATCCTAAAACTGAGGTGGGGTCTATTCAATCTTTAATTTCTTCTCAGTCTTCATCAAATATGCATCTACCATTTTCTCCCTCATGAGTTGGTAGGCCCTACAATCCTTTTCATCATGGCCTACAAATTTACAATATAAACTAGTTGGTGTACATACCGTCTTGTGCATGAACAAGAAATCTACGTCACAGTGTCCTCTTATTTGGCATATATTGTACCAGGGTAACCCTTGTTTATTCAATGGGTTTGACCCACCGGACGAGACATAGTTCATATATGCCAGGAATTCATCTTTGGTATGTCCATCGGTCCAACGTCATGTACACCAGATATCTTCATGTGCTTATTTTCCCCTTTTCATATCTTGGAGTTGAATAGTCATATTAGACAACTAAGATTGAATCTGTATCATTCCTGTGGCACCATCCCCAATGGGCGAATCCTCTAGCTTCATTTCTAACTCCAACACCTCCATCTGCGTTGTGATATTTTGTTGTATGAGTGGTCCTCTTATATTGCAGTAATAAACCACTCTTTATGTTGCACGTCCGACATCTGGAAGCTGACCTTGGCCATCATCATTTTGAACTGTAGGTCAAAGTCCCATACCATATCTTCTGGAGCCTGTTTAATTTCGTTGATCTCGGTAATACATTGGGACTTCGATTGGGGCTTTCGAAAATATGAGATCATTGCTCACCAAATCTCCTCATGAGTCTTCTGAGGGGTTCCCACTGGTGTGGCACAAAATTTCATGAACCAATATAGGGCGTGACCCCTTAAGGTCATGATCATCTATGCATTCTTTATATCGACATTATGTACTAAGCATACCATCTAGATAGATTCACAAAGGAACCAATGTTGTTCTGGGTTTTATGTTCCATTCCCATTAAAGGTGGGTAGTCTAACATCTATCTCCACCATTAGGGTGGTGCTGGGATTGTTCATTGGATTCCCTGAATTTACAGTATTTACTGGGATCACTATTGCAATTCCTTGTGCACCAGTCCCGACAAAGGAATTCTAGTGTTCACAAGTGGTTCAGGTGGGGAAATTCTAGGTCTCATTGTAGGAGGTCTCTCTGGAATACTGTAGTCACATCCTATTCTTGGCAATTCTGCAGACCCTCCTGATTATTCTCTCTCAGAAACTGGGTTATACTCCTCCTCTTTGTTGCAGGATCCTTTGTCTAGGTATGAATTCCATCCATATTCACCCTCCCTAGGAAATCTATAGGCCCTCCTGCCTCCTGCTACCTTTCTCCTCTTTTTGGACTAGAACCTCCTTTCGCTTCTCAAGAATCTAGTGACTAACTCGTCCTCAGAACTTCCAGGGAACATCTCTTCTTACTACCTACCATATTAATCCTATCTCTTGCAAAGAATATTCGCCTCAGAGACTACGTAACTCAATCACTACGACAGTCTCCCCACCCATTTTCCTATGCTCTCTTCTTGCATGATCGCCAGCATTTTAGAATTCATCCAGTTTGTTATCTCCTTCTTTGTTGGTTGACACAACGTCTCCGTTGATTTAATAAAAGGTTCCTAGCAACGAAACCATTTGTTGGCCACTTTTTCCCACTCGCGCGATCCAGGTTCTGCACAGCCTACCGATCCAACAACTACTTGAGATGTCAACCCGATAGAGAAAGCCCCATCGGCAACACTTGCGAAGCAAGCGCAGTCTCACCCAAGATAGCTCATAGATGGGTAACCTCCGGAACCATGTTTCCATGATTGTAGAGGGAGTATAGTCCCTTGGATCACAGCCAAGGAGCTCAACGAAGGTAGCAAGATGGCTGGATAGAGGAGTCATTTTTGCGCGACCGAGCATAAACATATGTCATCACGCGTGACTTGACTTTCCTTTCCACCTCACAGCTGGCGCAACTCATGTAGCACAACTGATTCATATCAATTGGCTCTATGACTTAAGTTGAGACTCAAAAAGGTAATCATACAGAGTGATATATATAGAGATTCATTTCAATAATGCATTCCGAACATTCATTTACCAATTGTAGGATGATAACAGAAATTCAAGCAACATTCAACATTATATAGAAATAAAATAGTAATTAATCACCAAAACATTCACCACATCAAACATTCATTCAAACAAAAGAGATAACGTGGAAACCCATCTCGGAAAAACCACCAAGGTGCTCTTCATATGGTATAAGAAAGGATATAGAACCTTGTAGTCTATGGGATGCAGACTGATCTTGAGATCTGTTTTTAAGTTCTGACTTATGGTTCTCATGCTCTCTATATTATTTCTCCTAATCTACTGCTACTACCTACATATCCGCACACAGCCTGAATTGACTTCCCTAGCATCTGCACCGCTCTAGAAGAGCTCTCCAATTGCACTAACTCTGAATGCCTCCTGCAGATTCCTGCTTACCTTCCTCTTAGTTATGTTCTCTGCAACTATATACAAATATCATCTATCAAACCTATTCTATAATTACAACTAACCAAAAGAAACCCTCTAACTATTAAATCTCTCCTATTTATATTATTTTACATGATCGCACCGGGTTCACTACTTACAGGAAGTATGTTAACAGTCACCATCAGCCACCCCTCTGGTTAAAACTGTGGTGATCATGACTTAACATGAGGCACTATCGGCTTGACTTACAAATACCTTCTCATATATGCGTAGCTATAGGATTACACTGCCCTATATGGCCATGATCTAGATTCTACATCCATCGTTTTCTAACCGTTTTCCTTTGCGTGCTTCCACGCTTTCCTTTCCTTTTCCCTGCACCTCTTTGTTCTGCCTTCATGGTCCCTTTACATCCTTTGCGATATTCCTTTTCTTCTATCGCACACGTGGCACATTTTCCTTGGTTGCGCACGTGAACTTCCTCCTTATGCCCCTTTCCCGGGACAACACTAATCCTAATATTTATATGAATATTATGGATGATGAACCAGTCACACTATTAGTGTATGTGGATGATCTAGTTCTGACTGGAAATGAGAAACATATCAAGGATTGCAAGAAGAAGCTAGATGAACAATTTGAGATGAAAGATCATGTATTAATGCATTATTAAGTGTGGCAGATCCCAAAAAAACTATTTCTAAATCAGGGAAAGTACGCAGTATAAATCTTGAAAAGATTTGATATGTTGGATTGTAAAGTCATGGCCATACCCATGGAAACCAACTTAAAGTTGTTGTCTGATGAGACATCCGAGCTAGTAGACATGACTCACTAAAGATAGAATATTGGGTCATTGATGTATCTGATGAACACAAGGCCATATACACGCTTTGTTGTTAACACCTTGAGTTAGTATCTAGTTAAACCTAGACAGGTTCACTTAATAGCTGCAAATCATGTGATGAGGTACCTAAAAGGCACTATTGATTTGGGACGATACTATGGAGGATATCATGCCTACAATTTGCATGGATATGCAGATTTAAATTGGACAAGAAGTGCCATAGACAGGAAAAGCACATCAAGTGGATGTTATTGTCTGGGATCTATCATGATCTCATGGTTTAGTAAGAAACGATCTAGTGTTGCTCTTAGCACGGCTGAAGCAGAGTATATTGCAGCTTTCTCCACTTGTTGTGAAGTGATATGGATTTGAATGCTAATGTTAGCTGGAATATTTCACCTCCTGTGGACAGCAAGGTGTTCCACTGGTCTGAATGGTTCAGATCCAGAACAAATAGATCACAAAGGCTGATAACTCTCCCTAGACGCTGTAGATATCTAGAATACAAGGCTTTGATAGTCCACCTGCGTACTTGCAATCAAGCTCAACATGAAACAGATCAAAGCAACCAGAATATGATCTACTAATCTATGCTAGTGACTAAGGAATATAGCAATATATATCTGAAATCAAACATCAACAATATATATGGGATAGAAAATCAACTTACATTAGGAATATGAAGAAGTTTACAACCAAGCCTTAGTGTTGACATGCATCTCAATGAAACCAGATCTTCATCCCCATAAGCTCCGACTCTAGTTCTCTATGCTCTCTCCAAATGATCTTGGGCCAAGAATCAATCCAACAGCATAACAATACCTTCAATGTTCTCCCCCTCAACCATGGCCAAAAGCTTGTATTTATAAGGAAAGATGGATAGGATAGGTTGAGAGATTTGTGGGTGAGGTGACCTCCAAGATCCTAGGATGGGGGATCTCGAGCTCAACTGAGCCACTACAGTAGGGATAAGGGATATCTTGAGGCTTATCATCTAGAATCCTTGAGAAGCTTCTCTTTTTCCCTTTTTACCCACGGTACCGTGCTTCTCCTTCTATGACAGAGCGATTCTGGTAATAACCGCCTATGGACCAAGGGTAATAGGCAGTGGAACCGTTTATGGAACATAGATGATGGGCGGTACGAGCAAGGGTACCACTCCTAGATAAAGGGGCATGTGTGGTGCTAGGAATTTGTACGATAGATTGATAAAAAAACCATTTAGTTTCTACTTCAGAAGCTGGGATTCAGGGCAAGTAGGTATGTCAAATGTCTTATCACATGATGGTGACAAGATTTTGGTATAACAGGATGCCCCCCAAAGTATGAGTCTTAGAGTGACACTATAAACAAGAGCTTTGAGAACAATTCATTGCCAGGAGATTAAAATCTCGGCTCGATCAGAGTATGCAGTCAAGTAGGCATCTGTAGTACATCAGTATGTTGACTGATAGACACAAGTAACCAAACTCATAGCTGCAGACCAATACAAGGCAGATCCATGAGTGGAATAAACAAGCATGGCCACTAGAATACATCATAGATCCATGTGATAGAAGACTCAAACTTGGACATAGCTACCAGACATACAACATAGATCTATGTCATACAGACGCAAATTTGAGCATAGCCATGACCATACAAATGTGGATCCATGCTAGATATACAAAACTCCATCACAACCCGGGGAAAAAAAATTGAGCACTTTTAAACAAATGCCCAGGGTCTTCATCTCGTCTTCCACAAAGTACGATTCTATCCATGTGATTACAATGATCTGAAGTAAAACATGGTAGAAACCACTTGATTACCGGCCAATGATGTGAACCGTTAACAAGTGCGAGGGATATTACCATTAACGTCAATGATTCCCAAGGTACCCTAGTACAATCTACTGAGTGCAAATAGATGTCCTGATGTCAAACACCCAGTTGATTCTATTGATCAAAGGTCAATGATGTGAACCTATGTCGAAAGTGAGAGAATTTGTCATTAAGGCATACAGATCTAAAGGTACTAAACATTGTTTCTAAGAATATTTCCTGGATGATGAGCTGATGTCGACGGGAATAGTCTCGTCGAAGGAGGTCCATGCTGAGTCCCACATCGACGACATGAAACTCAGAACATAGTTCTGGAATAATTTGAATGTAGTAACCATATTATTGACTCAAATATACTGACACAAAGACTATGTAGACTATAGAGGTAAAACTTCTTCAGACCCCCTTTGAACATTGAGCGACATGACAAAATGACTTGGCAGCATGACTAGATAGGACAGATACACAATACGACAGTGGAAAATGCATTCCTTTGAAAGACTCAAAGGATTGACATGACTCATCAAAGTGGATCATCACGGACATCAGCTGAATACCCAATTGACTGACATGATTGTGCATAAAAGTGCCATGTTCAAAGGTAACAAAAAACAACTTCCATTATTTGCAAAATGATTTCCCTTCCCATTTCCCCCATCATGATTGATAAGTGCTTCTTTTCGGTTTTACGAGTTCAAAGAGGGTAACAAACACTCGATATATCTTGTCAGAAGACAAGTCCAGTCTCATATGTTTTATGAACCTGAGAGAGGAGGGGTTCGTTCCCAAAACATGTCTCTCAATGTTTAATTTAACGAGTCCACTCAAAGAAAACTCAGTATCTTACATGTTTAGAGAGTCTGAATGAAAATGAAAGAAAACTCCATGGGGGTCCTTTTTTGTATGATTTATTCTCTAAGGCCCAAAAAAGTATAAAATCATAACTTAGAGAACTCTTCTAGTCATGATCACCTGGAGTGTTCCCTTCTCATAAATAGTCCTATCCGAACCAATAAAGAGATAACCTACCATCGGACGAACACCTTTTCAAATACTTTAACGAGCATGAAGAAGACAAGATCGCTCGACAATCTTTTTGTATTTAGGGAGACCGAAAAGAGTTTAAAGAGAACTCCATGAGGTTTCTTTACACAATGTAATGTTTTACTAGCCTAGAAAGAATCGAAAATTGACTCGATGACTTTTTAGTATTTAAGGAGCCTGAAAAAAAGGTGAAAAGAGAACTCCATGACGCTTCTTTACACAATATCGTATTTTACGAGCCTGGAAAGAAACTTGAACTGGACTCGGGACTTTGATACTAGATTTTTACAAGCGTGACAAAGTGTCCTAATAAACGCTCAATGACCTTTTCCATTTTGTGAAAGTACGAAAAATCCATAAACAAACTTTCCAAAGCTTTTCACTAAAGTCAACCTGCAGACGACTCAGAAGCAAGTGTTAAATGTATTCAAAATCAATATTAAGGAATTATGACCAATAGATTTTGACTAGAACATGATGTAATATCAAAACTATAATTATTCAGAACCAAAAAATGTCTATATAAGGCAAGTAAATAGTAAAAAATCAAACATTTCACTCTTTACCTCCAGCAGAGAGCACTTGGAGCATTTTCTAGCCAGATCTTCCATAGCTGATACCGGGAGTTTCCACTGTCCGTTTTCAGTCTCGTCAGTTGCAGGTAACAGCTAAGACCCTTATATTTCATTTCACAGCTTCTATTTTGGGATTTGGTGGGGTTTTGGGCCTACTTGGAAAGCCCTAAAATCCAATATGCGGGCACCGCAGCTACCCCTTACGGGATAGGCGGTACCACCCGAGAACCGTGCCAAGAATACAGTAGACAGGTGGTACCACCGCCTATCTCCAATGGGGAACAGGAAGTGTCGACCATGGAGAAGTTAAACAAATTATATGGGAAAAATTAACTCATTCTTATGATTTGCAATTACTCAAGGATGATATTAATGCATACCATTGTTGTTTTTGGCAGGTCTAAGTGCCCAAAATATGGTGATATGGAAGGAAAGAACACATGATGACGAGGATGCTGCTGCTAAAAGGAATCTGGTTTTCATTTCCACACTCCAGAACTATGGGCTCTTAAAATTCTTCTGGACACCAAGCATGGTGTCCCACAAGAGATTACTAGAACACATACTGAGAATGTGGAATCCATAACAGTAGTATTTTGAAGAGGGGGCAACATACTTACAGTTGAGGTAGAGGATATCTACAACCTGATTAGCCTATTGAGATGGGGTGCCCCCATCTCACTGACACGTTCCCATGGCGGGGACATTACCACTAGAGAGCTCATAGATCGACACTGTGTACTAGGTACAGCCACATCGGGGAAGAAAATCCCCATCAAGGCAGTGACAGACAGGGCTCTACGGATTGTTCTATTCACCATGCAGAGGGTGGCAGGGAGCCAAGGTGTGCATCAGGATTCTAGGGCACATATACCGTATGCTCTAAAGGCTATGGCACGTACAGTGTTCAACTGGGTGAAAGAATTGCTTCCTATATTCAAGGATCAACTGACTAAATGTCGGCAGGAACAGCTGAACCAATTCAGCTTTGGTTCCATCTTAGCTTACTTATTCTTTCAGAGGGTTCGACAGATGAGGCGCCAAGTGAATTTTCGAAGTCTAAGAGCACGGGACCCCTGTATGTTGAGGTGGGTCCAGGTCATGGCTTGCACAGGAGCGGGTAGGGGTAGGGTGAAGTTCAGTGATCTGTTCTTCAGATGGTTGCGAGATCAGATGCTCATGGTTGAGGACTATGCCTATGTGGGCAGGTATTTTACAGGTGATCCTGACCTACCACTCCCACCTAGAGGGCAGTGGGGTGACATTGGTAAGAAGAAAGAAACCCTAATAATGGAAAATGTTTTTATGTTTTTTATGATAAGTGACGAGACCTATTTGTCTTCATGCAGACGTTGGAGCAGAGATACCTGGAGGAGAATCCCCATTAGATAGGCAAGCCAAAGCTTGCTTCGTGCCACAGGGTGATGATATCATCGGGGAGTTGGAGGAGAACCTAGAGAGGTTGACTCTGGACATCCTAGATGTTGATATAGATGACCTCCCGACTAGATATCAGAGATCTACAGTGGGAGTACCAGGCCGATTCAGTAGGCTACTACGTAGGGTGGCTCGAGTAGTGATGTGCTATCACAAGCACCATTAGTGGATGAGACATGTGTACTAAAAGCTGATAGCTTCAGGATTTTTTGTATGATGATTTTGCCTAATATCCTACGTGTTTCAAATGAGGTCTCGGGACCTATATTTTTGTAAAATTTTTTGTATATATATATATATAGACTTTTACATGGTGTTTATATGTTTCAAATGGATAAATGCATTTTCTATGAGTTCTATTTGTCTTTAAATGTTTATTTACAATGCACCATGTTTGATTTAACGTCATGAATGGGAAATATGCCAATCTAGGATTTAATTAGCCAATGAATCAACAACTACATTATGTTCCCTATGGATATGCCTATAGGTAATGGTTCCAAATGATCTTTCTAACAAACGTACCCTTTGGAAGAGGCGAAGGAGCACCAGGTTCCTAATGGTGTAGACATGGTTTAAATGACAAACCATGAGCTGAGAGTCCATCAAAACTACTAGATCATGGACATCTTGGGAGGCAGCTTTAGTCAGAAGACCGATGACTTCTTCATACTCAGTGATTTTATCAGTAGCGGGACCTAAACAAACTGCTCCTGAACTGACTAAATATTCAGCTGGGGAATAGAGAACCCAAGCAGCCGAGGATAGATTCAAGGTGTGGTGGCAAGCACCATCAGCGAAGCCATAGAAAGCCATCTGCATGACCAAAATATGGTATAAACAGATGCAGACACAACAACTCAAAACCATCTTGAAAATACTAAAAGCACACTAAAAGTCAATCAATATACATATATACAAGATACCATCCAAGAAGACCTAGGCATAGTACCTTTTCAAGTACAACCCATTGCGAGGTTTCCCCAAAGGGATTCCATCATAATCAACTAACTCATAGGCTCCTTTCTCTAACACTTTGGAAATAACGAAAGGTCCATACCACATGGAATCGAACTTACCCTTCCCTAGCTTGTCATATCTCTTTTCATAAGTCAAAACTAGGTCACCCTCGTTGAAAACATGAGGCTGGATGGATTTATAGTTTTGTGCCTTGACGTGTTTCTTATGTGCCTCATTAGCCAAGGCAACATCTCTATGAGTTTCATCAAGGTTATTCAAGTACAAAAATATCGCTTACTCTGCGGAAGTGTCTGGGAGAAGTTTGACAACAAGTTGTAAAGATGGAATCTGACATTGGATTGGCAAGACAACTTCAAGTCCATAGACAAACTGGAATGGCGTGAAACTAGTAGCTATTTTCACGAAAGTTTGATAAGCCCAAAGAGCAGAAAAAAGAACAATATGCCAATTGGATTTATGATCTCCAACCATCCGACGAAGCATAGTTTTCAAAATCTTGTTAATGGCCTCTACTTTACCATTAGCTTGCGGATAATACGGTGTAGAGTTTTCATGGCGAAAACCTAGCTTGGCAGTCAATTTCTCCATCATTTGATTATAGAAATGAGATCCATGATCAGTGATGATGGACTGCGAAACTCCAAATCTAGATATGATATGATTGAACAAGAAGAGAGCGGAAGTCTTACCATCTTCTGCATATGCAGGCATGGCCTCAGCCCATTTTGTGAAATAATCCATGGCTACGATGATGTAACCATGCCCCCCATATGAGGTAGGCTTAAAATGCATGAAGTCAATCCCCCATTTGGAAAAAGGGACAAAAACAATGATGGGGTGAAGTGGAGCAGGATGGGTGCGCTTTTTGGGATAAAAATGTTGGCAAGGTGGGCATTTCTTAACAGCCTCATGACATTCTTTGAAGACAGAGGGCCAGAAATAGCTAGTGCGAAGGATTTTCTGGGCTATAGCCATCCCAGATAAATGACCGCTACATGCTCCAGAGTGGCAATCATTCAGCATGTGTTCAGCCTCCTCATGGGTGAGGCATCACTGGATAATGGAGTCAATCCCACGTCTATACAAGGTATCATGCAAGATAAGATAGTATTTCGTGTGGTGACGGATGCGGCGATGATCATTGCGAGATAGATGTGGCTAAAAGTACTGGGTCTGGAGATAAATCAGCAAATCTCCATACCAAGGATCAGTAGTGCTAATTAGGAACAGGAATTCATTGGGAAACAAATCACTGGGCTTAGATTCCATGGGAGCACAGGGAAGGTCACATATTAGCTCGAAAAAAACCAAGGATTTATTTGACGTAGCCTTACAAACTTGAGATCGAACACCTGAAGGATGACAATCCAATGAGAATACTTGCCCCCGAGTACCTGATGAGTCAGAATGCAATACATCGGGTTCTGGTCTGCCAATATGGTGGTAGTCCAAAGCAGAATGTAGTGATGAAATTTTTGTACAGCGATGACTGTGGCCAAAGATAACTTCTCCACATGTGCATAATGGGTTTTAGAATCAATAAGATTCTTACTTGTGAAATAAATCACATGCTCCTGACCGTGGATATTGTCCTGCACTAAAACCATGGCAATGGTAGTAGCGGAGGTAGCAATATACAAGAGAAAGTCCTTTGAATAATCCAGGGGGTGTATCACAGGTGAATGAGTCAAAGCATGCTTAAGGTTATCAAAGGCACATTGGGCTTGGTCATCCTAGAAGAATGGATTGTTCTTCTAGAGGAGACACATATAATCGTGAGTTTTCTCAGCGAAATTGCACACGAAACAGCAGAGAAAGTTTTCCTTCCCCTGGAAACCATGGAGTTCAAGCACGAGTTCAAGGATGTTGGTTGGGGCTGGTAGATTAATGATAGCGGAAATATTCAAATGATCGATCTGGATGCCATCTTTGAATACCAAAAATCCAAGCAGACGTCCCGTCTCAACACAAAAGACACATTTATGTGGATTGATCCGTATATTATAATGACGACATCTTAGGAATATGTCTCTAAGATGACTAGGATGGTCCTCCCGTCACTGTGAATGAGCAGGGAGGTCATTAAGGTACGGTTCAACAATATGTTTAATGTCATGAAACACATAGGACATCGCATGCTGGAATGTGGCTCCATCATTTTTCAAGCCGAAAGGTAACTTCTTAGATGCAAAGGTTCCCCATGGGCAAATGAATGTCGTCTTATGCTGATCGGAGGGCAATATCTCAATCTGATTGTAGCCAGAGAAGCCATCCATGAATGAAAAGATGACACTTCCAGCACAGTTGTCGATAATATGATCGATATGTGGGGTAGGAAAGTTGTCCTTGGGAAAAGCTTTATTTAAATCCCTAAAGTTGATGCAGACTCTAATGGTTCCCTGCTTTTTATTGACAGGGACAATTCGATACCCATTCCGTCAGAGGTACAGGATAAATAAAACCATATTTCTGAAGTTTCTCAATCTCATCTTTAATAGCTGCAGCCTTCCTAGGATGGACTTGCCTAAGTTTCTGCCTGATAGGTTTAGCCATGGGATAAGTCTTAATCTCGTGGACCAAAATGGAAGGGTCAATCCCTGGAATCTCTTCATAGGACCCAGAAAAAATATCATGGAATTCCTTAAAAAGTGCCTTATATGCTTCAGATACATCTGAGGAGCAGTTCTTCCCAACATCTAGCGTACAGAAATCAAGCTACCCAAGATGCGGGAATTGGACTATTCAAAATACTATTGAAGAAACAACCGACATAGCATAGAACCAATTCCTTCCTAAAAGGAGGTCATAATCCAAAGGAGAATCTACCACTTCTACTTGGATAGAAACGGTTTTTCCCCCCAGCTCAACGGCGAGGGCTGATATGAGACGATGGGGTTGGAAACCCCGTCCATCAAAGGATTTAAGGGTCATAGGTGATGTAACAAGCTCGGGAGAGCCAAGAGATTTCCAACAAGTCAGAGATAATAGTGAGGTCGAAGCTCCTTCATCTAGTACTGTTCGAAAGACTTTCTTTCCCACTACTTTCATAATGATCTGAAAATCAAGTTTATGTAATAATCTAGGTTTATAGTTCTCAACATTGAAGTGCATCAAGTTAGTGTTATCCGGGTCTACAGCTCCTAAAGCGGTCAACAATTTCTTGCGCTGTGTGGGGCAACTTTGGAGTACTTCTAGGGTAGACATCGCACAAGGTTACTGAGCAAGATCTTCAACTACATTGTAAAATTGAGCAGCTCGGGAATTGGGATTAAATACAGCCTTTCGAAGAGTACTCTTTGGTGGGCGCAAAATCATGTCGAGAGTATGCTTCTCGATAGATAAGGGAAGAGTAGACGAGGATTCCAGAGAACTAGTAGATGGAGCTTTCCCTAAAGAAGATTGATCTTCTTTCTTATCTGCGGGGTTATCTGGTATGTGAAACCAGATATTCTGGGTTCGATCCCTAGTGGAGTTTTTAGATTTGTTACCTAGAATATTTCACCTCCTGCGAACATCAAGGTGTTCCACTGGTCTGAATGGTTCATATCCAGAACAAATAGATCACAGAGGTTGATAAATCTCCCTAGATGTTGTAGATATCTGGAATAAAAGGATTTGATAGTCCACCTATGTACCTGCAATCAAGATCAACACAAAATATATCAAAGCAACCATAATATGATGTACTAATCTATGCTAGTGACTAAGGAATCTAGCAATATAAATCTGAAATCAAACATCAACAATATATATGGGACAGAAAATCAACTTGCATTAGGAATATGAAGAAGTTTACAACCAAGCCTTAGTGTTGACATGCATCTCCATGAAACAAGCTCTTCATCCCCATAAGCTCCAACTCTAGCTCTCTATACTCTCTCCAAATGATCTTGGGCCAAGAATCAATCCAACAGCATAACAATACCTTCAATGTTCTCCCCCTCAACCATGGCCAAAAGCTTGTATTTATAAGGCAAGATGGATAGGATAGGTTGAGATATTTGTGGGTGAGGTGGCTTCCAAGATCCTAGGATGGGGGATCTTGAGCTCAACTGATCCACTACAGTAGGGATAAGGGATATCTTGAGGCTTATCATCTAGAAGCCTCTAGAAGCTTCTCTTTTTCCCTTTTTACCCAGGGTACCGCACTTCTCCTTCTATTATAGAGAGGTTCCGGTAATAACCACCTATGGAGCAAGGGTAACAGGCAGTGGCACCGCTTATGGAACACAGATGATGGGCAGTGTGAGCAGGGGTACCACTCCTGGATAAAGGGGCATGCGTGGTGCTAGGAATTTGTATGATATATTGATAAAAAAACCATTTAGTTTCCACTCCAGAAGCTGGGATTCAGGGCAAGTAGGTATGTCAAATGTCTTATCACATGATGGTGACAAGATTTTGGTATAATAAGATCCCCCCCAAAGCATGAGTCTTAGAGTGACACGATAAACGAGATCTTTGAGAACAAGTCATTTCCAGGAGATGAAAATGTTGGCTTGATCGGAGTATGCAGTCAAGTAGGCATCCGTAATACATTAGTATGTTGAGTCATAGACACAAGTAACCAAAATTATATCTACAGCCCAATACAAGGCAGATCCATGAGTGGAATAAACAAGCATGGCTACTAGAATACAGCATAGATCCATGTGATAGAGGACCCAAACTTGGACATAGCTACTAGACATACAATGTAGATCTATGTCATACAGATGCAAATTTGAGCATAGCCATGACCATACAAATGTTGATCCATGTTAGATATACAAAAATCCATCGCAACCTGGGGAAAAATCAATGAGCGCTTTTAAACAAATGCCCAGGGTCTTCATCTCGTCTTCCACAAAGTACGATTCTATCCATGTGATTACAATGATATGAAGTCGAACATGGTAGAAACCACTTGATTAGTGACCAATGATGTGAACTGTTAACAAGTGCGAGGGAGATCACCATTAATGTCAATGATTCCCAAGGTACCCTAGTACAATCTACTAAGTGTGAATAGATGTCCTGATTTTGAACACCCAGTTGATTCTATCGATCAAAGGTCAATGATGTGAACCTATGTCGAAAGAGAGAGAATATATCATTAAGACATACAGATCTCAAGGTACTAAACATTGTTTTTAAGACTATTTCCCGGATGATGAGCTGATGTCGACAGGAAAAGTCTCGTCGAAGGAGGGCCAGGATGAGTCCCACATCGATGACATGAAACTCAGAACATAGTTATGGAATAATGTGAATGTAGTAACCATATGACTGACTCAAAGATACTGACACAAAGACTGTGTAGACTGCAGAGATAAAAATTGTTTAGATCTCCTTTGAACATCGGGCGGCATGACAAAATGACTTGGCAGCATGACTAGACAAGACAGATACACAATGCGACAGTGGACAATGCATTCTTTTGAAAGACTCAAAGGATTGACATGACTCATGAAAGTGGATCATCACAAAGATCAGCTGAATAACCAATTGACTGACATGATTGTGCAGACAAGTGTCATGTTCAAAGGTAACAACAAACAACTACCATTATTTGCAAAATGATTTCCCTTCCCATTTCCCCCATCATGATTGATGAGTGCCTCTTTTCAGTTTTACTAGTTCAAAGAGGTTAACAAACACTTGATATAGCTTGTCAGAAGACAAGTCCAGTCTCATATGTTTTACGAACCTGAGAGAGGAGGGTTTGGTTCCCAAAATGGGTCTCTCAATGTTTAATTTAACAAGTCCACTGAAAGAAAACTCGGTATCGTTCATGTTTAGAGAGTTTGAACAAAAATGGAAGAAAACTCCATGGGGTTCCTTTTTCATATGATTTAGTCTCTAAGACCTAAAAAAGTATAAAATCAAACCTTAGAGAACTCTTCTAGTCATGATTGGCTAGAGTGTTCCTTTCTCATAAATAGTCCTATCCGAACTGAGAAAGAGACAACCTATCGTCGGACGGATGACTCCTCAAATACTTTAATGAGCGTGAAGAAGAAAAGATTGCTCGACGATCTTTTCATATTTAGGGAGCCTGAAAAGAGTCTAAAGAGAACTCGATGAGGTTTCTTTACACAACGTAATGTTTTACGAGCCTTGAAAGAATCAGAAATGGACTCAATGAATTTTTTGTATTTAAGGAGCCTGAAAAAGAGGTGAAAAGAGAACTCCATGATGCTTCTTTACACAATGTCGTATTTTACAAGCCTGGAAAGAAACTTGAACTAGACTCCGAACTTTGATACTAGATTTTTACGAGCGTGATAAAGTGTCCTAATAAACGCTCAATGACCTTTTCCATTTTGTGAAAGTACAAAAAAGCCATAAACAAACTTTCCAAATCTTTTCACTAAAGTCAACCTGCAGATGACTCATAAGAAAGTGTTAAATGTATTCAAAATAAACATTAAGGGATTACGACCAATAGATTTTGACCAGAACATGATGTAATATCAAAACTATAATAATTTAGACCCAAAAAATGTCTATATAAGGCAAGTAAATAGTAAAAAATCAAACATTTCACTATTTACCTCTAGAAGATAGCACTTGGAGCATTTTCTAGCTAGAACTTCCACAGTTAATACCAGGATTTCCCACTATCTGTTTTCAGTCTTGTCAGTTGTAGGTAATAGCTAAGACCCTTATCTTTCATTTCATAGCTTCTATTTTTGGATTTGGTGGGGTTTTGGGCCTACTTGTCAAGCCCTAAAATCCAATATGCGGGCACCGCGCCTACCCCTTACGGGATAGGCGGTACCACCCAAGAACCATGCAAAGAATACAGTGGACAGGCGGTGCCACCACCTGTCTCAAACAGGGCATAGGCAATGCCGAATGTGGAGAAGTTAAACAAATGATATGGGAAAAATTAACTCATTCTTATGATTTGCAATGACTCAAGGATGATATTAATGCATACCATTGTTGTTTTTGGCAGGTATAGGTGCCCAAAATATGGTGATATGGAAGGAAAGAACACATGATGATGAGGATACTGCTGCTGAAAGGAATCCGGTCTGCATTGCCGCACTTCGGAACTGTGGGCTCTTAAATTTCTTCCAGACACCAAGCATGGTGTCCCATGAGAGATTACTGGAACACATACTGAGAATGTGGAATCTAGAATAGTAGTATTTTGAAGTGGGGGCACACATACTTACAATGGAGGTAGAGGATATCTACTTCCTAACTGGACTATCGATACGGGGTGCCCCCATCTCACTGACACGTTCCCGTGGTAGGGACATTACTACCAGAGAGCTCATAGATCGACATTGTGTACCAGGTATAGGCACGTCGAGGAAGAAAATCCCCATCAGGGCAGTGACAGATAGGGCTCTATGGATTATTCTATTCACCATGCAGAGGGTGGCAGGGAGCCAGGGTGTGCATTAGGCTTCCAGGGCACATATGTTGTATGCCCTAGAGGCTGTGGCACCTACGGTGTTCAACTAGGTGGAAGCATTGCTTCCAATCTTCAAGGATCAGCTGACTAAATGTCGACAGGGAGAGCTAAAGTAGTTCAGCTTTGGTTCCATATTAGCTTGCTTATTCTTTGAGAGGGTCCCACAGATGAGGCCCCAGGTGATTTTTCAGAGTCTGAGAGCACGGGACCCCTGTATGCTGAGGTGGGTCTGGGTCATGGCTCACACAGGAGCAGGTAGGGGCAGAGTTAAGTTCGATGATCCATTCTTCAGATAGTTGTAGGATCAGATGCTCATCGTCAAGGACTATTCCTATGCAGGAAAATATTTTACAGGGGATCCTGACCTACCACTCCCACCTAGAGAGAAATGGGGTGACATTGGTAAGAAGCAAGAAACCCTAATAATGGAAAATGTTTTTATTTTTTTTATGTTTTATATTTTTTATGATAAGTGATGAGACCTGTTTGTATTCATGCAGATGTTGGAGCAGCGAGGCCTAGAGGAGCATCCCCATTAGACAAGCGAGCCGGAGCTCACTTCGTGCCACAAGGTGATGATATCACCGGGGAGCTGGAGGAGAACCTAGAGAGGTTGACTATGGACATCCCAGATGCTGATATAGATGACCTCCCAACTATATATCATAGATCTAGAGTGGGAGTACTAGGCCGATTCAGTAGGCTACTACACAGGGTGGCTCGAGCACTGATGTGCTATCATGAGCACCATTAGTGGATGAGACATGTATACTGAAAGTTGATAGCTTCAGGATTTTTTGTATGATGATTTTTCCTGAAAGCATACATGTTTCAAATGAGGTCTTGGGACCTATATTTTTGTAAATTTTTTCGTATATATATATAGACAAACTTTTACATGGTGTTTATATGTTTCAAATGGATAAATGCATTTTCTATGAGTTCTATGTGTCTTTAAATGTTTATTTACAATGCACCATGTTTGATTTAATGTCATGAATGGGCAATATGCCAATCTAGGATGTAATTATCCAATGAATTAGCAACTACATTATGTTCCCTAGGGATATGCCTATAGGTAATGGTTCCAAATGATCTTTCTAAAAAACGTACCCTTCGGAAGAGACAGAGGAGCAGCGACTCCCTAATGGAGTAGACATGGTTTAAATGACAAACAACGAGCTGAGAGTCCATCAAAACTACTAGATCACAGACATCCTGGGAGCCAGCTTAAGTCAGAATACCGATGACTGCTTCATACTCAACGATGTTATTAGTAGTGGGACTTAAACAAACCGCTCATGAACTAACCAAATATTTAGCTAGGGAATAGAGAACCCAAGCAACCGAGGCTAGATTCAAGGTGTGTTGGAAAGCACCATCAGTGAAGCCATAGAAAGCCATCTGAATGACCAAAACATGGTATAAGAGATGCGGACACAACAACTCAAAACCATCTTGAAAATACTAAAAGCACACTAAAAGTCAATCAATATACATATATACAAGATACCATCCAAGAAGACCTAGGCATAGTACCTTTTCGGGTACAACCCATTGCGAGGTTTCCCTAAAGGGATTCCATCATAATCAACTAACTCATAGGCTCCTTTCTCTAACAATTTGGAAATAACGAAAGGTCCATACCACACGGACTCGAACTTACCCTTACCTAGCTTTTCATATCTCTGGTCATAAGTCAAAACTAGGTCACCCTCGTTGAAAACACAAGGTTGAATGGATTTATTGTACTGCACCTTGACACATTTCTTATGTGCCTCATTAGCCAAGGTAGCATCTCTATGAGTTTCATCAAGGTTATTCAAGTACAATAACCTCGCTTCCTTTGTGAAAGTGTCTGGGAGAAGTTCGATGGCAAGTTGTAAAGATGGAATCTGACATTGGATCGAAAAGACAGCTTCAATTCCATAGACATGTTGGAATGGAGCGAAACCAGTAGCTGTTTTCATGGAAGTCCAATAAACCCAAAGAGAAGAAAAAAGAACAAGATGCCAATTGGATTTATGATCTCCAACCATCCGACAAAGCATAGTTTTCAAAACCTTGTTAATGGCCTCTACCTGACCATTAGCTTGCAGATAATACGACGTATAGTTTTCATGGCAAAAACCTAGCTTGCCACTCAATTCCTCCATCATTTGATTACGAAAATGAGATCCATGATCAGTGACGATGGATTGTGGAACTCCAAATATAGCTATGATATGATTGAACAAGAAGAGAGTGGAAGTCTTACCACCTTCTGCATATGAAAGCATGGCCTCAGCCCATTTTGTGAAATAATCCACAGCTACGATGATGTAACCATGCCCCCCGGTTGAGGTAGGCTTACAATGCATGAAGTCAATCCCCCATTCGGAAAAAGGGCCAATGGCAATGACGGGATGAAGCAGAGTAGGATGGGTGCTCTTTTTGGGATAAAAATGTTGGCAAGGTGGGCATTTCTTAACAGCCTCATGATAGTCTTTGAAGACATAGGGCCAGAAATAGCCAGCGCGAAGGATTTTTTGGACTGTAGCCATCCCACATAAATGACCGCCACATGCTCTAGAGTGGCAATCATTCAGCACATGTTCAGCCTCCTCATGGGTGATGCATCATCGGAGAATGGAATCAATCCCACATCTATACAAGGTATCATGCAAGATAAGATAGTATTTCATGTGGTGACGGATGCAGCGACGATCATCACAAGATAAATGTGGATGAAAGCGCTGGATATAGAGATAAATCAACAAATCTCCATACCAAGGATTAGTAGTGCTAATTAGGAACAGGAATTCATCGAGAAATGAATGGTTGGGCTCAGATTCCGTGGTAGCATAGGGAAGGTCACATATAAGCTCGGCAAAAACCAAGGATTTCTTTGATGTAGCCTTGGCAAACTCAAGATCAAATTCCTGAAGGATGACAATCCAATGGGAATACTTGACCCCGAGTACCTGATGAGTCAGAATGCAATACATCGAGTTCTGGTATGCCAATACAGTGGTAGTGCGAAGCAGAATGTAGTGACGAAATTTTTGTACAGCGATGACTGTGGCCAAAGATAGCTTCTCCATATGTGAATAAGGGTTTTAGAATCAATAAGATTCTTATTGGTGAAATAAATCACATGCTCTCGATCATGGAGATTGTCCTGCACTAAAACCATGGCGATGGAAGTACCGAAGGCAACAATATACAAGAGAAAGTCCTTTGAATAATCCAGGGGGTGTATCACAGGTGAATGAGTCAGAGCATGCTTAAGGTTATCAAAGGCACATTAGGCTTGGTCATCCTAGAAGAATGGAGTGTTCATATTGATTAGATGCATATAACTGTGTGTTTTCTCAGCGAAATTTCACACGAAACGGCGGAGAAAGTTTGCCTTCCCCTGCAAATTTTGGAGTTCAAGGATGTTGGTTGGGGCTAGTAGATTAATGATAGTGGCAATCTTCAAAGGATTGATTTGGATGCCATCTTTGGATACCACAAATCCAAGCAGACATCCCATCTCAACGCAAAAGACACATTTATGCGGATTGAGTCGTATATTATAATGACGACATCTCATAAATATGTCTCTAAGATGACTAGGATGGTCCTCCCATCGCTATGAATGAGTAGGGAGGTCATTAAGGTACGGTTCAACAATATGTTTAATGTCGTGAAATGCATAGGACATCGCATGCTGGAACGTGGCTCCAGCATTTTTCAAGCTGAAAGGTAACTTCTTAGATGCAAAGGTTCCCCATGGGAAAATGAATGTCGTCTTATGCTGATCGGAGGGCAATATCTCAATCTCATTGTAGCCGGAGAAGCCATCCATGAATGAAAAGATGAAATTTACAACATAGTTGTCAATAATCTGATCGATATGGGGGGTAGGAAAGTTGTCCTTAGGAAAAGATTTATTTAAATCCCTAAATTCGATGCAGACTCTAATGGTGCCACACTTTTTATTGACAGGGACAACGTTCGATACCCATTTCGTCAGAGGTGCAGGATAAATAAAACCAGCTTTCAGAAGTTTCTCAATCTCATCTTTAATAGCTGTAGCCTTCCTAGGATGGACTTGCCTCAGTTCCTTCCTGACAGGTTTATCCATGGGATAAGTCTTAATCTTGTGGACCACAATGGAAGGGTCAATCCCCGGCATCTCTTCATGGGACTAGGAAAAAATATCACGGAATTCCTTAAAAAGTTCCTTATATGCTTCAGATTCATCTGTGGAGCAGTTCTGCCCAACATGAACATGCTCAATAACATCAGGCTTGGCTGATATGTCAATTGGGTTCATCTGAGTAATGTTGCAAAGGTTTCCTTCAGAATCTATGTCTTGCAACAATATAGGACTTTGCAGAACATTGACAATATCAGTAGGAAACAAGGATGCAAAATCATGGCTGCCTGAACTGGTAATGGGGAGAAACATGGATCTATGATGGCGATCCTCCCAAATGGGCTCAACCATATTCATGATCTCTATAATGGACTCGTCGGAAGGAAAAGTCTCGGAGAGATAATCTAGAATCGGGAGAGAAGGTTCTAACCAGTACGGTAAATGGTAAGGATCCGAAGCCACTAAATGAAGGTCATTAGTGTGATCATGGAAACAATTTTGAATGGTGTCATACATAGCTTCGTGCAGGATCAATGAGGTGGACTCAACAACATTTGTGCCCGCAAGCTCAAAATCAAATGAGGTGATCATATGTACTGTCGCAGTATCCATGCTACGAGGAGTAGAGGGAAAAATCCCCATAAGGGATGAATCCTTTAGCATACCTACCCCAATCGACTGGTAAGGAGGAGGGGACTGACCTAACATGGTGATGTTATTAGCTGTGGCAGTAGTAACATCTAGCGTACAGAAATCAAGCTAGTAAATGGTAACAATTCTCCCAAGATGCGGGAATTGGAACGTTCGAAATACTATTGAAGCAACACCCGACATAGCATAGAACCAATTCCTTCCTAAAAGGAGGTTATAATCTAAAGGGGCATCTACCACTTCTACTTGGATGGAAATGGTTTTTCCCCCCAGATCGACCGCGAGGGCTGATATGAGACCATGGGATTGGAAACCCCGTCCATCAAAGGCTTTAAGGGTCGTAGGTGATGTAACAAGCTCAGGAGATCCAAGCGTTTTCCAACAAGTTAGAGATAACACCAAGGTTGAAGCTCCTTCCTCTAGTACTGTTCGAAATACTTTCTTTCCCACTACTTTTGTAATGCTCTAAAAAGCAAGTTTATGCGGTAATCTAGGTTTATAGTTCTCAACATTGAAGTGAATCAAGTTAGTGTTATCTGGGTCTACAGCTCCTAAAGTGGTCAACAAGTTCTTGTGATGTGTGGGAAAATTTTGGAGTACTTCTAGGGTAAACATCGCACAAGGTTCCTGAGCGATATCTTCAACTACATTATAAAATTGAGTAGCTCAGGCATTGGTATTAAAGACATCGTTCCGAAGAGTACTCTTTGGTGGGCACAAAATCATGTTGAGAGTAGGCTTCTCGATAGACAAGGGAACAATAGACGAGGATTTTGGAGAACTAGTAGAGGGAGATTTCCCTGAAGAAGATTGATCTTCTTCCTTATCTACGGGGTTATCTGGTCTGTGAAACCAGAGATTCTGGGTTCGATCCCCAATGGAGTCGCCAAATTTGTTAGATGGAATATTTCACCTCCTACAGACAACAAGGTGTTCCACTGGTCTGAATGGTTCAGATCCAGAACAAATAGATCATAGAGGATGACAACTCTCCCTAGATGTTGTAGATATCTAGAATACAAGGCTTTGATAGTCCACTTGTGTAGCTACAATCGAGCTCAACATGAAACATATCAAAGCAACCAGAATATGATCTACTAATATATGCTAGTGACTAAGGAATCTAGCAATATATATCTGAAATCAAACATCAACAATATATATGGGATAGAAAATCAACTTGCATTAGGAATATGAAGAAGTTTACAACCAAGCCTTAGTGTTGACATGCATCTCCATGAAACCATCTTTTCATCCTCATAAGCTCCGACTCTAGCTCTCTATGCTCTCTCCAAATGATCTTGGGCCAAGAATCAATCCAACAGCATAACAATACCTTCAATGTTCTCCCCCTCAACCATGGCCAAAAGCTTGTATTTATAAGGAAAGATGGATAGGATAGGTTGAGAGATTTGTGGGTGAGGTGGCCTCCAAGATCCTAGGATGGGGGATCTCGAGCTCAACTGACCCACTACAGTAGGGATAAGGAATATCTTGAGGCTTATCATCTAGAAGCCTCAAGAAGCTTCTCTTTTTCCCTTTTTACCTAGGCTACCATGCTTCTCCTTCTATGACAGAGTGGTTTCGGTAATAACCACCTATGGACCAAGGGTAACAGGCGGTGGCACCGCTTATGGAACACAGATGATGGGTGGTGCGAGCAGGGGTACTGCTCCTAGATAAAGGGGCATGCGCGGTGCTGGGAATTTGTATGATAGATTGATAAAACACCATTTAGTTTCCACTCTAGAAGCTACGATTCAGGGCAAGTATGTATGTCAAATGTCTTATCACATGATGGTGGTAGGATTTTTGTATAACATGATGCCCCCCAAAGCATGAGTGTTAGAGTGACATGATAAACGAGAGCTTTGAGAACAAGTCATTGCCAGGAGATGAAAATGTTGGTTCAATCGAAGTATGCAGTCAAGCAGGCATCTATAGTATATCAGTATGTTGACTCATAGACACAAGTAACCAAACTCATAGCTGCAGACCAATACAAGGTAGATCCATGAGTGGAATAAACAAGCATGGCTACTAGAATACATCGTAGATCCATGTGATAGAGGACTCAAACTTGGACATAGCTACCAGACATACAACGTAGATCTATGTCATACAGACACAAATTTGAGCATTTCCATGACCATACGAATATGGATCCATGCTAGATATACAAAAATCCATCGCAACCTGGGGAAAAAGCAATGCACGCTTTTAAACAAATTCCTAGGGTCTTCATCTCATCTTCCACAAAGTATGATTATATCCATGTGATTACAATGATATGAAGTCGAACATGGTAGAAACCACTTGATTAGCAACCAATGATGTGAACCGTTAACAAGTGCAAGGGAGATCACCATTAATGTCAATGATTCCCAAGGTACCCTAGTACAATCTACTGAGTGCGAATAGATTTCCTGATGTCGAACACCCAGTCGATTCTATCGATCAAAGGTCAATGTTGTGAACCTATGTCGAAAGCGAGAGAATATGTCATTAAGGCATACATATCTCAAGGTACTAAACATTGTTTCTAAGACTATTTCCCGGATGATGAGCTGATGTCGACGTGAATAGTCTCGTCGAAGGAGGGCCATGACGAGTCCCACATCGATGACACAAAACTTGGAACATAGTTCTGGAATAATGTGAATGTAGTAACCATATGACTGACTCAAAGACTATGTAGATTGCAGAGGTAAAACTTCTTTAGATCCCCTTTGAACATCGGGTGGCATGACAAAATGACTTGGTAGCATGACTAGATAGGATAGATACACAATGCAATAGTGGACAATGCATTCTTTTGAAAGACTCAAAGGATTGACATGACTCATGAAAGTGGATCATCACAGAGATCAGTTGAATACCCAATTGATTGACATGATTGTGCAGACAAGTGCCATGTTCAAAGGTAATGACAAACAACTACCATTATTTGCAAAATGATTTCCTTCCCATTTCCCCCATCATGATTGATGAGTGCCTCTTTTCAGTTTTACGAGTTCAAAGAGGGTAACAAACACTCGATATAGCTTGTCAGAAGACAATTCCACTCTCATATGTTTTACAAACCTGAGAGAGGAGGGGTTCCTTCCCAAAACGGGTCTCTCAATGTTTAATTTACGGAGTCCACTGAAAGAAAACTCGGTATCGTTCATGTTTAGAGAGTCTGAACGAAAATGGAAGAAAAATCCATGGGGGTCCTTTTTCATATGATTTAGTCTCTAAGGCCTAAAAAATTATAAAATCATACCTTAGAGAACTCTTCCAGTAATGATCGGCTGGAGTGTTCCTTTCTCATAAATATACCTATCCAAACTGAGAAAGAGATAACCTACCATCGGATGAACGACTCTTCAAATACTTTAATGAGTGTGAAGAAGACAAGATCACTCGATGATCTTTTTATATTTAGGGAGCCTAAAAAGAGTTTAGAGAGAAGTCCATGAGGTTTCTTTACACAACGTAATTTTTTGCGAGCCTGGAAAGAATTGGAAATGGACTCGACGACTTTTTCGTATTTAAGGAGCCTGAAAAAGAGGTGAAAAGAAAAGTCCATGACGCTTCTTTACACAATGTCATATTTTACGAGCCTATAAAGAAACTTGAACTGGAATCAGAACTTTGATACTATATTTTTACGAGTGTGACAAAGTGTCCTAATAAATGCTCAATGACCTTTTTCGTTTTGTGAAAGTACGAAAAAGCCATAAACAAACTTTCCAAAGATTTTCACTAAGGTAAACCTACAGACGACTCATAAGCAAGTGTTAAATGTATTCAAAATCAACATTAAGGGATTATGACCAATAGATTTTGACCAGAACATGATGTAATATCAAAACTATAATAAGTCAGACCCAAAAAATGTCTATATAAGGCAAGTAAATAGTAAAAAATCAAACATTTCACTATTTACCTCGAGCAGAGAGCACTTGGAGCATTTTCTAGCCAGGTCTTCCACAGCTGATACCGGGAGTTCCCAGTGTCCGTTTTCAGTATCGTTAGTTGCAGGTAACAGCTAAGACCCTTATATTTCATTTCATAGCTTCTATTTTTGGATTGTTGGGGTTTTGGGCCTACTTGGAAAGCCCTAAAATCCAATATGCGGGCACTGCAGCTACCCCTTACGGGATAGGTGGTACCACCTGAGAACCGCGCCAAGAATATAATGGATAGGAGGTTCCACCACTTGTCTCCAATGGGGCACAAGAAGTGCCAACCATGGAAAAGTTAAACAAATGATATGGGAAAATTTAACTCATTCTTATGATTTGCAATGACTCAAGGATGATATTAATGCATACCATTGTTGTTTTTGGCAGGTCTAGGTGCCCAAAATATGGTGGTATGGAAGGAAAGAACACATGATGATGAGGATGATGCTACTGAAAGGAATCTAGTTTCCGTTGCCACACTCTGGAACTATGGGCTCTTAAAGTTCTTCCAGACACCAAGCACGGTGTCCCACGAGATATTACTGGAACACATACTGAGAATGTGGAATCTAGAACAACAGTATTTCAAGGTGGGAGCACACATACTTACAGTGGAGGTAGAGGATATCTACTTCATAACTAGCCTATCGAGATAGGGTTCCCCCATGTCACTAATAGGTTCCCATGGTGGGGACATTACCACCAGAGAGCTCATAGATTGGCACTGTGTACCAGGTATAGGCACATCAGGGAAGAAAATCCCCATCAGGGCAGTGACAAACAAGGCTCTACAGATTTTTCTATTCACCATGTAGAGGGTGGCAGGGAGCTAGGGTGTGCATCAGGCTTCCAGAGCACATATTTTGTATGCCCTAGAGGCTATGGCACCTACGGTGTTCAACTGGGTGGAAGCATTGCTTCCAATCTTCAAGGATCCACTGACTAAATTTTGACAGGGAGAGCTGAAGCAGTTTGGATTTGGTTCCATATTAGCTTGCTTCTTCTTTGAGAGGGTCCCACAGATGAGGCCCCAGGTGAATTTTTGGAGTCTAAGAGCATAGGACCCCCGTATGCTGAGGTGGGTCTAGGTCATGGCTTGCATTGGAGCAGGTAGGGGTAGAGTGAAGTTCGGTGATCCGTTGTTCAGATGGTTGCGGGATCAGATGCTCATGGTCGAGGACTATGCCTATGCGGGAAAATATTTTACAGGTGATCCTGACCTACCACTCTTACCTAGAGGGAAGTGGGGTGACATTGGTATGAAGAAAGAAACCCTAATAATGGAAAATGTTTTTATGTTTTTTATGTTTTATATTTTTTATGAGAAGTGACGAAACCTGTTTGTCTTCATGCATATGTTGGAGTAGTGAGGCCTGGAGGAGCATCCCCATTAGATAGGTGAGCCAAAGCTTTCTTTGTTCCATAGGGTGATGGTATCACCAAGAAGCTGGAGGAGAACCTAGAAAGGTTGACTCTAGACATCGCAGATGCTGATATAGATGACCTCCCGACTAGATATCAGAGATCTATGGTGGGAGTACCAGGCCGATTCAGCAGGCTACTACGCAGGGTGGCTCAAGCAGTGATGTGCTATCATGAACACCATTAGCTGATGAGACATGTATACTGAAAGCTGATAGCTTCAAGATTTTTTGTATGATGATTTTTCCTGAAAGTCTATGTGTTTCAAATGAGGTCTCGGGACCTATATTTTTGTAAACTTTTTCGTATATATATATACAGACTTTACATGGTGTTTATATGTTTCAAATGGATAAATGAATTTTCTATGAGTTCTATGTGTCTTTAGATGTTTATTTACAATGCACCATGTTTGATTTAACGTCATGAATGGGAAATATTCCAATCTAGGATGTAATTAGCCAATGAATCGGAAACTACATTATGTTCCCTAGGGATATGCCTATAGGTAATGGTTCCAAATGATCTTTATAACAAACGTACCCTCCTGAAGAGGCGGAGGAGCACCAAGTTCCTAATGGTGAAGACATGGTTTAAATGACAAACCACAAGCTGAGAGTCCATTAAAACTACTAGATCACGGACATCCTAGGAGGCAGATTCAGTCAGAAGACCGATGACTGCTTCATATTCGGCGATGTTATTAGTAGCAGGACCTAAACAAACCACTCCTGAACTGATCAAATATTCAGTTGGGGAATAGAGAACCCAAGCAGCTGAGGCTAGATTCATGGTGTGGTGGCAAGCACCATCAAGGAAGCCGTAGAAAGCCATCTACATGAACAAAACATGGTATAAAAAAATGCAGACACAACAACTAAAAACCATCTTGAAAATACTAAAATCACACTAAAAGTCAATCAATATACATATATACAAGATACCATCCAAGAAGACCTAGGCATAGTACATTTTCAGGTACAACCCATTGCGAGGTTTCCCCAAAGGGATTCCATCATAATCAACTAACTCATAGGATCCTTTCTCTAACACTTTGGAAATAACGAAAGGTCCATACCACATGGACTCGAACTTACCCTTCCCTAGCTTGTCATATCTCTAGTCATAAGTCAAAACTAGGTCACCCTCGTTGAAAACACGAGGCTGGATGGATTTATCGTACTGCACCTTGACGTATTTCTTATGTTCCTCATTAGCCAAGGAAACATCTCTATGAGTTTCATCAAGGTTATTCAAGTAAAAAAATATCTCTTCCTCTGTGGAAGTGTCTGGGAGAAGTTCGACGACAAGTTGTAAAGATGGAATCTGACATTGGATCGGCAAGACAGCTTCAAGTCCATAGACAAGCTGGAATGGCGTGAAACTAGTAGCTGTTTTCATGGAAGTTTGATAAGCCCAAATATTGGAAAAAAGAACGAGATTCCAATTGGATTTATGATCTCCAACCATCCGACGAAGCATATTTTTCAAAACCTTGTTAATGGCCTCTACCTGACCATTAGCTTGCGGATAATACGATGTAGAGTTTTCATGGCGAAAACCTAGCTTGGAACTCAATTCCTCCATCATTTGATTACAAAAATGAGATTCATGATCACTAATGATTGACTACGGAACTCCAAATATAGCTATGATATGATTGAACAAGAAGAGAGCGGCAGTCTTACCATCTTCTGCATATGTAGGCATGGCCTCGTCCCATTTTGTGAAATAATCCACGGATACGATGATGTAACCATGCCCCCCAACTCAGGTAGGATTACAATGCATGAAGTCAATCCCCCATTTGGAAAAAGGGCCAACGGAAATCACGAGGTGAAGCAGAGCAGGATGGGTGCGCTTTTTGGGATAAAAATGTTGGCAAGGTGGGCATTTCTTAACAGCCTCATGTCAGTCTTTGAAGATAGAGGGATATAAATAGCCAGTGTGAAGGATTTTATGGGTTGTATCCATCCCAGATAAATGAACACCACATGCTCCAGGGTGGCAATCATTCAGCACGTGCTCAGCCTCCTCATGGGTGAGCCATCGCCAGAGAATGGAGTCAATCCCATGTCTATACAAGGTATCATGCAAGATAAGATAGTATTTCGTGTGGTGACGTATATACAAGGTAGTGATGAAATTTTTGCATAGCAATGACCGTGGCCAAAGCTAGCTTCTCCACATGTGAATAATGGGTTTCAAAATCAATAAGATTCTTACTGGCGAAATAAATCACATGCTCCTGACCGTGGAGATTTTCCTGCACTAAAACCATGGCGATGGTAGTAGTGGAGGCAGCAATATACAAGAGAAAGTCCTTTGAATAATCTGGGGGGTGTATCACGAGTGAATGAGTTAGAGTGTGCTTAAGGTTATCAAAGGCGCATTGGGCTTGGTCATCCCAGAAGAATGGAGTGTTCTTCTTGAGGAGACGCATATAACCGTGCATTTTCTTAGCGAAATTGCACACGAAACGGCAGAGAAAGTTTGCCTTCCCCTGCAAAATTTGGAGTTGAAGGATGTTGGTTGGGGCTGGTAGATTAATGATAGTGGCAATCTTCAAAGGATCGATCTAGATGCCATCTTTGAACACCACAAATCCAAGCATACATCCTGTCTCAATGCAAAAGACACATTTATGTGGATTGAGTCATATATTATAATGGCGGCATCTCAGGAATATGTCTCTAAGATGACTAGGATGGTCCTCTCGTCATGGTGAATGAGCAGGGAGGTCGTCAATGTATGGTTCAACATTATGTTTAATGTCATGAAATGCATAGGACATTGCAAGTTTGAACATGGCTCCAACATTTTTCAAGATGAAAGGTAACTTCTTAGATGCAAAGCTTCCCCATGGGAAAATGAATGTCATCTTATGCTAATCGGAGGGCAATATCTCAATCTGATTGTAGCTGGAGAAGTCATCCATGAATGAAAAGATGACACTTCTAGCATAGTTTTCGATAATCTGATCGATATGCAGGGTAGGAAAGTTATCCTTGGGACAAGATTTATTTAAATCCCTAAAGTCGATGCAGACTCTAATGGTGCCCTGATTTTTATTGATAGGGACAATGTTCGATACCCATTCCATCAGAGGTACAGGATAAATAAAACCAGTTTGAGAAGCTTCTCAATCTCAGCTTTATTAGCTGCGGCCTTCCTAGGATGGACTTGCCTAAGTTTCTGCCTGACAGGTTTAGCCAAGGAATAAGTCTTAATCTTGTGGACCACAATGGAAGGGTCAATCCCTGGCATCTCTTCATAGGACCAGGCAAAAATATCACGTAATTCCTTAAAAAGTGCCGTATATGCTTTAGATTCATCTGTGGAGTAGTTCTGCCCAACATGAATATGCTCAATAACATCAGGCTTGGCTGATATGTCAATTGGGTTCATTTGAGTAATGTTGCAAAGGTTTCCTTTAGAATATGTATCTTGCAACAATATAGGACTTTGCAGAACATTGACAATATCAATAGGAAACAAGGATGCAAAATCATGGCTACCCAAACTGGTATTGGGGAGGAACATGGATCTATGATGGTGATCCTCCCAAATGGGCTCATCCATATTCATGATCTCTATAATGGACTCATCGAAAGGAAAAGTCTCGAAGAGATAATCTAGAATCAGGGGAGAAGGTTCTAACCAATACAATAAATGGTAAAGATCCAAAGCCACTAAATGAAGGTCATTAGTGTGATCATCGGAACAAGTTTGAATGGTTTCATTGTTACGGAGAGAAATTCCTATGGCTTGGGGTACCACAACAGACAGTTTGACTCCAGAAATCAATCCTTTCCAATATGCAATAGAAATTAAATGTCTAACACTAAAGGATTAGACCTTGTACCTTATTCTAGACGGTTGAAGTAGATCCCCGTTGAGCTTTCCAACTTTGGCTTGAATTGATAGATTACTTCCCCAACAACAAGTAAAAAATACAAGCATTCTATATATCATGGTGTTAGCGGTTATGGAGAGAAATTCCTATGGCTTGGGGTACCACAACAGATAGCTTGACTCCAGAAATCAATCCTTTCCAATATGCAATAGAAATTAAATGTCTAACACTAAAGGATCAGACCTCGTACCTTATTCTGTATGGTTGAAGTAGATCCCCGTTGAGCTTTCCAACTTCAGCTTGAATTGATAGATTACTTCCTCAAAAACAAGTAAATAATACAAACATTTTATATATCATGGTGTTAGATCTATTATGGCATATATAATCAATAATGTATAAGCATTTGACATAATCCAATGGATAAAATATTCATTCAAACACACATTATTGGACAGGAAAAGATATTTCTATTAATATAAATCAGAGATTACAAGATATAGCCTCTGTCGGCACGTCTGTGAAAAGGAGAAACTGAATCCCCCACTTGTGCCTCCACCACTTCAATCCTCCATCTCTATATAGCAAGCTCACAAGAAAAAGGTAAGCTTGGGAATAACACAATAGTGCTCCAAGGGACAAAGGGATGCAGACTCAAGCATAAGTTCTGGCAACAATGGACTATAGTTTCTTTGCTCTCAATTCTCTCTTATGTTACGGAGAGAAATTCCTATGGCTTACCAAGACTATTACAGATGCTGGTGGATTACTGGGATCTAGACTTGAAGTCCTTCTAGATAGATGGGATGTCCCTCACCATAGAGGTGGATGACATATACTTCATTACTGGGCTTTCTAGACAAGGGGAAGTGGTGAACCTTCATTCTCGTGGTGGGCTAGGAGGTGGCCTAACTATCGACGAGTACATTATGGTGTACTGCTATCCAGACATCGATAAGGTGGGGAGTCAAGTCCCTACCAACGCCATACAGGTGCTGGGCCTAAAGGCCATACTATTGACATTGGGTAGGATAGAAATCTTGGCATCACTCCACCAGGCCTCACGACCTCTGATGTTCTATGCAGTGGAGTGCATGAGACCCATGATTTATGACTGGAGCACTACACTACTGAGCAACATGAAACATCGGCTCAGTGAGTGTAAGGCAGGTAGAGTGCAAAACTTTGGGTTCAACAGTATTTTGAGCACGTTTTTCTTCGAGCTTGTTCCAGGATTGAGCCCCAAAGTGGATGTTCCTCTTCACGAGGTTCGAGATCCAGCCCAACGGCATTGGGAAGATGCTATGCGTAGACTGGGGGGTGGTAGGGTGGCCAACCCATATCCATCTGACTTCTTTCCATGGTGGCGACGACAGATAGTTGCCATCGATGACTACCCCTATGTAGGGATAGATTTCCGGGGGGGACCCAGACATGTCGCTACCACCAAGATCGGCATATGGCGATATAGGTGACGAATCTTGACCCTATATTTTTTAATTTTTTGAGTTATTTAATTTTTTTGTGACAATACATAGTGACATCTACCATTCGTGTGTAGATGTGGGACCACGATGGCCAGAAGGATTCCCTCGTCATAGACGGAGGGGAAGAGGAGATGACATCATAGGTGTGGATGTGGAGCGGACGCTCCAAAGCATTCATACCAATTTTGTGAGACTGACACATAGGGTTCCCATGGCGCAAGTCGAGGACTTTCCTGAGACTATGTAGCGGCAGGTGGTGGGTGTACCATGCGCATGGGTGTGATTATTCCGACGACTAGCTAGAGTCGTAGTGACCTTCCATGATCACAACCCTCCTCCTCCTCCATAGGATTAGACACTTGGGAGTGTATAAATTTTGTACTACCGTGTATTATATGTTGGTGGCTCGAAAGCCCCAATTTTGTATCATGACACTATGTATTATCACATTTTGGATGTATATAAAAAGTTTTATGGTGATCGGTTTATTTATTTACATGTGTAAAAATTGTGCTTGTGATTAATTTATCGTGAATGAAACAAATGCCAATCTAACACATAGTTAGCATATGAGTCAGCAACTTGATTATTATTTCTTGGACTATGTATATATGTTATATTGTCAAATTTCCATTCTAACATTCTCACACATAACAATCTTCTCAATAACGTCAGATCTCTAACATGGTACAAACCATTAAGCTATGACACTACCAACTCCGAATCAAGACGTACCTCAAGAGAGAGAACACCATGTGAAATGGCATCCCGTAGAAGCTCAATAATGGCACTATATTCAGCAACATTGTTGGAATATGGTCATAGACATACGCCTCCTGAAGACAGTACCTGACCCATAGGAGTATAAATCACCCAAGCAATAGAGGCTAAGTGTTGAGTGTGACAGCTTGCACCATATGCGAATCCTAAGTAGGTGGAAGATTCCATTGACATCTGCCAAAATAAACGAAAACTAATCATAAACCCGATCATGATAAGAAAATACCTAACTATGCAAAACTGTACAATAATATACAATAAGAAACCTTGGTTGAATATCATGCATAGTATTTCTTAAGATAGAGCCCATTTCTAGGCTCCACCAAGGTCGTTCCTTTGCAATCCACTAACTCATACGCACCCTTCTCTAACACACGCTTGACCATGTAAGGACCACACAACATAGGATTAAATTTCCCTGCCCCCAAGGGTTCTTTCGGTTGATCCCACAAAAGGACCAAGTCTCCTTCACTAAACACCCTTGGACAGACAGACTTATCATATTGGGCCTTTACACGACGTTTATTAACTTCTAGATCCACCAAGGCATCCCGACGCTGCTCATCAAGTTTCTCAAGGTGAACCAAATGCTCCTCCAATGGTGAAGTGTCTGGTAAGATTTCTACAGCTAGCTTCAAAGAAGGAATCTCGCATTCAACTGGAGATATCGACTCCACTCCATGTACAAGTTGATATGGAGAAAAACTAGTGGCATTCTTAACAACGGTTCAATATGCCCACAAAGCAGGATATAACATGATGTGCCAATTGTTCTTGCTTTATGCAATGGTTCGTTGGAGAATGGATTTGAGTGATTTATTCACTACCTCTACCTGTCCATTCACTTGAGGGTAGTAAGAAGAGGAATGCTCTTTCTTATACCCTAACTTCGATGCCAACTCTTCCATCATATGGTTCTGAAAGTGCAAGCCATGGTCAGTGACAAGCTCTTTCAGAATCCTGAACCGAGTAATAATTTGGTTGAATACAAAGTGGGCGGTTGTCTCACCGTCGGATTTTACTGTAGGCATAGCCTCAGCCCATTTCATGAAGTAATCAATAGCCACTATAATATGATGGTGGCCCCCAGCCGAAGCTGGGTTGAAATCCATAAAATTGAGCCCCCACTTAGTGAAGGGATCGGCAATGATAATGGGATGTAACGAGGCAGGTTTTGAGTGCATATTACATGTGAACACCTGGAAAGGGTGGCACCTCTTGACCACATCAACACAATCCTTAAAGATCGACAGCCAGAAATAACCTGCTTTTAAATTTTTTTGAGCTGTAGAAAGCCCAGATAAATGACCACCACATGCCCCTCTGTGGCAATCATTCAGCACTACCTCAGCCTCTTCATGAGTTAAAAAATGTCATAAAATGGAATCTACCCCACGGTAGTACAAAGTGTTTTCTACTATGAGGTAGTTCTTAGAGATGTGACGTAATCGTCGTCGTCCATCTCGCGAGAGGTAAGTAGGGGTCTTCAGTATTTGTAAATATATTATGATATCCCCATACCATGGGTCTAATGTTGAGATTAAGAAGATGTGTTCATCGACAAACGTATCTTCACAAACCAACTCCTCGACCTTGCTTGGGAAATCTGATATAAGCTCTGCAAAAATTAAAGACTTCTTCGAATTTGCCGAAACAAACTCAAGATCGAATTCTTGTAGAATGACAATCCATTTATTATATTTTCCCCCAATCATCCTTCAGGTGAGGACGAATTGAAACGGATTGACATGGGCTACAACCAAGGTCTGGAGAAGGAGAATATAATGTCTCAACCGCTGAACCGCATGTATGGTAGATAAAGCAAGCTTCTCGACATGAGAATAACGAATCTTTGCTTCAATAATGTTCCGGCTCAAATAATATATGACATGCTCTTGGAGCTCCTCATCCTCTTGAACCAAAACCATACCAATTGCCTCTAATGACACGACCACATATAATAGAAAATCATGGCTATAGTCCAGGGGACTAATCACCGGGTCTGATTCTAGGGCTCTCTTGAGTGCATCGAAGGACTCTTGGGCTTGCTCATCCCAATAAAAGGGGGAGTCCTTCTTCAAGAGACGCATGAAGCCTCTATTCAAATTGGAAAAGTTGACAACAAATATTCGTAAGAAGTTTTCCATGCCTTGCAAACACTGAAGATGACAAATATTCTTTGGGGGAGACAACTGAAGTATTGCCTCAACCTTCAAAGGGTCGACTCTTAGACCCTCTTTAGAAACGATGAATCTTAACAAACGACCCAATTTCACACAAAACATGCACTTATGAGGATTTAATCTAACCAAATAGTGTCGGCATCTTTCGAATACTAATCTCAAGTGATAGGGATGACACATTCTCATGCCAGAGTGAGCAGCGAGGTCATCCAAAAATACTTCGATAATTGACTTGAGATCATGGAAGATCAAGGTCATTTCCGGCTGAAATGTAGCTCCGGTGTTTTTAAGGCCGAAAGGCATTTTCCAATATGCAAACATTCCCCAAGGACAAATAAATGCAGTCTTATGTTGGTCCTCAGGTTTAATCTATATCTGATTATATTCGGAAAATCCGTCCATGAAGGATAACACCTCGCTACCCACACACTCATCCAAAATATGATCAATAAATGGTGTGGAGAAATTGTCCTTAGGACAGGCATGATTCAAATCGTGGAAATCAGTACATATGCAGATTGCTCCCTGCTTCTTATCCACCACAATGGGGTTTGAAACCCACTCCATCAAGGGAACGGGATAGATGAAATCGACTTTCAACAGCTTCTCTATCTCTTCCTTAATCGCGGGTGCTTTCCTAGGATTCACCGCACATAAACATTGTCGAATAGGCTTAGCATTGGGGTAAGTATTAATCTCATGCTTGACAATACGAGGGTCAATACTTGGCATCTTTTCGTAAGACCAAGAAAAAATATCACGAAATTCCTTAAATATCTCAGTGTATTCTAGAATCTCAGCATGGGAACATTCCGCCCCAATATAGACATTCTCTATCGTGCCAGGATCGCGGGAGATGTTGATAGGAATCATTGAAGATATGTTCTCCATGTTTCCATCAGCCATCAGACTAGGAGAGCTTAATGGAAGCATAGGACTACCAACTCTCTGACTAAGAACCGCCCTAAAATCCTCATGCTCCAAGCGGTCAAGTTCTGGAAGAAAGTAGGATCTATGATGGAGTTCCTCCCATGGTGGCTCAACTCCCAACATATCCTTGATAATCACTTCATCTGAAGGGAAACCTGTATCAAGGCAGTCGTGTGCATGAGAAGACTGTACTACCCATGCCGGCAGCACATAAGGGTCCTCCTCCTCCGTCTGCAAAGAGGAAATACTAGGCTCTGTAACACACTTGAGATTAGCTTGATAAGCTATCATAGTTGTAGGAAACAACACGTTCGTCACGACGGGCTCACTCGAAGAACTCGGTGTAGGAAGAATCCAAGGATCTTCCATATGACTCGTGTGAAAAGACACCAATCTTGTAGATGTTGAAGCCTCATCGGAACTAGATCCTATCGTAAGGATCAATGCAGGACAACTAAAGCTTCCCATGAGGGATGGGTACATGCCTACACCCACACTCCCAGTTGTTGGCTGAGAATGTTCAACGATAAGGATCGAAGCTCCCAAAGATGTGGTAATAGACAGATTCTTGAATGTCGTTTAATCAATCGTTATGATATTCCCGTTATGTGGAAAGCATACAACGCAGAACAAGGAAGAAGCAACGGCTTGCATACTATACATCCAGTTCCTACCCAGTAAGAGATTGTAGTCAAGGGGCGCATCAACCACCTTGACCTCTATCGCAATGGTCTTCCCTCCCAAATAGAATTTAAGGGAAGGAAGGATGCCGTGTGGCCTAAAAGATCTCCCATCAAACATAGTTAACATGGTCACTGATTTAGATATCTCAGGGGAACCCAAACCCTTCCAGCAGGATAAAGAAATCACAGAAGCAACAGTGCCCTCGTCAATCACAATGCGCTTGATGATCATATTAAGACATTCTACGTGAATCAAAAGAGACACATAGTAGGGCAAGCGAGCCTGAAGTTTTGCGGTTTCAAATTTAATCATGGAGGAAGAATTGTCATCATTCACACCAAGGGTAGAAAGAAATGCCTTCCTTTGCAAAGGACAACTCTGAAGCACTTCCAATGCAGACATCGCACAAGGAGTGTGGCTCAAATCCTCGACAACTGAATAGTTCTAGGCAGCTCAGGAATTTAGATTATGCCCTAAATGCTTAAGGGATCCCTTAGGAATGCGAGGTGTAGTCTCAGGTTTATCCATAGGTTTCTCAATACGCAAAGGGGACCCTGGTGGATCGGGCTCTTTGCCTGGGCTGGGTTGTGACGAACCATAATCTTTCACACAGGTCACAACTTTTACAGCACAGACCATGTTAATGCAACCACGACCACTAGTCTCTAGTGGATCTTGATCATCACCAGGCTGGTCATGGGACTTCGAGTTCATATTTTGATTGTGGGGTAAAGTTTTAGTTAGCACAGCTAGGCCCTATGCTAAGAATCTCGAAGCTTCCTTAATACGAGGGCACAAGTAAGTGAGGTGATTGTCCTTACACAACTTGCAAGGGAACTTAACCTTATGTTTAGCTTGCTTGTCCCCCCCATCATTCTGGCTGTTCTTGTCATTATTATTAGCATTCTCATTCTTATTCCCACCCTTACGATTATTTTTACCCTTTTTTCTATTCCGTCTGGGCTGCTAGTTATCCTTTTGGTCCGACGATTGCACAGAAAGTACACTCACCATTTGGGCAGGTTGAGACGAAGTCGTAGCTTGTCCCGAAGTAGATTGGTTGATTGAAAATTGAATAACTTGTTTTGCAACCGAATCTACAGGTTTCGCACTTGCACAACCCACAATGCCATCGACATGCGGTCCAGGTTTGACTTTGGTGTCGAAACTGGAACGCGGAGAATTGGGAATAATATGATATAACAAACCAGACTGAGCATAGGTCAAGTCCAGTTCCTGTGCCCTAAAAATCACTTGTTCCTCATTCTGCACTCCGGATGTAGAAACATCCTTCGCTATATACGACAATAACGACTTGAGGAACCACTCGAGGAGGAACTCTGGTGGTATAAAGGATTTAATTAACCTCTTCCATCTACGCCACTCTTGAATGTGATCAAAGATATGTGTGGATTTTTCTTGCCAAAATGTTGACAAGAGTTCAGTACCAATGTCATAATGGACTGGTAGCTGGAAGTGGTTAAGAAAAGTCATCGTAAGGTCATCAAACAAAGCAAAATGTCCCCTAGGTAACTCTATATACCATTTCATGGCAGGCCTTGTAAGGGTGCGTTGAAATAGTATCAAACAGATTGAGTCCTGATGTAAGGAATTTGAAAAGCACCATAGGTGAAACGTAGTAACGTGTTCGCTCGGATCCTCTCTCGGTTTTCCCTCGAACTTAGGTATGTCCGAAGGAAGCTTGGTAGGGACAACTGGCCAAGCTAGGTCATGAGCTACAGGATTGTTCGTCAATATCGACAAGTCAGGAAGATTGAGCTTCGTGAGGAAAGGGAGCCTAGGATGATGAGGTCGATGGACCACTCCTTGATTCATATAGGTCTGATTACCACCATGGCCTTGGCCATAGTTCCCTCCTCCCGTATGACCTGTATAGGGTGGCGTGGAAGCATTATAGTGTGGTGGATCTTGACTAGTAGGAGCTACAAAGCCATAATTAGGAGAGTAAGCAGGTTGTTGATACCCACCCCCATAAGGTGAAGAAACCTATCCATACTACGCCCCATAATAAGGTCCATAAGTCATCACTAGCGATGTCCCATGAGACACTCCATAGGTAGGAAGATACGCTCCAAAAGTATGAATATACATACCGAAAGTAGGGATATACACCTCGAAAGTAGTAACATGAGCTCTAGAAGCATGGATATAACCTCCTGAAGCAACGGGTGATATGTAAACCTGAGACACAATCAGTCTAGTAACCACAGTACGGACCTGAATCGTAGCCATGTGCTGACTCGAAGGACCATGTGAATAAGGTGGAGGGTGAACATTTGAAGAACTAGGGACAGAGGATGAAGGAATCTGAGTAATAATGTATGTGTTGTTCCCTATTGTCACTCATCACAAATCTGGTATCCTAATAGGATCACTAGCCCTAGACCTAGGAGGGATATGTGATGTAACTTCCACCACTGGGATGGAAGGTGCAATGTGACCAGTGCTCCCAAACCTCTCCGCATGGTAAGGAATGAGAGTGCCCCCAGGCATAGTGTTAGGCTTGAAGTCAGATTCGACATGAAATGCCAAATCATGCGTAGGAAAACCAGACATACCATAACTACCATAGCTAGTGCTAGAGGGTTCAAAATGAGTCTTGGTGTCCTCCGGAATTCCATACCGGTAACGCGTCAATGGGGAATCAACCCTAGAGTGAGTAGGTCTATCATGCATGCTTCCTATCTCAAAAATCATAGGACCTAACTCAGCCAAGTCAGGTGAAGGATGGTAAGTAGGAGTAAACTCCCCATCGTCTACACGAATGGGAGAAGGTGGTTCAGGAATACCTTCTAAATGGTATCCCATGGCGTGTGAATCAATGCGCGAAATAGTCCGCCTGGACTGTCTAGGTCTCTCTCCCAAAGGAGGAGGAGAAGTAGAAGGTGGAAGTCCTGCTAAACGACAAGAACGGTGAGGAGCTGCGCCCGAATCCACAATGACTCAAAAAATAGAAAAGACTCTCTATTTATGTAAACCCTAGGCCAACTATCATGCACAAAGCAATCAATAATAAAATCTAAAGCCAAATGAAAGAAAACAGGGGATGGATAAGTGATCTCCTGAATGAAACAGGTATGTCTAGCCTAGGAGAGGCTTGAGACTCCCATACATAACAAGTGAAGGTAAGTAACCAATTATTGTGGCCCTCAGCTTCAATGCGTAAAGCGACTATGCTGTCTGACCCCAACCTGGCCGGGACAACTGCAGAATAACCCCTACAAAGTACCCCCTCGATATCCTATGTAAGGCCACTAAGGTCACCTCAATATAATCAATGCTCAGACGGATAGTCGTAGGTGGGATTGACCATATGGGAAGGGTATCAAAGCCCAAAACTCTCGAAAGAGCCCCCAAATACAAATACAATCCTGGAAATATATCCGGTGCTACTCAGTTATGACCAGGGGTCATCCCAATCAATAACTGCTCACACTGCCTTGTGCTTAACTCCCTTTTGAGAGGAGGATCCTGAGAAACACTAGTTATACCAAGGATTTCACACACTCACCTAGACAGACACATACATGTTGTTGTTTAGTGATCTTGGAGAATTTACTTACAATGAACTATTCCAAGATCCTAAAACCTAAGATTGTTGGTGCACCCTATAAAATAAAAGAGTGTAGTTCATTTTAATTTAGCGTTGATTTTAGTTGGCTTTATTACTCAAAAGATGGATATGGTCGTGCAACTAATGGTGTTATGACACAACATGAAGTAAAATGCACACCTAACAATCAATCCAAATGCATTGTGTCCATGAAAACAGGGTATGCTACTACGTGAAATGTAAAATTTTTCTTCAAATGATGAATGCAAGCTTTCCTATATGAAGTCCTAACTAATACTCCAAAGCCAATCTAGTGCAAGTACAATGCAAAATGCCAAATGCAATGCATGATGATAAGCAAATGTTTCTGGATTTTTTGAAATAAAATGAGATACAAAAAGCAAAAAAATGATTCTGTGACCCCTAGACTCTGCAAGCACACATAAACAACACTCGAGCAAATCACTAAGGTAAAATAACTCTAATGCACTAATCTCAAACAAAAAATAAAAAATTCCATGACAAGAACCTTCTTAAAAAGAAAAAATTTAGCCTTAAAAATAACATTTCTGGTCAGAAACAGAGGTATAAACAGACTCAGGCAATGCCAAAGGAGACTCAACAATCATAAAAATTCACCCAGCAACCATTTAACTTCCACAAAAAGGAAAAATCAAGGGTATACACGACTGTCTGCAGTAAACCCGCGTGTATACGCGGAAATCGTAGAGAAACCTGCGTGTATACGCGACTGTGAGTTAAAAACTCACGTATAGGAAGAAAGGTGCATAAAATTAAGGAAAACAGATAGGTTGAGACAAACTTCACACCAATTAGACACCACCAGGAAAACATGCCCCTAGACCCGACACAGAAACAAGAGATAAAGAGCAATTCAAATTCATTGAATGTCGATAAAACAACCCCCAAAGGATAACTACTAAGAACTCCCCAGTGGAGTCACCAATTCAGTTATGGAGAGAAATTCCTATGGCTTGGGGTACCACAACAGATAGCTTGACTCCAGAAATCAATCCTTTCCAATATGCAATAGAAATTAAATGTCTAACACTAAAGGATCAGACCTCATACCTTATTTCAGACGGTTGAAGTAGATCCCCGTTGAGCTTTCCAACTTCGGCTTGAATTGATAGATTACTTCCTCAACAACAAGTAAACAATACAAGCATTCTATATATCATGGTGTTAGATCTATTCTAGCATATATAATCAATAATGTATAAGAATTTGACATAATCCAATGGATAAAATATTCATTCAAACACACATTATTGGACAGGAAAAGATATTTCTATTAATATAAATTAGAGATTACAAGATACAACCTCTGTCGGCACGTCTGTGAACCGGAGAAACTGAATCCCCCACTTATGCCTCCACCACTTCAATCCTCCATCTCTAGATAGAAAGCTCACAAGCAAAAGGCAAGCTTGGGAAGAACACAATAGTGCTCCAAGGGACAAAGGGATGCAGACTCAAGCATAAGTTCTGGAAACAATGGACTATAGTTTATTTGCTCTCAATTCTCTCTTATGCCTTCAATGTACCAAGGGGTTCCTTATATAGCTTTTCAAAGGGGTAATGAAAGGTCGAATACGAGTGATCTCAAGGCATGGGGAATACCAGGAGTCAAGTGAGTCAGATCCATGTCAAAGAAAACTCCAAAAGGATTTGGATTTTGTACAGATCCCGATATACGCAGTTTTAGTGGTCAAACCTGTGTATATACATGCTTATAGGTTTAAAAGTCACGTGTATCATTTTTCACATGTTTTTAGGGATGGTTAAGGAAACATCAAAGGACAAAAAATTGTCCATGGGGTCTAAGGAGTTTGCAGCGGAACAGGGGAAGGCCATACAAAGTATGATTCACCTGAAGTGGTGAAATTAGCTATAACAGTCATACATAGCTTTGTGCGGGTTCAATGAGGTGGAATCAACAACATTTGTGCCCTCGGGCTCAAAATCAAATGAGGCAATCATATGTACTGTCGTGGTATCCATGCTAGGAGGAGTAGACGGAAAAATACCCATAAGGGATGAATCCTTCATCATACCTACCCCAATCAACTAGTAAGGAGGAGGGGATTGACCTAACATGGGGATGTTATTAGCCGTGGCAGTAGTAACATCCAACATACAAAAATCAAGTTGGTCAATGGTAACAATTCTCCCAAGGTGCAGGAATTGGACCGTTCGAAATACTGTTGAAGCAACAACCGACATAGCATAGAACCAATTCCTTCCTAAAAGGAGGTTATAATCCAAAGGGGCATCTACCACTTCTACTTGGATGGAAATGGTTTTTCCCCCCAGCTTGACCATGAGGGATGATATGAGACCATGGGGTTGGAAACCCCGTCCATCAAAGACTTTAAGGGTCGTAGGTGATGTAACAAGCTCAAGAGAGCCAAGAGCTTTCCAACAAGTCAGAGATAACACTGAGGTCGAAGCTCCTTCATCTAGTACTGTTCGGAAGACTTTCTTTCCCACTACTTTCGTAATGATCTGAAAAGAAACTTTATGTGGTAATCTAGGTTTATAGTTCTCAACATTGAAGTTAGTGTTATCTGGGTGTACAGCTCCTAAAGCGGTCAACAAGTTATTGCGCTGTGTGGGGAAACTTTGGAGTACTTCTAGGGTAGATATCACACAATGTTCCTGAGCGATATCTTCAACTCAATTATAAAATTAAGCATCTCAGGAATTGGGATTAAACACAACCTTCTGAAGAGTACTCTTTGGTGGGCACAAAATCATGTCGAGAGTAGGCTTCTTGATAGACAAGGGAACAGTAGACGAGGATTCCGGAGAACTAGTAGAGGGTGCTTTCCCTGAAGAAGATTGATCTTCTTTCTTATCTGTGGGGTTATCTAGTCTACGAAACTGGAGATTCTAGGTTCAATCCCTAGTGGAGTCGCCAAATTTGTTAGCTGGAATATTTCACCTCCTGTGAACAACAAGGTGTTCCACTGGTCTAAATGGTTCAGATCCAAAACAAATAGATCATAGAGGCTGATAACTCTCCCTAGATGCTGTAGATATCTGGAATACAAGGCTTTGATAGTCCACCTGTGTACCTACAATCAAGCTCAACACGAAACATATCAAAGAAACCAGAATATGATCTACTAATCTATGCTAGTGACTAAGGAATCTAGCAATATATATCTAAAATCAAACATTAGCAATATATATGGGACATAAAATCAACTTGAATTAGGAATATGAAGAAGTTTACAACCAATCCTTAGTGTTGACATGCATCTCCAGGAAACCAGCTCTTCATCCCCATAAGCTCGGACTCTAGCTCTCTATGCTCTCTCCAAATGATCTTGGGCCAAGAATCAATCCAACAACATAACAATACCTTCAATGTTCTCCCCCTCAACCATGGCCAAAAGCTTGTATTTATAAGGCAAGATGGATAGGATAGGTTGAGATATTTGTGGGTGAGGTGGCCTCCAAGATCCTAGGATGGGGGATCTTGAGCTCAACTGACCCATCACAGTAGGGATAAGGGATATCTCGAGGCTTATCATCTAGAAGCCTCAAGAATATTTTCTTTTTCCATTTTTACGCAAGGTACCGTGATTCTCCTTCTATGACAGAGCGGTTCTGGTAATAACCACCTATGGACCAATGGTAACAGGTGGTGGCACTACTTATGGAACATAGATGATGGGTGGTGCAAGCAGGGGTACCGCTCTTGGATAAAGGGGCATGCACGGTGCTGGGAATTTGTATGATAGATTGATAAAAAACCATTTAGTTTCCACTCCATAAGCTGGGATTGAAGGAAAGTAGGTATGCCAAATGTATTATCACATGATGGTGACAGGATTTTGGTATAATAGCTGATGTCAGGAATATTTGACATGGAGGTGGACACTACATTAATTTTCTGTGACAACTAGAGTTGTATAAAGATGACAGAAAACCTGGGGTTCCACAAAAAATCGAAGAATATTGAAATACGATATTTCTGTATAAGGTATATGGTACAAAAGGTATCCATGAAGCTCCAGTATGTGGGAATCGATGAGCAAGTTGTTGATATGATGACCAAGCCTCTCTCTCGAATGAAGTTCAAGTTTTTCCGTGACAATCTTGGTGTAGTTAGAAAGGACTTTCCTTGCAAGGAAGAGAATTTATTGGACTACAAATGTTGGACCATCTTCAAAAAAGGAATATCAGGTCAGAGACATGAACCCCACTTAGTCAAAGGGGGAGCAGGTGGATGATGTGAAAAAATTCCTAGGAAAGGGGGAGTAATGACGATATCTGCTCTATAGATGATACTCTTATGTGGAGAGTATAGCTACATTCATATGTAGATTCCATAGAGTTAACACTTGCTTGGGCTTGTCCCTAACTTATGTGATATGAATTCTCTATAATGATTCCTCATAGACACTGAGACTGACATTTTGTATGTAGTCGAGATCTTCTCTGCAGATGATACTCTTATGTGGAGAGTATAGCAACATTCATATGTAGATTCCATAGAGTAACACTTGCTTGGGAGTGGTCCTAACCTATGTGGTATGGATTTTCTATGATGATTCCTAATGGACAATGTAGTATAAAACTCACTTGTGAGTGGTCCTAACCTATGTGGTATGGATGGGCTATGGACTGGCACTAGGTGCACTTGAGATCTACATTTAGTTGTAGATGTTTCAACTAATCAATTTCATGGATCATGCTGATGGAGAACTGAATCGTCCTTGGACTTATGTCCTAAATTGATAGGGATTGATCATCCTGTAGTTGAATCATGTGTGGATTTCATCATCCTTGGACTTATGTCCTAAATTGATAGGGATTGATCACCTCGCAAATAGATCATGTGTACTACAAGTAGCGTGGTGAAAAAGGATCAAGAAGATCAAAGTGTTGCTGCAAAGGATTGAAAGGATCAAAGTGATGTTGAAAAGGATCAAGAAGATCGAAGTGTTGTTGCAAAGGATTGAAAGGATCAAAGTGTTGCTACAAAGGATTGAGAAGATCGAAGTGCTGCTGAAAAGGATTGTGAAGATTGAAGTGCTATTGTAAAGTATCGAAATATTGATGCGTTGTTGCAAAGAATAGATCAAGTGATCATGTGATGCGGAAGATGAAGAGTAACTGTTCTGAGTTACCTAATAGTGAAAAAAATTCCTGTCACGTATAGATGTATATCCTCAATGTACTGTTGTAATTGTCTCTCTGTTCTCCTATATTCTATGATTATGTTGTCAGTAGAATAATCTTCTCGTTAAGGGGGGGGTTTGAAATATTGTAACTTCAAAGGATATTCTAAATGTATTTTACTGATGTAATCCTAGGGAGATGTTATTATTCCTCCGAAGGGGTGTTACTATTGTATTTGGTCATCATAGAGTCATGAGGTAAAAAATCCTCTTGTGTTGGGCCTTTAGTACCCCAATTAATAATATAATATATTATTTTGAGTATTCTTAGGTAAATTCAGACCAGACAGTTTATTAGGGACGGCTTGTCTAGTGCAAAAAGTCAATTGACAATTAGTATAAATATTGGAGCTATGGTTCTTATTTGAACACACAAAATCACTCACGTGTGTAGCACATAGGAGAGAGAGAGACTGAACAGAAGGAGGTGAACAACTATTTTCTGGGTTTCATTTTATACATCTTATACAGAGGAAGTTTTTGCTGGGTTTTCTTCCCCTTGAGGGTTTCCTAGGATAAATGTTGTCTGCCTTGTGATTGTGTTTCTATCAGTGATTCTTGATATGTTGCTATGATTTTCAATTGAATATTATTGAATCTATTCTAGCATATGAAAAACTTAACACAACCAAGGACACATTTTGCATAACCTTATTCAATTTGTGTTCTATGTCTATCCCTAGGTCATAGTCACAAAGATGTTTTTCTTTCCATTCTTCCTCTTCTAAAGTTTTATGCTTATCCAGGAAAGGTGTTATGTCTTGATCTTTACTTCTGTGTTGGTAAACTTCAGTGGTGGGTTGTGTTTTTGTGCACACTAATTCTTCTTCTTCTTCCCAATCCTCATCTTCTAACAATATCTTGCCAAAATTTTATTCTTCAATGAAATATTCAACTAGGTTCATGCCCTGATCCTTAGGTTCAAAACTTTTGAGTTCTTCTTCAGGTTCCTCGCATATTTTCACATTCCTGCCCTTAGCTAGCTCATTTCTTCTAGGTTTTTGTCTATTTTCATCTACCGGCCTTCTTTGGTTGTTCCCATGAGGTCTCATGCCATAGGCTTTTCTGTTCCTTTCCTAATCCCTAGTTCTTGCTATGTCCTTTCTAAACAATGTCAGGTTTTTCATCATTTCAAACATTGCCTCTAAAGTGGGTTATCCTCTATGAAAGGTTCCTTGCATATTTTGGGTTTTGGATCACTATGGGAAGATGGAGTGTAAACATCTAAGAATTTTTTCTTTCTCATAGAGACTATGTTAGCTTTTGATTTCTTTTCCTAGGTCTAAGCGATTTTGAGGTCATTAGAGTTCTTTTCTTTAATATTTACACTGAACTATCCTTCAAAGGCATTTAAATAAAGGATTAGGACAACCTGAGCGGTTGGTCTTAGATCTTGAGGAATGTTTGAGACAATTTTATCAAATATTATGTTAAATTCATGAATAGTCTCATTTTATTTATTTTTAACCTCAAATAGTTGATTTATCAGGAATCTATTTTTTGGCTTAGTTAACCAATGTTCTATGAGTTTTTTGGTAAAGGTATCATAACGATATACAGATCCTAGGGGAAATCTATAAAACCAACTTATGGCATCTCCCTCTAAGGATGATTTAGGGGCGACGATGTAAACATCTACGACTTCATCCCCATAAGCATCCATTTAGTTCCATACTGATTCAATGTGTTCTTCGATAGGAATTACTGATGAACCATTGAATATTGGAATCTTATCAAAATACTTCTCCAGAAAATCATGAGGATCACCATGAATCATTAAAAAATCAAAAGGACACGGCCTAGCTCGGCTTCCAAATTTTCTATCTCCTGCAGGGGGATTGGTGTGAGCCATTGGAGAACTTACTCTGGGAGGACTACTCGGAGGCTTGGAATGATTCGAACTATTTGTTGGAGAACTAGGTTGAATAAGAACTGGACTTGATTGAAAAGCTTCTAGAGATTTATTTAATATTTGTCACGGTGAATTGATCACCTTTCAATAAAATATCGAGGATAGATATTAATATTTTTATTGTGATTTCGGATGTATTTCAATGAATTTTTTGGAATATTTTGACTTGGAAGGTTATACTTGTGGGTAGGTCCCTCAGGGGAGTTGCGCTGGGGAGTATCCAGGTGAACAAACTGTCGTGTTCACCAAAATGTAATGTCGTAAGAGAGATAGAAACAATATAGTGATCGTGTTAATTTATGTAATTCAAATGAGATCATTGGATTTAAACTAGATGTGATATGAATTATTGTAAAGGAAAACACATTCACAGACACCGGAGGTACATAAAAAGAACCAAGGTAAGCCTCTACCTCCTCGACAATTGTTACACATAAATCTTGTCATCATCATGTGATGAGGTCCCAAACACCAATATTTTTCCTGAATCCCAAGTTGTGAAGAAAAACACTGGCCCAGATATCAATCTTGAATATAAAAATACAGCACCTCTCCTTCCTTTCAGTCAATAGGTGGTGCCTTCTTTAGCAACTCCTTTACCCTCTTGACAGTAGGAAGTGTCACTGACTTTTCCCCTTGTACAAGGCATGGTTATGTCCTGTCACCGCTCTATCATAGAGATCAAGAAGCGGTGCCCTTGGTAAAAAGTTAAAAAGAGAGGTCTCCATGAAGCTTCTTAAAGGAAGGCTTCGTGAAACCCCTATCCCTACACCTGAGGACCACCTGGACTCGCGATACATCCTTTTTGGATCTCTTATCCACCTCACCCATCATTTTCTCAACCATCCCTATCCTCTCTTGGCCTATAAAAGCAGGCTCATTTCCATTGTTGAGGGGGAGCAAAGTTATGCTCTCAAATTTTCATTCTGGCCTAAATCAGTAGGGTGGGCATAGAGGGAGAAAGTAGGAGCTTTTGGGGAAAAGATACTGGAATTGTGAAGGAGCATATCGACACTAAGGAAAAATTTTTAAACTTCTTCTTCATCTTAATGCAAAATTGGTTCCTTTCCCATAAAGTATGTTGTGTCATTATCATGTATTTTATTGTTGGATTCCTTAGTCACTAAGATAGAAAAGTGGATCATATTCTGATGCTCTTTCATCTCGTTTGATGGTTTTCATGTGATCTTGAAGGTACATCTGTGAAGAGAGATCATGGTAGGAAGAAGCTACATTATTCCATAGTAGACACTCATTCCATATCTCCACCCATTCTTGGGAAAGTCTTCCAATTCTGTAGTGAATCATTTGTTCTAGATTTGAACCATTCAGACTAGAGGAACAACTCTTGTCCATGGGAGGTTCATTTTTCGTTGCTACAAATATGGCAACTCCGATGGGGAATAGATTTCAGTGCATCTAATCTTCCTTGGTTTTTAACTCTTGTCCAAAATCAAATCTTAGGTTTTATCAGTCAGATCTACTAGCTGATCTAGTGAGATCTTGGTTTGGTATCATCATATCTATTCAGATCTAATTTTTTCTTACCTTCTGTGCTTTAAATCCCTGTTAATTCATGATTTATATGCCAGTTTCACAGTGATTAAATTTTCTTTTTTCGTCATCAATTGTTTTGGACATCTACAGGGAACCGTGCATGCATAGTGGGAAATAAGCAGTGCCACCTCCTATAACTAGCGATTAGTAAGGAATGCCACCGCATGTAATCAGCAATTAGGAAGTGGTGCTCTCCCATAACTACTCTGTCAGTGACCGCTAGGATGTGGTGCCAGGTAGGATTTTTCCAGGCTTGTTTTTTCAAAGTTTTCTAAAAGTTTTGTTTGATTTTCTTTTAGTTCTGAGTGTCTGGTCTTGTTTAAAGAGATTTGATTGTTTGAATTTTAAAATTTTGATGAGGTAAAGGTTTTTTTTTTTTTAATCAAAAGCTAGGGTAGGCTCATCTCTTCATTTGCTTGTATCCGTGGTTTTAAATTTTGAAAGGAGTGCTTGAAATATTAGTATCAGTTAGATCTCATTCTTACTGTTTGATAAGACTAAAGAAAAAGAGTTCCTTATTGGTTTCTTGTTTTCATTTTTTTCAATTAAATTAGTGAAAGACTTATTTTTTTCTTGTTTAAAAAATAAATTTTTTTGTTGAGATTTAGCTATAATTCTGTTTGAAGATGAAATATTGGATCTCTGACTAGCCTAATAAGCTTTGATTCCATTTTTCTTCTTTTTTTTTACATTCTTGTCTCAATCGAAAGAAAAATATTAGGAGTTTTAAGTTAGATATTTCCATTATTTAAGAAAAATTGAAAAAGTACTTAGTATACCCTTGAGTGTTTTTAGTCTTTCTTTTTAGGGAAAAAGAGATCTCTCCTTATATGTTTGCTTTCAAAAGATTAGTTTACAAGCATATTTCTTGTTTTGTATTCTTGGAAAGGTTTTTTGAGTTAGACTGCTTGGGAAATTTTTTTGGTTTTAAAATGAAATTGGAAAAAATAAATACTCTCTCCTTCCCATAAGTAGGCATGCTTTGAAAGGTCAAGTGAAATAATTTGCACATCATTATTGCATGGTTTTACATTTTTGTCATAACTCCATGCATTCACCTAATCGTTCAACTTAAAATTAGTGGTAGCTATAGGTTAAAGTTTTTTAGTAACTTGAGTGATAGGTTAGAGACATGTTAGGTTAGAGATGTGTTCCGGTGTCATAAAATGTAGGAGATCTCATTCATTGCCTGCACTGCAACCTAGGACTCGCGCAGTTCTTCCACGTATTGTCGGTATATTGAATAGACTTTCATGTACCCTTGAGGTATATCAAAAGGTACTTCATGTACTAAATTGTATATCGGAAAGCCCCTTGGGGATTTTTGTGCATTAGACATCACTACTACATATTTGAACTCCCATGTACCTTACATATATCGGGAGGCTCTACTAGGATTCCTGAGAGCATATGAGAAAATCCATTTTGGCTGTATTGTTGGAAGAATACACCGAGAACAACACTCAGAGATATTACTATGCACGTGCCATCCAGGTAGTCAGGTATTTAGGTGAGGGATTTTTTATCCTCCTTGCCACATTTTACTGTTGGAACCTGCGGTATATCACGAGTTGCAAAAAATTGACAATCCTGGTGAGGAATCAGCTTGTTCAGCACCTCTTGTCACTTAAGTTTGCTTGTGGCATATATTTTGTGCAGGAGAAGTTTGGTGTGATTTCCCTAGTTTTGAAACCCTAGGTTAGGTTTAGTGACTTTTTACAATCTGGCTGAGTTTCAGTTGAGACAATCCAGAAGAAACTAGGGCTTACCACCCGACTTTCCACCTGCAACAGGGGAAGGGCCAATGGAATCCATAGATCAAGGAGCTAAAACTGACTCCCATGTGGGAGGTATCCTAGTTGCAAAAAGTTGAAAGCAATTCACTTCTTATATTAATCCCTTGGTCCAATAGTCTCCTGCAGCTGACACTTCCTTTCATTCTCTAATGGAAGGTCGAATTGATGGTCTTGATGAAACTGAGTATGGACCTGATGCTCCTTTTTGGATAACCTCTATGGGTCATGCCATTTCCAAAATCAGGGTTATTAGACCCTCTTTTGAAAACCCTCCTATGAATGAGGATGCATATAGGATAATTCAAGCATCGCTTGATCATGCTCGTAATTTTCAAGAGAGGATGGAAAGGGTTATGGATACCCCTGTACCTCACAAAGAACATATGTCACCTCTTTTACCCCTTCTGTCAAATCCATGTCCTTCTGGATATAGTCCACTCACTGAGACTTCAGCTCTTGTTGATGATGTTCCACCTCGTGGTATGTCTCCTCGCAATACAGGTCAAACCTCCAACCCTATAGTTTTAAATTATAGGTCTATTTCTAGTCCTCCCTTAACCTCTATAGCTGGGGGGAAATCCTCAACTCAAATGGGGGCAGTTCATTCCAACATCGGGGAGCAACCCTCGACGTGACCTAAATTATTTGTTAGTGGAGTTTCTACTAGTACTAGGAAGACTTCGATTGTAGGACAACACACAGTGGTTGTTCCTCTTACCCATACCAATATGGTAAACCCTCCATCGAGTTCAGTCCAACCCTTAGGGGCACAACCTACATTCAATGAGTATTCTTGGGGTTATGGTTACACATCGAGTCAATTACCTGTAGCAAATACAAATTATCAACCTACATCTACAGGAACTATGTATCCTGGATTCCCTTACCCTAGAAACATGTTTACACCATGTAGGAAACCTAATTATTCATACGTGCTGGCAATGGGAGGAATGACTATTCTTATTGATGGAGGTGTCGAAGGGACACCTTATGGTGGCCCACCCTTTGGAGTTCCACCTTATGGAGGACCACCACCTAGGGGCCCACCACCTAGAGGACCATCGCCCAGAGGCCCACCTTCTGGGGGTCCACCACGTGGGGATCCACCTTCTGGAGGACCACCACCTGGAGGACCACCGCTTGGAGGTCCACCACGACCCAGTAGCCCACCACCTAGAGGCCCACCCTATTTGGGAGGCTCTTCAGGAGGGTCATATTCACATCAACCAAATCAACAGCCAATATATCAGTCACATTATGGTCCTACTAGTACACATATGCATTATTAGTACTACCAGTATGTCAAAACTAATAGACAAATTCCATTCCTAGAAAATTTGGACTTTCCTGATTTGTCCAAGTTGATAAATGATCCCATTCAGCAAAACCCTTTGTGGACTACTATTCCATTTAAGTTACCATCAACCATTCCAAAGTTTTATGGGTAGCAGGGAGATGATCCGAAAAGTCATGTCATGACTTTTCATCTATGGTGTTCTTCAAACTCCTTGATGGATGACTGTATTCATTTGAGACTCTTCTAGTGAAATTCAACTATTACAACCACAAAGTGGTATATTGAACTTCCACAACATTCGTTTATGGATTTTAGCTCATTCGCAACCATTTTTCTCACACACTTTCAGTTGCCCATTCATTATGAAATAGGTACAGACCTTTTGACATCACTTCATCAAAATACCTACACACACATATCAGACCATATCCATGAGAGGAGATGGCAGAGATGACTTATTAAATATCCCATCCTAGACCAACTGTTAGCTGATTGGCTCATGAAATCCTTATTTTCTCCCATTTCCCAAGATGTGGCTATGGGTGATGTTGTTACTAAAGAGCAGACTGTTAGTCGCACTCAATATGTGAATTTGGTATATTTCTTATCTGAAACTTTGTATGACCTTATCCCGCAAGCTCCTTGTCCCAGCACGGACCCAACTAAGCCACCTACAAAGACTCCTATTTATGGGGTTGTTGGCTCAATGCAACCCTCATCACCAGCCAAAAATGCCAAGAAACCTAATGCTTCTTCTATGAATTCTTCAACTCCTATGGTCTCCTCCGAGCTAAATTATATTCAAAGTACACAAACAACCGACAATAAGAAAAAAGGAAAAGGTAAAAAAAATACCTGGAAACCAATAGGAAAATTCCAATACCATGGCCATAGAGAATGATAAAGGGAAGAGAAAGGATAAGTATCCTTGCTTGTTATGTGGGGTTGATCACTTCATGAAATATTTCCCTCTTCATGAAGAGATTAGTAAATTCCTGAAAAGTAATCCCACACCTGCAGTGCTTACCGATCTCTTCCCATCTCAACAAAAAATTATAGACCATATGTCTAATCAGGGGACCTCTAGTTCCATGGAAGAAATCAGAATGATGTCTTTAGACACCATCAAATTGAATGCTCGTAGTCATTCATATGACAAGCAAGTAGAGAAGAAGGATAAGAATCCTTCTTCTGAGAAAGTTCTTTCTACTTGTTCTCCTCCATCTTCATCTAATGGCCCTCTCATGTTCAAAAAACCTAATCTTGATTTAATTTTACAACCACCTAAGGCTACCCTCAGGAAGGTTGTTTTCAATCCCAATTCCTGAGCTGCATAATTATGTGATGTTGTTGAATATTTATCTCAGTAAAATTACGTGATGTCTACTCTTGAGGTACTCCAAAGTTGTCCAACGCAGCGTAAAAACTTGCTAACGGCTTTGGGGGCATTAGACCCAGATAACACCAACTTGATTCATTTCAATGTAGAGAATAATAAATCCATATTATCTCACCAACTTGCTATTCAAATTTCCTCTAGAGTAGTTGGGAGAAAGGTCCATTAGACCGTCCTGGATGAAGGAGCTTCAACCTCATTCTTGTCTATATCCTATTGGAGAGCCATTGGTTCTCATGAGCTTACAAAGTCTCCTACAACGTTAAAATATTTTGATGGATGAGGTTTACAGCCTCATGGTCTGTTACTAGCCCTTTCAGTTAAGCTTGGGGGAAAACCTGTTTCCATTTAGGTGGAAGTGGTGGATGCCCTGTTAGATTACAATCTCCTATTGGGGAGAAAATGGTTTTATGCCATGACTGTCACCGCTTCGACAGTCTTTCGAACTCTCCAATTTCCTCATTTGGGAAAAATTGTAACTATCGATCAACTTGACCTTTGTTCACCAGATGTTACTACTCCCACCGTTAATAACATCCCTATGTTAGGTCAGTCCCTCCTCCTTATCATTCGATTGGGGTAGGTATGCTGAAAGATTCAACCCTTGTGGGAGTGTTTCCTTCCACCCCTCCTTGTACAAAAGTAGCAACCGTGAACATGATTTCCACGACTAGTTATAGTACAAAGGGAAAAGACATTGTTGATTTATCCTCCCTTGGCCCCTATGAAGCATTGTATGATGTTGTCTCATCTTCCTCTGATGTCCATCCAGATGATCTTCATTTGGTAGCTTCAGATCCCTACCATTTTCCCTACTAGCTGGAACCCTCTCTTCCCACTCTAGACTATCTCACACAGATTTTTCCTTCATATGAGTCTATCATGGATATCATGAGTGTGAATGAACCCATATAGGAATATCAACATCATCGATCTTCTTTTCTTCCCAACGCCATTTTAGTAGGTTTTGAACTGGGATCACTTATAAGTACTGGTATTGTCACCCATTCTCAAACACCTGTTTTGTTGTAAGACATAGATTTCAAAGGAAATATTTGCAACATCACTAAGACAAACCTGATTGACATATTAGTCAAGCCTGAAACTGTTGAGCATGTTCACGTAGGCCAGAACTACTCGATTGAAGAAACTGGAAGTTTTAGAGCTCTTTTCAAGGAATTCCGTGATATTTTTGCTTGGACTTATGAGGAGATTCCAGGAATTGATCTGTTAATTGTAGTACACGGTATTAAAACCTATACTACAAAAATTCTCATCCGATAAAAATTGTGAAAATCCTAAAGCCTTGATGGCATAAGGAATTTCATAAACAAGCTAAGGATCTAGGCACACAATTAACCTCACAGAGAATTATAGAGAATTAGCATAAGGAGAGAAGAAGAAGAATTAATGAACACACATTAATGAATGATTGATAAATGATAATTGATATTATTACATAGGTAATACATCCTTAAAAAGGAAAAAGGAGTTGCTAGAAGACAACTCAAGCTAGCTCTTAAAGCAGGCTTACTAATTATGATAAACCCCATAGTTGACTAAAGCACTTTCCCAATCTACCAAGCACCTCAGGAATTAACAATAGCATCTATGAGTGATGATTAGTGAAGGAAATACTTGCTAATCCTAGAATATGGAGAGAAAATAATGGAGGATGGGTTGGCAACAAAAGCTTCCAGTTGCCTTGTTGACTAGCTTTACCTTTGAAAGAAGGATAACACGGATTAGGTAGAATAAAGCAGAATCTGTTGTAAAACGTAGTTACCAATTATGGATGGCCATAAAGTGGTCAAGATCAACCCAGAATTAGAAATAAATCATTCCTAGGATATAGATGACAAGTGTTGACTCTAAGGTGCAAGTGGATGCCAACTATCTAAGCTAGTGGGTAGGAAATTAATCAAATAATGATTAATTATTTTATGAGTGGGTTTATTATATTCCAACAAAAATTACATTAATTCCATCCTATGAAGGATGCATCTATCAAAGCCAAAGTAGAGAAACATTTGAAGGCAGGGTTTGTTTATCCTGTACCCTTGACAGAATGGGTATCTAACATTGTCCTTGTAACCAAAAAGTACGGCACTATTAGAGTCTGCATCGATTTTTGCAATTTGAATAAGGCTTGTCCTAAGGACAATTTCCAGACTCTGCATATCAATCAGATCATCAATAACTGTGCTGGAAGTGTCATCTTTTCTTTCATGGATGGTTTTTCTGGCTATAATTAGATAGAGATTCAACCCGCTGATCAGCATAAAACTACATTCATTTGTCTATGGGGAACCTTTGCATATCAGAAGTTATCTTTTGGACTCAAGAACGCTGGAGCTACATTCCAATGAGCCATGTCTTGACTCCTATGCCTTTCATGATATCAAGCACATAGTGGAACCGTACCTTGACGACCTCCTCGCTCATTCACAGCAATGGGAGGACAATTTACGTAACCTTAGATACATTTTCCTTAGCTGTTGTCATTATAACATACGATTGAATCCATACAAATGTGTTTTTTGTGTAGATACTGGTCTCCTTCTTGGCTTCATGGTTTCCAAATATGGCATCTAGATTGATCCTTTGGAAATTGGTGTTACGTTGGCCATACCTACCCTGACAAACCTTATTGAACTCCAAATTTTGCAAGGGAAGGAAAACTTTCTTCGTCGTTTCATGTGCAACTTTGTCGAGAAAACAAATGGTTATATGCATATCTTGAAGGACACTCTGTTCTTCTAGAATGACCAGGCCAACCGAGCCTTTGACAATCTGAAGCATGCTCTAACTCATTCACTCGTGATACACCCCCCAAATTATTCAAAGGACTTTCTCTTGTATGTTTCTTCCTTTGCTACTACCATCGGAATGGTTCTAGTGCAGGACAACACCAATAGCCAAGAAAACATGATATATTACATGAGTATGAGTCTCATTGACTTTGAAACCCATTATTCATGGGTGGAGAAGTTAGATTTGGCCACGGTCATTGCCAATCAAAACTTTCGTCATTACATTCTGCTTCGTACCACAACTATACTCACATAGCAAAACCCTATGTACTACATTCTGACCCGTCAGGTACTACGGGGGGAATATTCCTGTTTGCTTGTTATCCTACAAGAATTTGATCTTGAGTTCACCAAGGCTACTTTGAAGAAATCCTTGATTTTCACGGAGCTAATCTGTGACCTTCCCTGTGCTCCGACAGAATTTAAGCCCAATGATTCATTTCCAAATGAATTCTTATTCTTGATAAGAACAACTAACCCATGGTATGGAGATTTGATCATATATCTCCAGACCCAAATATTTCAGCCTAACATATCCCATGATGATCATCTTTGTATCCATCACCATGCAAAGTATTATCTCATTCTAAATAATACATTGTACTACCATAATATAGATTCAATCCTTCGACAATGCCTTACACATGAAGATGCTGAAATGGTTTTAAATGATTGCCACTCTAGAGCTTGTGGCGGTCATATTTTTGAGATGGCTACAGCCCAGAAAATCCTTCGGGATGGGTATTTCTGGCCCTCGATCTTCAAATATTGTTATGAGGCAGTTAAGAAATGCCCACCCTATCAACACTTTTATTCGAAAAAGCACACCCACCCTGCTCCTTTACACCCCATCATTGTGGTTGGCCCTTTTTCCAAATGGGGTATTGATTTTATGCATTGTAAGCCTACCTTAGCCAGGGGGCATGGTTACATCATCGTAGCCATGGATTATTTTACAAAATGGGCAGAGGCAATGCCTACATATGCAGAGGATGGTAAGACTGCCACCCTTTTTTATTCAATCATGTGCTAGCTAGGTTTGTAGTCCCACAAGCTATAGCACAACAGGATTTGAACCCAAAATCCGACGACATCCGACGTATCGTTCACATGTGTCAGACGACAATGATGAAAAGTACTAAACCTTTTGAATTATTTTAGCACCATCTAATTTTTGGCATCATAGGCATAGGTTTTTCAATGGAGATATCATTGGAAAATGTGACAGCTATATCATCGTATTTTCGACACTAGTTCGTAGGATTTTTTATAGATATGTTGTTGGATAGCCAACAAGCATGTGTCGACAATTCAATGGACATCTCGTCGCATATCCGACGAGATGGTGTCATATTTCTAGCGTGTTTGTTTTTTTTTTTTTTGAAATAAAATAATGTCATATTTCATCATCGTCATCTTCATCATCATCACCATCATCATCATCTTCATCATCATCGTCATCCTCATGATGATGATAATCATCATCAACACCATCATCGCCATCATCGTCATCATCATCATCGTCATCCTCATGATCATCGTCATCATCATCATCGTCATCACCATCAACATCATGATCATCTTCACCATCATCATCATCATCATCATCGTCATCCTCATGATGATGATAATCATCATCATCATCATCATCAACATCATCATCGTTGTCATCGTCAACTTCATCATTGTCCTCTTCATCGTCATCATCATCATCATTGTCTTCATCATCATCGTCGTCATTGTCACACATCATCATCTTCATCATCGTCTTCATCACCAAGATGACCATCATCATCATCTTCATCATCATAAGGCTATGGTAATCATCATCATCAACATCATAATCATCATCATTGTCATCTTCGTCATCAACATCATAATCATCATCATCATCCCCTCTCCAAGAATTGCATATGCCATCATCATCATCATCACCTCTTATGTAGTAGTTGGGATGTGGTACTAACATAAAGTTTTATGTTGAAACCCTAACAAATGTATTGTCCTTTTCCTTTTGTGTAAGAAGAAAGATGTTTGATCTCTTAAAATTGATCTCATCATAAAACTTAACTTACAAATAAACTAAATTAATTAAAATTAAAATTATTATCATAATATAATTTGTTTTAGTTATTTATAAAATTAAAATTATATTATAGTTAAAATTATTTTGTGTGATAAGAAAAATGTTTGATCTCGTCAACTTGATATCATCCTACAAATTAATTTAAATAAATATTAATATAATAATTTATCTTTTATTTATTTATAAAATTTAAATTACATTATAATTAAAATAAAATAATTATAATTATAAATTATAAATTAAATTAAATTACATTATAATTAAAATAAAACAAATAAATTCCATGGATGTTTACAGAGAAACATAATGGGTTGTATTTCAAAGCTAAGGGATGAGAGGGAGGTAATTGTTTCACTTTATTTGGTTGATATTTTTAAATATCCCCAACTTTATGTGTTTTCACAAACCATCAAAAATAGGAATATTTTTGTTGCAAGAGAAGATAAGAATAATAGAGTAATATGATAACTTATAATAATTATAATATTTTTCAAGATATGATTTTATAATATTATAATGGAAATCTTGAACTAGAAATTTTTGTGTAGCTAGGTTCTACCCTAGTTGTCACTAGCTTGACTCACATGCTCAACTTTTCAATCATCCTTCAAAGCTATATTTTAATTTATTCAAGATAGGGATGTGTCGTTATGTAGATGGTTCTTCCCTCATTACTGTGAAGGTTCATTATTCAAGTTTGGATGTTTTTCTTCCTCTTAGGTTTGCATCTCTCTATTGAACATATATTTGGGACCCATAGTTATATAAGTTGAGGAATCTATTAGATATAAGAAGTATTTCAAGGATACAAAAATTTCCTTCCATTTTATTGGCTATATTCAACAATTTCCTTCTCATCACTTTTTGATTGAAAGATTTTTCAGTATTATGCAATTTTTTTTAAAAATGAAACTTTGAAGTAAACTAAGTTTTACTTATTCTTAATGTTGGTGGATTACAAAACAAGTATCTTTGAAGTTTAGTAAGTTTTACTTATTCTTAATGTTGGTGACAAGTTCATATCACTACCTATATGTGGATATGTGTAGAAATTAACCTTCCAAAAGACTACCATAGGACATGTTGTTAGAAGCCATTGACTATGTTGTTGTTAGGACATGATGATGAGGAGGAGGAGGAGGGTCATGATGATGATGAGGAGGGTCATGATTATGAAGATGATGATGATGATGAAAATGATGACAATGCTGGTGGTGATGATGATGATGATGATTAAGAGGATGAGGAGGAGGAGGAGGAGGGTCATGATTATGAAGACGATGATGATGACGATGATGGTGGTGATGATGATGATGATGATTAAGAGGAAGACGATGATGATGAAAAGGATGATGATGATGAAAATGATGTTAATGATGATGATGATGATCATCATCACCACCGTCGTAATCATCATTACCATAATCATCATTGTTAACCCAAAAGATCCCTCATTCAGCTCTACATGGCCTACACCACCCAAGGACACCCATGTACGACCTTCGTATCACCCCATTAGATCCCCACACCCTCAAAAAGGCTTAAAATGAGTAAAAGGGATTAACAACCCCAAAAAGGATCCTAAACAACTCTCCTAGGGGCTAAAGCCTCCAAAAAGGGGCTAAAACCCCTCAAAGGAGCCTAAAACCCTAAAAGGAGATAAATTTAGGGAATAAGGGGCTAAAGCCCTAATCAAGGGCTTAAAACCCTAAAAATACCCAAAAAGTCTATAAAAGGAGGGGTGGGGGTCACTCTCAAAGAACTCTTCTCTTGCATATTGTTATGCTGACCGTGGATTCCTTGAGACTCTTTGCCTCTCAAGCCACCCACATCCCCCTCTCTTCCACTCATTTTCCCCATTGAGACATAGCTCCTCCATTGCTGAGTGAGACAGAGAGGTGCTTCCTCCAACCAGGGCATGGTGGTCCATTGCACCAAAGAAGAGGTATACTTGTTTGTTTTGTTTTGTTTCTTTGCTTTTGTTTAACCCATAGTTTGATTGTAGATTTTTTATATTCTTCTTGTAGGTTTATTTATATCATGTTTTGCAGGTTTATTACTATCTATCAGTTGTTTGTAGGTTCTCGGACCTAAGCCCTAACCCTATTTTCAAACAGGCTCATGGTCGTTTCTTGTCCATTTGCTTTCCTTTCTGTTCTGCTTTTATTTTATGCATTTTCCAAATGAAGGAACCTACCCTTCCATCCTATAGATGGAAGGGAGCCATTCCTGCCCCTGTAGTAAGGAGAAATACCTAATACAGAATTGGCGACCATACCAGGTCGATCCCACAGGATCCCTGGTTCAGTTTTTTGAAATTTCAAGTTTTTTCATTTTATGCCCTAGTTTTTAAAATTTATTCTCAGATCTAGGTTAAATGTTGTTTAAAATCAGTTTTTGTTGTTGTCGAATCCTCTGCAAGGAAAATATGAGTCTGTCTGGCCACAGTACAGGTTACTGTCGGTCGAATTTGACTCAGGATCAGAAAAACACCAAATTCAGAGCAGGTCACACTTATCGGGCCTGAACAGGGGATGAGGTCACTCTTTTAGGCCTCACAAGAATGACCAGGTTGCCCTTTTTCCCCTGAAAGGTGTGACTTCACTCCAAAAGGTAGACTGCTTCTGTATGTGAAATCTATGTGACCCCCTCGCCTGTTTCTGAAAAAAGTTTGCGACCCCCTCACCAAATTTGACCTGAAATGTGTGATCTGTCAATCAGAGGTTAATTTTCGGTTTACTAGGGACTGTTAGTATGGCTCAGCGACCTCTATCCAGCATAGTAGTTTGATTTCTATTTCTGTTTCAGTTTACTACAATTTCATGTACAAACAAAGTGTAAATTCAAAAATTTTAATTGCTTAATCTACATAGCCTAAATAAAACTGACATAAAATTAACAGTCTTGCTTACCCTTCATCCTCTACCTAGTTATCACCCTTCAGGGTATTTTGGGATACGACGAAGGGAACAACTCGTATAGTAATAGGCGCTTCACTGAATATTGTTCAAAACTATTAAAAATGGATGACTTGGAAGGTAGAGGGGGTAGAGAAGGAGGGCTTCTCACGGCGCTAAGCATCCTCCCTGTTGACCAACCTTGGATCTGGGAGGTGACCTATGGATCTAGGGATGGGCTTAGTCCCATTATGTTGAGAACCCAGCACCTTCTCTCGGTTGAAGAAGAATATAGGTGTAAGGTAGTCACCTAGTTAGGCCATCAACATTCAGGGTAAAAACAATGGTATCTATTTACACGATTTCTATTTATTTATTGCTTGTATTCACAATGATATGAACTCTATGACATATTCATAAACCACTTGCAACCACCTGATAATAGAAAAACAACAACACATATACACCATACCACGTAACCAACCCCACTCAGTTCATGACGCTGAGAGAGCCACTAAAATTGATTAATTTACACTAAGTTCAAAAATTTGCAGTCTTTGAGGACATAAGTCCCTAACTACCTTAACCATTGGAAGTGCTTTGTATCATCCCAGAAACTTGTTGTGAGGAGTACCACATGAACCCCAAAGTAGCTGGCCGTTGAGAGGAATTGCCAAGAGAAACGGGAAATGACCCCCACCGATTGAGTAGAAACACCCATGATGAAAAAGCCAAGCGCTGTCTTCTGGCAGTCTTGGTGGCTGACTGACCACCTACAGCCAATAGGAATCCATTGAAACTGGGGTCCAAAATATCATTCCCACCATATTGATACATAAATCTAACACAATTGATCCCCCACGCACTTCCTCACACCTAAGAGGCGAACAAACACAATTTGGGACATTGAACCGACACCGTTGAGACCATTCTCGATGACATCTCACACCATCAGAATGCCACACAGCCTCTGATTCAGATTCAGACCCATATCAGTATGAACCATACCTCCACACTGCACCATCAAGCCCCATGGCTGGTGCAAACCGAAATCCATTTTTCGGCATAGCCATAGCTGGTGGATCCATGTCCACACCACAAGTTGTCACTAACAACCCTGCATGTTTCCCCAGCATGGTCATGCAAACTGTCATCAGTCAAATGCCACCACCCATAGTAACCACTCAGGTTGTCCCACCTGCAACACTTGTGGAAAGTGGAACTTCCACATACACTGCCCCTCCTGTCACATAAGGGGGTAGTGCCCCATCCACATACACTGTCCCTCCTATCACACATGGGGGCAGTGTCCCTTCCATCCACACTGTCCCTCATACCACACTTGTGAGTATTAGCCCATCTGCAATGGTGCCACCACAAGTGCCCCCAGCCATGCAGTTGCATTATGCACCTGTAAACCCTACCACCATCGTTGCCCCATCTCACATTAACCTAGGGTCAAATCTGCCTTTCATGGCTCGTCTTAAATTGCCTGATTTGGCTTGATTGATAAACAACCCCATCCACCATAAAACCTTTTGGCTTCCCATGCCAACCAATCTGCCATCAGACATTCCCAAGTTTGAAGGAAAGGTAGGGGAGTGTCCCCAAAATCACATTATGACATTTCATCTATGGTGCTCCTCAAATAGCATCGTAGATGACTCAATCAAACTAAGACTGTTCTAATGCACCCTCATAGGCGTGACAGGAAAATTGTACATTGAGCTACCGCAAGCCAAGTACCCAAGTTTGAACTCCTTAGCTTTCATGTTCCTACAGTATTTCCAACTCCCTGTCAGATATGACGAAGGGGTGGAGATCCTGTTATCCTACCACCAGAGCACTATGACACATATAACCAACCACACCCATGAGTGGTGGCAATGTCATAGTTTGTGTAAAATCCAACTTGATGATAGGATATTCTTGGATTGGTATCTCAAAACCTTTCTCCCACCCATAGCAAAGGACGTCGCATCGAAACGTCCTCAATCCAAAGAGGAGGCCATACTGAAATCCCAACAGTTTGATCTGATCTATGCTCTATCTGGATACCTGTACATTGTCATTCCAGATGCTCCCCACCTAGGTACCTCCTACCAAGATGCACTGGGGGCATCCCATGCTACAGATGGCATCATAGGCCCAGTCTCCCAACAACCACAACACCGTCCGACACCACCTGTAGTTCCACCAAAACCAAGCAACACTGCTAGTGTTGCTTACCAAAACCAAACTCTGGACTATGCCAAAATGATGTCCTAGTTCGGAGAAACAACTTCCTATGCACAACTTGTGCCACCGCAGTAGGCTCAGGCTATGGCATGGCCAACACAGTAGTACGCAGGGAAAATTCTCACATTTGTGGCATCACAGCCCACCCAAATTTATTATGCACCACCATTGCAAGTGATTCAAGACCCCGCCCCTGCTCAACCCACTCCATTGGGACAAGTATCTACAAAACAAAACCGTCCCAACCAACCTACCCCCAACAATCAACAAGGGAAAACTAGAATTAATTGACCCCAAAACCAATCCCATAATCAACCGCAGGGAGGCGGTCAACAACTGAACCCTCCCAACAATGTTGCAGCACATCGACCCGCCCAAAACTCCCCACAACCAAATGCACCTAGATGCAACGCCTCATTGCAAACAAACCAACTATGCACACTTTGTGATGTCTATGGGAACTACACATTCGAGTGTCCCCTCATGGATCGTGCTAAGTAGGCCATTCAGAACGAGGCCCAACATGCCGCCAACGCTACAAACTAAGCCTAACCTAACCCGGCACCACAAGGACCTCCCCCCATGGTGCTTCAAAACCCACTACCAGTACAAGGATTGGTGGAAACTGCACCCCCTCCCTAGGCCAATCCCAACGCTCTGGGGGACCTCCCACGGTAGAAATAGGTATCCACCACCTGCTAGCCATGATGACTGAATAGGTTAACCTATAAACCAAAAGAAATCAGTATGGTACCACCACCGAACCTGCTGACACATCAGCGGCATCTACTTCCAAATTGGTCAACGTACCTCTTTAGTTATCCCCACCCCCCCATACACTGAGTTTCCAATAACTCCATGGCTAGAGATGTAGTTAGCTATAGCATCATGGATGATTTGGCCCAAACACCAATGGCCATGTCTTCTCTTGAGGTACTCAAAACGTTCCCAATGCAATGGAAAGCCTTACTAGCCGACCTTGGGACCGTAGACCCCTTTGAATCCAAGTTGATCACATTCGACTTGAAGAATGGATAACCACGCATTCCATCCACCATCACCTTCCAAATCCTGATCTCTATCCGAAACTTGGTTGTGCACCGATGCATAGTAGATCAGGGGGCATCTACGTGCATTATGTCTACCCTAGTCTGGTAGAAACTTGGATCACCAATTCTGCAACCATCCTCCATGACTCTACAGGATTATGATGGCCATCCTAGTAAATCCCACAGAATTCTCCCCCATTTCCCCATCACATTAGCTAGAAAGACAGCACTGATCCACATAGAGGTTGGCAACGCTCAACTGGACTATAACCTTCTCCTGAGAAGAAGTTATATGTACGCCATGAGAGCGGCATCAACTGTCTTCTGTCTCATGATGTTCCTTAATGAAGGGAAGATCATGACAGTTGATCAACTCACTTATCATGATCTGCAAGGGCTAACGGTACCCATGAACATTATCCCTACCATCAACACCATTGATCCCCAAGGGATGATTATGCACGCTAATGTTGTCCCTGCAATCAACACCATGGTTGACAACACACCAAACTCCCCATTGTTGAATGTGGGCCCTAGGTTGTTTGTCGATACCACCATGACGACTCCTTTCCCCTTAGTGTCACCACCACCGACACAAAATGAGACTGTGGACTTGTGCATGGTCTCATCTAGCACCGCTGCACCCAAACAACAACCGCAGCCGTAGCCCCAACCACAACCATAACATTGTCCACAGCCGCAAAACCAACAGCAACCGCAACATCATCTACAGTAGCAGCATTACACATAGCTACAACCACAACCTCACACCCACATACAACCATCAGGGAGTTATCTAGGCTCATCTCCAGTCCATATGATTCCCTTCCTCTTTCCCTCGCCTGGTGTCATGAGCAAGCTAGTAATGGCCACCTTAAACCTACCCAACTTTACATTGGGAATTTTAGTGTTGTATCTTGATCCACCAACTCAACCACCAATGCCCCAAGTTTTTTTAACCCCAGTGCAACCCATTGCGGTTGAGTCTCACCCTCCACCTAGCCTGCAAAATACAACCACCGCATCCGCACTGCCCCACCCAAAAAGAGCCAAGGGTAAGAATGCGAAACCTACCGCAGAGCTACGACAAGTCCCACCTTGCACCATCTGCGAGCAATAGGGCCACTCAACTCAGAATTTCCCTAAAATCCCAATGATCCATGGGCATTTGGATGCCATGGATACAAACAAAAACATCCCCGTGGTCGAGCTCCCAACTACGCCAATAGTCAGAAACAAGGCATTGAGAACAAACCATGCTTGCATCCTTTGTAGATTGTATGGACACTGTTCTCACCATTGCTAAGACTCTCCTGAATTTTGACTCGCTTTAGCTAACCTCTGTCAACATTCCCTTGAATCTGAGATCATCTTAATTGAATAAGTTCACCCCCCACCTCTTTCTTTGGAAACCATGTTCATTTACATGATGTCCACTTTAACCGACCCTAATGTCTCCACCTCCAACTATGGTCCATAAAATCTATCTCTTCATTGCTTCCACAATGATGAGGAGATACTTGAAGCCCTAACTACCCCAGAATACCCATGGGATGACATGCACCACTGTTTGTCCCTCCTCCCCGAAGAAATTGTGTCGCAGTCCGACCAGTTTTCCATGGAAACCAAGGATTTCATTCATAGGAAATTCGACTGGTTCAAAAACCCCATTTCGGCACCAGACACCTTCGAACAAGGGAACATGGCCAACATCTCTCCCACCATCAAAATCAACATCTCAACCAATCCTGAGATTGTTGAAGAAATCATGCTGGGGGCATCTTGCTCCCCAGAAGAGGTTGCTGCCTACAAAGCTCTCTTCCAAGAATTCTATGATATCTTTGCCTAATCATACATTGAAATGCTTGGGTTGGATCCATCAATTGTGGAGCACCACATCAACACTTGTCCCGATGTGGCTCCCGTATGCCAAAATAAATGGCCCATCCATCCTTCCAAAGTGGCCACAGTCAAATCCAAGATAGAGAAGCTGCGCACAGCCAGCTTCATCTACCCCATTGCCTATACCACTTGGGTTTCTATTCCTATTCCTGTGAATAAAAAATAGGGTACCATTCACATTTGCACAGACTTCCACGACCTCAATGGGGTGTGTCCCAAAGACAACTTCCCAACACCCTCACTACTACATTTCGACCAAAAATCCGACGGCCGTATTGTCGTATTTTCGACACTTCCATGCCGCATGTACGACACTATGAATTTTTTTAAGCGTCGATGTTTTTTCGTCAGTTATCCAACATCTTTCCAATCCGTCGGTAAAGCTACAACTCAGTTTACCGTCGGTTAAATGTAAATTGTCAGTTATCCGACATCTAATTCATACTAAATCACCTACAGGCCATCGCTTAACCGACGACTATCCGACGGATTATGAAAACTTAAACGTCAGTTAAGAGACGTCTATCTCTTAAGCGACGACTATCTGATGGATTTTAAAAAAATCACCTACAAGCCGTCTCTTAAGCGACGACTATTTGACGGATTATGAAAAAAATCACCTACAGTCCGTCGCTTAAGCGATGAATATCCGACGGATTTAAAAAAAATCACCTACAGGCCGTCGCTTAAGTGACGACTATCTGACGGATTTAAAAAAAAATCACCTACAGGCCGTCGCTTAAGCGATGGCTATCCGACGGATTTTAAAAAAAAATCACCATTACGATGTCTGGATTTGAATTGAACACAGTTATCTGCAAATATGCAATCATAGGCAAATTCCAATCCTCGAGTTCCACTACCCATTCCAAATGAGAATATCTGCAAACTACCATCATCATGTAAAAAAAGAACATTATTTTTGTCCTTAGAGAGAGGCCTGTAAGCTGAAATGCCAACCCATTGAGAAGATGGACTTCCAGGCAATCGCAGAAGTTGTGCACACAGCTCCATAGGATCAAGAGACACAGTAAATGGAGAGTTCGACTTCAAACTAGAGAGGAAAACAAAGAAACCACTGCCATCAAGAAACTCCTTTCAGTGATGTAGTCCAGCAGGCCTTAATCGACCATCTTGATCGCCCTCAAGAACACTTGATACTTTGCTAATATAGATGTTGCATCAGGATTCAAATGCCCAATCAAAGTTGAACCATCATGATAAGAGAGGAAAAGTAATCTGTAGGCTGATGTGAAACACAAAGATATACCTTTTGACTGCACATCTCTACCATGGAGATGGATAGTCTCTGCCAAAACTTGAGCTCCAATATAACCCTCTACTTCTATTTGTTGCCTATACAACATGCCATGTTGTGATAGTACAAAAATAACTAGCCGACCACGTAAGATGGGTACTAATACTGCATCAATAATTGAATCTTCCAATAACGTAAAATAATGCTTAGGGCTAATGTTATCTTGGGACAGGTCATAAATCTTCACAAACTTGTTGGTCACCACCATGAGTTGAACCTGAGAACCAGGAAGCCAGGCTATTTTTCGAATGTAAGCACCTTGCAAAGCAAGCTCAATTGCAAGACGGTTTGTTGTTTCATCTCAAGAATTGACAGTGAGAACTTGGCATTCCTCATACCTAGCTACAGCCAAATAGTTCTCATTTGCAGAGTTGAAAACAAGATGAACTAGTCCAAATCGAACTGAATTCCTGGAAAGAGGCTTCACATTAGACTTGTCTGCTATCACAGGTGCAATAGCTGGCTGTCCAATAAGTTTCCTCGCATCTAAGATTGTTACTTTGTCACCTTCTCCTGCTGCAAGCCTGCCTATGCTATTTATAGTAAGAAGATATTTGACGATAGAGACACTTGAAAGATGGGATTTAAGTTCCCTTGCATTAGAATATTCTGTTTTAATCTTCATGTCCAGAGATCCACTTTTATATGCCTTCCTTAATTGCAAAAGATATGAATTGTAGGATAAAACCTTGTCATCACCCAAAACTATCCTCTCATCCTTTGACAATACTGAATGACTAGCCTCGTTAATACCAGGAAGAAGTTGTCTACATAACCTCAAAACTTGGCCTTCAATATCCATATCCATAAAAAGTGATAGCAACCCATCCTCTTCCTCTTTGGGGATAGAAAACTAGAAAGTCTTCTCATTCTCCATGCAACCTTCATCCCCAAGATCAGAGTCACTGTCAGATGGCTGAAGATGATCCCTCTCATCTGAGAGAGGCAAGAATGGATCAATGCCGCTAGCCCCCCTCAATGATGTAGTGCTGGAAGAAACATATTTTCGAGGATTCCAGTAGAGGAAGCTTGTCCCTCTTACCCCTCCTGCTCCATAATCACAAAAGAAATGGCTTAAACGAGAGTAAACAACTATGTGACCCCTATGGCACACCCTGGCACAAATAGAACAACACCCTTTAGAAACAGTCAGATCGCAAGTGTAGCAGAAGTACCAATGTTGTTCCATAAATTTGCTTCCACTAGTGGTGAATGTACAAAATTTTGATGCAAGTGACCGTTCACTGTTACTCTCATCATCATCTTCTTTATCCATAATAGCCAGTTCTCCATCGCATGTGCCATCATCCTCATCATCATCTGCTGATGTGGCATCACACTCAATCGCACTAGAATGGACTCCCTGATTGACTGGATTAACCAAAGCCTTTGCGTTCTTTCTAGGAACACTAGGCTTCAACTTACAGCTAGCAAAATCATTGTTAGAACTAGTGTTTGACCAAGGCTTCTCTATTAATTTTTCAGAAACATGCTTGTTAGCACCATACAAACCAAGTGCAGAAACCAGAAAACCCAAGAAAAACTTCAAACCCTCCAGATGGGTTTCATCGGCAGACAACTTGACCACCATATCAATTGCCCTCTTGATAATAGGCTTTATTGTGGACTCACCATTTGCCAACTGAACTACAAAATTGAAGTATGCTTTCGCAGTAGGAACATCAAATGACAGGAATGCCTTCTCTAGACCCACAAGCAATGCATCAAGAATGTGATCACAAAGTTCTCTTGATTTTGAATCAGATGAAGGTGACACGGCCAGAGCATTGATGAAAGCAATAGATGAATCTCTTACTGAATTAGAGACTCCTGTTGGAAAATTGCCTACAGCTGATTGAGTAGTATATCCTAGCAGCATTTTTTCCAGCCATGAAGCCAAAGAAGATGAATCCATCAATAAGAAATTTTCTTGCAAGGTGTGTTTCAAGTTAATATAACTCGGATCACTTGTTAAAAGATTAACAAATAGCTATAGCACCTTTGTATTCACTGACTCATTATGGAATCCATCCAAAGCATCAATTAAAGGCAAAAAGTTACCATTGCCTCCAAGAAATTCCCGAAACTTGTTGGATTGGTTCAACATCAATGAGTCCTCAGTGTTCCCCAAATAAAAATTAAGCAAAATGAATTTACTAGGATCCGTTCTCAGGCATTCCACCATATCAGTTTCACTTGTAAGTAGATGCTCTTTAATATATAAGTTAACCTCCTTGCTTGAGTTCATTTCTTTTACCAGGCTTTCCATGTTCTTCAGCAAAAATAGATCACTATACATACATCTCTCTTCTATAGAGGGAATTAAATTATTGAACAGGATTCTACATTTATCATGTATACCCTCAAATAGCCTATCAAAATTTATGGTCATTATGACCTCAAGCAAACTATTGAAAACTTCTGCATCAACCTCAATTCCCCCTAATGCATCTCTTGCTCTGAAAAATTGCTCAATTGTATACAAAAATCCCTCAACAGAAAGGGTAGAAGAGACCACAGCTGCACTCCCTAGATGAACATGTGATGGGAAACCATGCAACGAGGAGCTTAGAAAAAGTTTGTTCAGGTTCCCTGTGTTTTCTTTGCTCACAATTCCTCTAAACTTTTTCAGAGTTCCAAGTACAGACTCTATAAGCTTAAAGCTAGCTCCTAGCTTCCCCAACAGCTCTTCCTACTTTGAATTGTCATAACCTGCTTGAAGCAGCAAATTTAGTGAAAATAGTGCATCATCTTCGCATTATTTTCCATCAAGAACAAAAAGCACAGCTTTTCGCAGTGCCTCGACATGCATGCTCCAGCTTTGACCTGCAAACATCACAAATTAAAGCAACATGGATAGAACAAGTTTCAAACCCAGACAAAGCTCCTACACATTGAACTTCTTTGACATATTAAATTTCATTGCATATAAATAGAATTGTACTTACAATTCAAGACAAAAGTCATCTTCTTTTGGCTTATCCAGATGTCGGAAATGAACAATCTACATATCACATGCAATCAGAAATTCAACGTATGTTAAAATGACTTTCAAAACCAAGGAACAAATCATGTTCTTCATGAAGCACACATGCCTTTCTACACGATAGTTGCAAGAATGACTTCTTCACTGATAAAGGCAATAATTGGCAACTTTGCTCACAAGATATAATGAGATTGAGTGCTAAGGAAAGCATGATTAGCCAACTATCATTGGTAAGTTAGCCCCCCTAAACTTTTATATATCATTGGCAATGTTCCTTTCTAATATTTATCCTTTTGCAATATCCTCTGTTACATTTCATATATCCAACATATCATCCAACTAAGCAGCCGGTTTTGGAGTCACTGTAGTCTCGGTAATGGATATCCACATTGTAACACCTTACAAGTTATAACATATTAAATATGGATATCTACTTTGTAGACCATTTAGAGCCACTATTTAGTTCTATTTTGGTTCAATAGAATTGACAGCTGAATTTGGCAAGAAGAATGTGTTGGCTAAAGAATGCAGAAAAAAAAATTCCCTGGACTACAGTACATCCACTACATAGTACAAGCAGCTACAATATGCTATAGGAAAAACTGTCCCCAAGTACATTGAGCTTGTGTCCAACTATTGACAGAGAATACAATACCAATTGAACAAATTTGCAGAATTGTACTTTTTGGCAAAAGCTGAATATAATGGACAGGACATTAAGCCTCCGCAAGTTTGGTTTTATTTCTACAAGCTCTGCGCGATATGGCACTTTTACTTGGAAATTCAATCGAGAAAATAGTCTACCAGTAAATGGAGAATGACTTTCCACCTCAACATTTGCCGCATGCAGTTATTTAAAAAACTCAATGTTATTCAAAGTGTTGAGTACGACATTTTTTGCAACTCACTATTCTATAAAACTGGCACAGAGCCCTCTAAATGCAGTTCTGATATGCCCCTCAAGTTTACATCTATCTCCAATAATTGACACATTGACTATTTATGTGAACTTGGAATATGCATCCTTGAGCTTTGCAATCTCAAGAGGCATATCAGAACTGGGTTTTGGGTTTAGGTAGGTTTGTTCTTGGGTCAATGGTCATTGCACCCAATGCACCATCTAGATTCAATGTACCACTATATCCTATGCATAAGCACACCAAGAGTTTATAAATCACTCCCCACTTACACCTATGTTGTAGAATAAACCTCGCTTCACCTGGTGTAATGAAATAAATAATGAAAACCTTTGCAGATGAAAAATAAACCAAAAAACTAAATCAAAGACTCAATGAGGATCTCAACTACTACTGAAAACAAAATTAGCTGCCTCAAAATGAAAGCACCAGTGGGTTGTTGTCTGTGTGTATGGTAATTAATACAAACAATTCTAGCAGCTTGCTATGCATTAGTTCTGAAAAATGCCCCTACAAACCAAAGCTTGTGATCAAACGTTGAAAGGGAAAAACCATCAGGCTGCTTTCTTACAAAATGTCATAAGAGGTTGCTTCCTCACAGTTTCTTGCTACATTGGATTGGACCATAGATAAATCCTCCATCCCCCACATGGTTGGTTTACTTCTACAGACCTACCTTGCATGACCTTTATACCCAGAATCTAGATCATGTGGAAAAAAATACCACCAGTGACTTCAGGATCCATATAGGGCTCTCCAGTGACTAGAAGTATAAGAATATAATCTATTCACTGAATAGTGAATACTATCCTTTGTTGGGGCGCGCACCTTAACGGTCCTTAAGTTAGGTAACTCCACAGGGTTATGAGAGTTTGTAAGCGGAGTTACGACTCAAAATAGTCTTAGGGGTGTCGGGTTGAATCAAAGCCCTCTTTTTGTAATAACCCATGGTTTAAGTCCATGGTTTTGTAATAGTGCGCTGTATAAATAGGCACTCTTGTAAATAAGTCAGGTTAGGATTTTTATGTAAAAGGAATTGATGCGAAGCTAAGGCTAATTTTGTAAGAAAATGTTAAGTCCTAGCTGTGTGCATGGACGACCTCTGCAGCTGTGTGCGCAGAGGGTTTTTGCGTGATTAAGGAAATCTACAGCTGTGTGCGCAGAGGCCTGTGGCTGTGTGCGTGGCTTTGAGGACTTGAAGGGATCTGCAGCTGAGTGCGCAGATCAAAACTGTGGTTTTTGTAGAAAGTTGAATAAAACATAGTTCTATGGATGTAACCCCTACACTGGGGGTGAACCACGTTATATCTTGTGTCGTGGTTCTGTGTGTTGTTCTGTTGTGTTCTTTCATGCATTAATATCTATATATCTGATAAGTAAAGATCACTACTAGATAATAACTTCGCTGTGAATTCCCAGTAAAGGGTTGCGCAAGGCACTGTGTGTTTATCTAACTGTGAAGCTAAATAAGTTAATGTTAAGCTCTATGATTTATATTTATAATCTGTTAAAAGCTAAAGGTACAGTAATATCCCTCTTTGGCTTGCATAAATCTGGTTTTGCGGCACCCCATAGTTGTTTCGGGTGAGACTGCAATCTGCTTGCAGATTGTTGCTGAAAGGGCCAACACTATGGGTCTTTTGTTGGTGCGAAGTCAATGGTATAAAACTTGGGTCTACCCTATAGCCCAACAAATTGGTTCCGTTGCTGGTTGAACTAAGTATCTGCTCAAGAGGGGTTTATGTTGTACCTCGAGGGCTATGTTCTGGAGGCCCTCTGTGAAGGAAATCAGTGATTGGATTGATGAGACTTATCTGAAATTTGCTGAGCAAGAGAACAAAGATCTGCATCGTAGTGCAGACGAATTTTTACAAAGGTATGTTTTTTGTGACGTTTATGAAATTTTCTTTGGTAGTATCCACATAGAGTTGCACCAGTGGTTATCCAGGTTAACAGAGCGAAGGATGAACTTCCAAGAACGTCAGTTTCCTGCTTCGACCCCCGCAAGAATTAATATACTGAAAAGGGTGAACAATGAGATCTCCTGCACTGTTGATTTCTGGACAACACAAACCCTCAAAGCATTTGTGACGGAGTTCGCCATCGACATGAGTACTTCCTTTAGTGAAGCCGAGCGGCATTTTTTCAAAGGACCAAGGGGTAAGTTTTTGAATTCATTTAGTTTAATATTTAAAATGCTATTAGCTGCAAAATGTATATTGCTAATTGAATCAGACTGTTAGATTTAGTATTACTGACCTATGTTTGCAAGTGAAAATACCTTCGACGAGCAAAGTGGTTTGCTGCGAAGTGGCAAAAGGTACAAGAGATATTTTGGATCCTATTCCTAGGGTTAGCAGACTGAGTATCCCCATGTAAGTCCCACTGATTCAGAACCTGAAGAAACCCCTTTTGTTGGAAACCCTCCTGTAACCCCGCAGCGAAGAGCTATTATCCCTGAGAACCCGTCGTAGTCTGAGAGTCACCCTAGCCCAAGCATTCCTGTCGCAGGTCAGTCTACCCTAGTAACTTCCCCCCCGCCCACTTCCAGTCCCCCTCCAATCCCCCCTAGATCCACTATGTCCCACATGCATGATGACATTAAGCTACCTATTTTCAAAGGAACTAGATCAGAGGATCCAGAACAGTTCTGGTTTTTATGTGAAGCAATGTGGACTGCTAAGACCATTACGGACCAAGATACAAAAAGAGCACATCTGGTTACTTCTTTCAGAGACTGCACTCTGACATGGTTCATGAAGTTTTCTAACACTCAGAACCATGCATTGGCTGATATAAAAGCAGCAATGATAAAGGAATTTAAGAAGCCAAAATCAGAGTCGCAGTGTATCACTGAGTTAAAAGATATTCAGCAGAGGCGCGACGAATCAATGTAGGACTTTGATCAAAGATTCAAAGTTCTGCTAGACCAAGTCAGTTTCACCATTGGACCTGCGCAGCACAAGGAATGGTTCATTGCAGCATTGTTACCGCATATCAGAACTCCACTCATGCAACAGAAGGTTGCTGACCAACAGGAGGCCCTGGAAATCACGATGAAACTTGAAACCGCTCCTGTTGAAGATAATTCTGGTATTGCTCAAATCCAAGCGCAGTTGGCAGCGATGGCTCTGGAGCTGCGTGATATGAAGAAAGGAAAAACTGGTCGTGAAGAGGTTTGGTGTACACAATGTCGGACAGAAGGTCATGCCAAGGAACAGTGTCCTGTGGTAAGAAATTACCTGAATACTAGTGCGCCAAACCTGTTTAATCCGCAAGTCCTCTATTGTGAGCTCTGCAGAACAGCAGGCCAGCATCGACCTGAAGACTGTTATCTGTTACAGAGGTATGGGAAAGTAACTAAGAACTCGTATTGTAAATTCTGTAAGTCCGTAGGCCATAATGAAGATGAGTGTCGCAGTTATGACCTCATGCGAGAACGCACCTACGACACCTATCGGGTACAAAATGAGGGACAGAGTAATGATGGCTATGGTTACCACGGTGGTGCCTCAGGAAGAGGTGCTTTTGGAGGTCGTGGTCGAGGTGGTATGGCCAGAAGAGGAAGAGGCCAGGTGGTGTGTTAGAACTGTAACCAGGACGGGCATTTAGCGAGATACTGTCAGAACCCAACTACGACATGTCGGTATTGCCGAGCAGTAGATCATGTGATTGAGCAGTGCCCGCAATTGATAGCTAAGATTTAGTAAAGAAACAGTGTCCCTACTTAGAATATTCAGATGATTTCCATTGAGCAAAGACCTGCCCCAGCCATTAATGTTGTTACCCAGAGTGGAGCTATGACAGAAGTGCAGAACAAGGAGAAACAGCCTGCCGAGGCTTGGGTTAGGAAGGCCCTAGAAAAAATCCCTGCACGTAATGTCGACAGAGAAAAAGACACATTGATGGCAGCCACCAAAGAGTTTGCTAACCCCAACACATCAGTAATACCTGCGCAACACCCTCAGAAGTAGTCGCAGATGCAAGAAGCTTCGATAGACAAAGTAAGTACACTGTCCTCCTTTTTACAGAGTTGTCTGAAGCTCCTCTGAAATCAGAATGCTTTAAGTGAGTTGCAGAAATTTATTGCTTCCTGTGAACCTCAGCATAGTTCTAGTCAGGTAAAAGCTGTTAATAGAGTCAGGAGGACTGGCAGGGAAATGAGATTGAATGCTCAGATAGGAGAGTATGATATGACTGTTGTTATCTTGGACCTAGGATCAGAGGTCAATGTCTTAACTAAGCAAACATGGGAACAAATAGGAAAACCTACCCTTGATTGGTCCACTATACAGTTGAGACTAGCCAATCAACAGAAGATTGTGCCCCTAGGAAGACTCCCTAGTGTACCAGTAGATATTGATGGAGTCAGTACCTTAGCTGACTTTGAGGTAATTGAAATAATTGATGACAGCAATCCCTATCCCGCACTACTAGGAATTGAATGGGCAATAGATAATGATGTAGTCATCAACCTAAAGAAGAGACAGATGAATTTCGAAGGGAAAGACATGAGAGACATAGTCCCATTGGACCCTTCTCAAGGAGAGAGATACATAGAGCCAGTACGAGATGAAGACCAGGATGCTTTGGACCACATCTACAATATCACAGCTAAGGAAGAATATTATGTTGATTCTACTGCCGAAGGTATCATGGATTGGCAGTGTGACAGCTCCTGCATGACAGATTCAGATGATGGGTTAGAAAACTGGTAGAACAGACTTTACGAGCTACATGGACATAGATGTGCCAGAATTACCAAATCTATTAGATGGCTTGGTGCACAGGTAAGAGTCCTACCTAATTTTGATGACTTGTCCGACCCAGAATAGTTTATTGAACAATTCTTAGACCAAATATCAAATCCATAGAGAAGAGAGACTTTGGATTTAGTATTCAGACCCATAGTAGCCAGATGGAGGGATAACCATAAGAAGTACATTCCTAGTTGGGAAGCTTGTCAGAAATCTGTTCACCTAAGATTTGTGGATCAGCTCCAGGAGGTGTGCAGCAGCTTCGATGGGTAGAGCGGCCCGCAGGAACACTTAGAGCACTATTATGAAGCAGGGAAACATGTACCTTGATGGGTACACAAGCTTATACGTATCCGGGCACATGTAGCAGAGAACTAGTATCCGGCAGTCGGGCTTCGGCATGCTGATATGTCTGGTGACAAAGAAATAACTAAGTACCGACCTATGGGATTGAAGCTCATAGCTTGGTCGCAGAATTTGTCTGGATGTGCCAAAGGTTAATATGGTGTCGATGGTCCTTATTGTGACACAGCTACAGACCGGGTTGCGCTGTAGCCCAAAATCCGACCATTGGAACACTACCGATTTGGCGACACCCGTACTTTAATTGCCTTAACTGCCTGTCCTAATGATATCCGCTGAAATCTAGCACCGTGGAAACAAGATCTCTGTCAGATTTGGCGCCTTCAATGCACATTTATGGCAGATTTGGTCGATGGATTGTATATGAAGACACCCAGGTACGGGGAAATCGCATTCCACATTTCCTTGAGTTTCACAATTGAACCCATGTCAGCTTATTGTGAACTCCAAGACCTATTGAGAGAATTTGAACAGACGGGTCTGCAGCACATCTTCGCCCCCCAACCTGAGCCTGCAGCCCATGAAGAGACTCTACCAGCACTGACTCTGCCAATGCAAACACGATCTGCCAGGAAACAGTTTAAGCCGAAAGTTCGTTCTAAACGAAATGAAGACCGACACAAACAATCCGGGAAAACATCAGAGGATCCCGGAATGGATCCGCCTGGTTCCACAGAGATCCCAATTGAAGGAGAGGAGAACATTGCACTGCAGCGGCCACCATATCTTCAGCCTATTTGAACAGGAGTTAAACCACCTTGGTGGAATGCTAATTTCACTGTATGCACCCCCTCGCTGCCCCCAGGTGTGCAGCTGGTTGGAACAATGACAGGGAAAATAGATCGGCTTAAGTATGCTGACCATGACACAAGTGACCATGGGAAGTTTCCACAATTCACACCTACCCAATACTTGCATCTCGTTAAATATCAAGAAACTGGGGCAACCTTATTGGAAGTAAAATAGTGGGTTGCTGGCTTGGATCTAGCTGGCTTGCTGAAAATGCTCGATGTTCCCCATTTTGGTCGCAGCACACAGGTCACCATCGTGGTCAAGCAGCTGCTGGCGTTAGTACATGACGGCTACCTATGGATCAGCGACAAGGAAATTCTTATTAATGGTGAGCTCATTCATAGGATCACAGGCTTACCAATGGCAGGGCCTGATCCGGGGACAGAATTTCCCTCAAAGCATGAAGATACAAAGCTCACACAAAGCATGAAGGAGCCCTTTGGCCTGACGAAGGGGAAATGCGGGTATCACACTTCCGCGATTCAAGAGGAGAAAATTCGCTTCGCAGCTGAGCTCTTAGCATGCAAAATTATGCGGAAATGCAGACCAACTAAAGTGCCTACCCTGGTCATCAGAATTGCTATCAACTGTGCCGAAGGCTACAGCTACAACTGGGCAGCGTATATTACGAAGGAATTCCTTGAAGATGCTCGTGACGCGCAGGAGAAAGGTAGGCCCTTCCACTACTCATGGTTGATTGTCCTCATCGCACTGGTAGGATGGTAAGAACCTTCTGAAGCACAGTTTGCTGCTGTACCAGCGCACATGCCTGGTGCAGCTAGGTACGCATCGCCGTGGGTTTCACAGGATAAAACTCACCAACAGATGACAAACTATGTATTTGTATTTTATATGATGAGCATCTCGTATGAGATTATAAAAACCCCATGGCTCAGTAATGAGTTATTCTCTCAGTATGATGGAGCGGTCAATTTCAGGGCCGATATGCACCATATTTTTATCCAAGCTTGCACAAATAAGAAGTATCAATGGTTTAAGTTGCCATATGTAGTAACTAAATATGACATCCTCATGATAGTACAGCAGTGGCCGGCAGAATGGTTAAAAGACACAGGGACAAAACCTAAGATTCTTGTCCCTCCTGTCACTAATATGGGCGCAGGCCCTAGTCACACGCAGCAGCAAGAACCCCCTGAAGACAGTGATGAACAAACTGAGTCGCAGCATATTGAAAGCGACCAGGGAGGAGATGGTGGAAATGAAGAAGAAGCAGAAGAAGAAGAAGACTCATTTAAAACTACCTCAGACCCTAATAGGTAGCATAAGCACAAGACACCGAACGCATAGGAAGTAAACAAACTGCCATCGCGAAAGAAAGTGAAGGCGTCAAAGGATAAGAATATTGACGAAGCGCCCAGTGTGACAAGTGTGGAGCTTAATGAGGCTTTGTCAAATTCCACTGAAGTTCTTACTAAACAATGGTCAGAGTTTGCAGCTGCACATCTGGATGCCATCACCAGTGTAGCAAAGCACATCTCGGAGCTTAAGGACTTAGCAGCGAAATCAGTGACTGGCACTACAGCCAGCAGCACCCCAGTGAGCGCACAGCTAGACCTAAGGCAATGGCCAGCTTGAGATAACAAAGGGAAAGTATCGAGCGCAGCTCTTATATTAACAGATGCAGCCTCTCGCTCGACGATGAGTATGAAGGTTGGCATAGACTACACTAAGCTATCTATGACAGAGCTACATCTCTATCAGTCAGCCATTATGAAATAAATGCAGGCACGAGACCAATATTCACAAAAATAGTTAGAAAATGCCATAAGTCAGCAGCAGGGCTTTGCAGCGTAGCTGGAGGCAGTGGAGCAGAGAAATAGGGATGCATAATGTAAGCACATTACCCTAGTACGTGTCTTGGATGAGGCATGCCAAAGTCTTCCTGACTTCGATGTACAACTGGTAGAAGAACCAGAACAAAGATTAGTTAGGCTGAAATACTATGCATAGCAGTTTGGCAGAGAAATCGAGAAGCTCAAAATAGAACATGAGGCCCAGATCATGGAGCTCCAACTCCGCATCACCCTGAAGGCCAACCGGAGGTCAGATAGCAACGCCGAGCAGACATTCAGGCATCAGTAGCGAAAATTTCAGATATTGTGGGAAGTCCAACAAAGCTGCTTGGAGACAGTGTCAAGGCTTGGATAACCCTTCAGGAACATCCAGAAATAAAAAATCTACAAGAAACCATCAAACAACGAAAGGCAGAGCTGGATGCAGTAAAAGCAGAAATTAAGACCCTACCCCTTATGGAGAAAATGCTTAAAGTAAAGCGCAGCAAGGAACTCCAGTAGGAAATTGAGTCATGCAGGGTGAAAGTAACAGAGTTGGAAAACTCTATATAGCCACTTGTCAGTGAGGCTTTGGAATTAAGTACTACTGTGGATAGCCAGTTCAAAATTATGAAGGAATATGATGCATTCGCACAGGAAAATGCCAGCGAAGTATCATCCACAGTACTGCAGGAGTTGGTGGAAAAGGAGAAAGCAGTTGATGACATCATGCATAGTCTCAATACTCAGTTCATCGTCCTCGCAAAGAATCTTCGTCCGCTAGAAGACCAGCAGAGTGTCCCGGGACGGGACACTCGTGAGTCTTAGGGGCCTGTTGGGGCGCGCACCTTAACGGTCCTTAAGTTAGGTAACTCCATGGGGTTATGAGAGTTTGTAAGCGGAGTTACGACTCAAAACAGTCTTAGGGGTGTCAGGGTTGAGTCAAAGCCCTCTTTTTGTAATAACCCATGGTTTAAGTCCATGGTTTTGTAATAGTGCGCTGTATAAATAGGCACTCTTGTAAATAAGTCAGGTTAGGCTTTTTATGTAAAAGGATGTGATGCGAAGCTAAGGCTAATTTTGTAAGAAAAGGTTAAGTCCCAGCTGTGTGCGTGGACGACCTCTGTAGCTGTGTGCGCAGAGGGTTTTTGGGTGATTAAGGAAATCTGCAGCTGTGTTCGCAGAGGCCTGCAGTTGTGTGCGTGGATTTGAGGACTTGAAGGGATTTGCAGCTGAGTGCGTAGATCAGAACTATGGTTTTTGTAGAAAGTTGAATAAAACATAGTTCTGTGGATGTAACCCCTACACTGGGGGTGAACCATGTTATATCTTGTGTCATGGTTCTATGTGTTGTTTCTGTTGTGTTCTTTCATGCATTAATATCTATATATCTGATAAGTAAAGATCACTGCTAGATAATAACTTCGCTGTGAATTCCCAGTAAAGGGTTGTGCAAGGCATTGTTTGTTTATATAACCGCAAAGCTAAATAAGTGAATGTTAAGCTCTATGATTTATATTTATAATCTGTTAAAATCTAAAGGCACATTAATATCCCTCTTTTGCTTGCAGAAATATGGTTCTGCGGCACCCCATAGCTATTTCGGGTGAGACTACAATCTGCTTGCAGATTGTTGCTGAAAGGGCCAACACTGTGGGTTTTTTGTTGGTGAGAAGTTAATGGTATAAAACCTGGGTCTACCCTATAGCCCAACATCCTTCAAGTGGCTATTCCATTGATATCAAGGATTCCTTTCATGAAAGCACAACTAAAATTAGAAAAGAAGACTTAACATTGCTGTGAAGCCAGACACTATTTAAATGCTTAGAATAACAAATGTCACAGATATTATATCAACCATCATTTCAGATGCCTTTAACACACTGGTATTTTGCTAGTGCCTTGCTGAGTGGAATAGGTAAAAATTATTATGAAAACTTGAATTGCTTAGAAAGAAGATTTCCGCAACTCAAAATTGCATGCAAAACATAAATTCCACTTCAAAGTTCAATGGGGACCCACTATTGAGAATTTAAAAGCGTTAATTGGATGCCTTACAAGACATGCCATTCGATGTGAAAAAGTTTTAACATGTCGCATTAAAATATATTTACAGCTAATACAATCGATGAAGTATCCAGCACGAGAAAGCATCAATGCAACATTCCATTAACTCTTTGAAAACCAAACATTTTGACATTACCTGTGTAAACTTAGACTTGTGAGTATTCAAAATAGTTGATTGAAATGAGTGCATGAGTGTATCATAGACCTATTGACAAAACCAATAGGAAAAATTTAGATGTCAAGAAAAAAATAGATCAATTATGCATGTTTTTGAAAAACCACCAACTTTAATTGACCAACAATACAGTTCAAGCTGGCTAAATAAATAATAATTTCACCTGTGACAGACGACCCTCATCAGCACATAATTTTATATGCTCTAAAGTAATTTCCATTAATACGTCCATCTTATCTGCAACACCCCCCAGACTCTGCATAGAAGAAGATTTTGGCAATTCAACATTTGCCTACAACCCAAATCAACCATATGCAATTAGATAATTTATACAAAATGAGAAGAATTGGTTGTCCTGGAACATGCATGCCAGTTACTGTAAATAAAAGCTATTTCAAGGAAACACTATACAAGTTATATGGATACCTCACTACCAGGTTTCCTAGGTTCTTCATTTTCTTCATCATCTTCCATTTCCATGTCAAATATGTAGACCTTTCTTGAGTCTTCATGTAAAATGTGTTCCCATTTTATTTGAACCTAGATTTCAAATACAATAAGAAGGGCATTTAGAGTCTAGACAACCTTCTAACACAAATGGTCCAAAAACTTAGAATTTCATTATAAAAACCAAAATTTTAGAAATGAGAAATATCAATGATGCACATTGGTTTTCTGTTGAATATGCCCAGTTACTTACATCAATTTCAATAATCCTGTCCACCACTGCCATAAGTATTCTACTACCAATAATTTCCCGACAGCACTGCTCTCCACTCTAAGCATGTTCTCAACATACAAAGCATTCCACTGAAAAGAATAAGACAAAAAACACAATTATTCCACATAGACATAATCATTTTTTATTATAACCATGACATTTCTTAGTATATGCTCGGAACTGTAGAATGCTGATAGCTATAAAGAATGACATCATAAAGAATATTCAATTTACAAAAACAACAAACTATGATACCAAGTGTCGTGTACACGTATGCCTAAAGCCAAATGTAAATAGACTAAAATATAAGAACTTCTAATAAATAGTTTCCCCTCATTCATGGCAAATTACATAAACCACAGCATTTTCATTTGGAAGAACCAACAAATTTTTAACATCTGCACTGACACAAATACTATTCTTTAGATGAATAAACTTAGTAACTTCATTAGCTTAGGCATGCCTATGGTTACAATTTAAAGTTTAAAACTGATGCCAAAAAGATCTCGATCCTTGATATTTTTTTATGGCACATAAACAACTGTTTTCGATAAATTTTCAAATGCCTTGCTTTCTTGGTTCCCAATCCCCAAATATCAATCCTGGTTACTGACAACCATGATTTCCTTCTAAGAATATGCCCAAAAGAAATGCCACACCATAGAATGGACTTTTCTTTTTTTAATAAAATTATCTTGCCTCATCTTATACTTCACATCCTATAATCATTGCCTCACAACTTGTTGGACTCCAAATCCTTTAAGATTCATTAATTAAACTCCTATGTTTTCCATTCTCCCATCATGTATCTTGGGAAATAAATGCTAATGTTCACTGTTTATATATTGGAGTTCAAATTTGAATCATAAGGATGAATGTGATTAACCATTTCCATATTGAATATGAGAATAATCATAACATCCTACCAACATATGACAAAGTATCCTTGATGCACCCTTCCCATTAGTGATACACCGAGACACATCTTGTAGGGTCGGGTGGGTGCCTAGTGAAAATGCTTCCCTACACCACCCTTGGACATTTTTGCTTAACTCCACAAAAAACACTTCGAAACATTCTGTCAAGTTACAGAAAGCATTTCACAAAAGAGAGGGGGAAGAGTGGGCTTGTGGGAACCCCCCTCCAGGAAAGTGAGATGCATGCCACCAAAAGGAGGAGCTTGTGGGTACATGCTGACAAAAAAAAGGACACCTAGGCACCATCCTCCCTCCACTCAATTTTTTTTCCAAAAACCATAAAAACTTTAAAAAAACAGAAAAAAAAATGTTAATAAAAAACAAAAAAACCTAGTAAACTACTAAACTTAACTCACCTTTAGCTACATCTTTCATATTTTACATTTTCAAGTCATATAGCATTTGACTTTCAGATGAGAGTGAGCCGCAATTTTCCTTGGTTAATCATGAGTGACTCTAACTTAGATATTGTCATTCACATTAATGGCCTAATGCCTTCGTACAACAGATGTGTTTGGACTCTGGAGAAGATCTTTGCTCAATGCACTATGCACATATTTCAATATCTGACAGGCCAGTTTTTCAGATGTAGGTAGACTGGATAAAATAGGGTCTAGTCAAAGATATCTGCTAAAAATTTACTCAATTTTTTCTTATGTTTATTGCTTCAAAGGACTCTGCTATGACACGTGTTTGCGGGAGAGCTTTGCTCAGTGCACAATAGGTTCTTTTGACTTGCCAGTGTTTCAGATGCAATTAGATTGCTGAGATCCATGAGTTTGTTAAAGACATTTCCTAAAACTTTATACAATGCTGAAATCCTTATGAGGTTTGGTGCTGCTTATTACTTTCCTGAATGGATGGTGTCGTGCGCTGAAAGTGCCATAAAGAAGTGACTTTGGCTATGAAGATGAGCCTTCCGTGGAATTAAAAAGGTTGTTCAAAATGTGTTGGCATTACAGTCATATTCATATCAATGGGATTATCCAGCAAAACATAAATCCACTATGATGAAGATTCTATATGGATATCTGGATTATTATACAGCAAAAGGTTCTCCTCCTAATTGTTGCATATAGACAGACAAATTCTCAACACTGACTAATGAAACTCATTCGCATGCTATGGCCTCATGCTGTGTGACCTGTATAGCTTCAAGATGTAATTTTTAGATAGCAACTAGGAAAATGCTGAACAATATGCTGGACTTAAGTAAGTTCCCAGTTATTAAACTCTACAAAATCGAGTCCGTATCCCTGAAACATTTTAAATCTACTATAAAGTTATAAACAAGTAACTTCAGAAATGAACATAAACTTAAAAAGTTAAAAGTATATTTATTTAAACAACACTTTCATTTATATCCTGTTTGTGTGCATTGTGTGGCTTGATCTTATGTTTTTGGGGTGTTTTGTTTATTCTACAAGGGGATGGGGTAAGAGTTCTCCGCATTTGACATGAGTTTAATCAAAAAATTTCTTATTCTGTAGAGAAACTTTGTTGAGAGCATGGCTGGATATTCCATATTGTGTTACCTACTTCAGGTAATTCTAATGAATAGCATCTATTTTAACCATTGTTAGAGTCAAAGTGATATAATTTACATGCTTTGATGCTTTTGTTTTCCATGTACAAGTCTAAAATATGGAAAATTAGAAAAACAAAAGGGCAACATATGGCATATTTAGGATTTTGAATTCTGAAGCATTACAGGTTTTTTTCTTGCTTTCTCTGTTCTTCTTATCCTGCTGCTTCACTCTCTTCCCAAGTAGGTTGGTGGTTGCCATCCAGAAACCAGCATTGATGAAATTAAGCAGGGGATAGGCTTATAGACTAAATGCAAAAAAATTCTTCTTTCCAGCGTTATCTGTGCTATTAGCATTTCAGGGAGCTGATAGTTTCTAAGAAAACAAGCTTTGAACACTATAGAAATCTTAAAGACTAAAGTGCTACATGATGCTAATTAGTATGCTCTAGACGGATCACTCTCAAATAGTAATAGACATGTATAAAATAATATTTCAAATGATATTATGTTGAAGATCTGGGCAGCACTCTGCATGACTGTGACGTAAATAGATGAACTCTACGATCTAAAGAATATTGAACCCTAAGTTGCATGGAAATGTGTTCAGATACAAAATTCAAATATAGATCCACTTGGATATTTGAGAAGTATGGATACACCCAGATATATATCGTTGAAAAAAATACTGAACTAGAAACCAGAGGATTTATATCTTGAAATATATTTGATTTTAAATCGTTCTCACAAGCTATGGAAACTTCATATTTGTGTCTTTTAGAATGATGGGGAAAGGGGCTATGTTATAGAAAAAAGGACAGGGTTTCAGGGTACTACATTTTATCTTATTTTTATATATTTTATATGGTTTCTGTGTTTTGGAGGATCTATCATCTTGATGCTTCCAGTGGGATGGAAACAGATTCTCAGTCCATCCTTGCATATTTCCATACTGTGAAACCAGTGTTACATAGAGATTCACTTCCCATGGGGGCACACTCCCTGTGCACATGCGATGGTGAAATTCCAAGAGAAACATTTCCCAGTGTCCCCAAAATCGTGAAAAGAACGATGTGTGAACCAAACATTTTAACCACATAGCAAAGAGATTGTCACTCCCACAAACAATTTATCACAAAGATCGGAACTTGGATTTTTCTATATCAGTAAGAACAAACTCCTGATATATTTCATTTCCTCTTCAATGGAACCCATTTTAAATTGAGTTTTACTCTATTTAACATACCTTCACTTTTACTTAAACATTCAATGGCTTCATATTGACCTTGTAATAGGTTCAAGTTTCAATACTTCTTCTCCTCATGCAGTGGCTCATCTTTTCCCTTGGGTGTATCAGGCAAGCACTCGGGTTGCTTTTATTTGACCATTATATAACTTTTTTAATGCTCTACAATTCCTTTGATTGAATCTTCTCTAAATGATGGCTAGGCTTGAATAAACCCCTACTTAAATTCCTGTCAGAAGCAGCTCTGTCATGGGTGGAGGACACTTCTTTATCATGCATCATTGCAGATAGGATGTTCACCTTATTTATCATGATGGCTCCTATGTGTCTTTTGACAGTGCCAAACCATAAAATTATTCATCCTCCATCAATGGCAGAAATCTTGTCTGCTAGTGGTTTTGATCTGATGACTCCTTGCTCATAATAGTTTGCATTGGATTTGAATTGATTGTTTGTAGAGGAAGAGTAAAAGATGAGGGGACTGTATGCACTATGATATTATGTTAAATGAATATGATATTAAATAGAACATGTTGAAGATATTGTGTCCATTATTCAAAATTATGAAATGTTTGTGCCAAACCACCTGAATCACACAAAAATGAGAAATATATACATTCATTTTGAAAATAGTCTTTGACCACAACTTCGGGCAAGAATGATTCACATTGTTGTATATATTTTCTAGACTGTACTACCCTGCACCAATCTCAAGGAATTGTTAACTGAATGTGCTCATATAGGTGTACAGGTGTATAGACAGTCAAGTAGTTGAGGATTTGATTGGATATGTTGGGATAATGATCCATCCAAATGTGGGATCTTCTAATAACATCCGTGCATAAGTTAGTGAGATGATATTTAAAGAACCTACCAACCATCTGACAAATTTAACATATCTTGATCAACATATGCTCATTATTTGCCTCACTCCAGCTTCAGTTCCACCATCATGGAACTCAGACAACATCAAATAGGTCCACACACTCAAAAAATTGAGGGGTGGTAGATGATATCCAAGTAAATCAGAGTCTCGAACATGGATATTAAGACAGCCTATGAAAAATTGAATGCTCAGATAGAAAAACTCTTTGTTGGAAATGTTTGGAAGATAGGGTTAAAAAAACTGCACCAAAATTATGCCCAGAAAATGTACAATACATACCAGTGAGAATTGAAGAGATACGATAAGATAAGATGATATAATTTTATTAATATCCAACAAATGAGCAAATTAGTTCAATGGGACTATACAATACATAAGTGTAGATACAAATTGTAAGTGTGGAGGCCACTCCTTTAAAAGGAAAAAAGAAAGCTAATCTATAAGATCTAAGCTCTATTGACTAACAGCTAAACTGGAAAACAATGCTCTTGAAGACGGTACAAGGGAAAGAGACTCAAGGCTCCAAGTGCCTGTGGTTGGAAGGAGGGCATTGTCCTCATCTGTAGTTACCACTACCAAATGTGCAACTCTTCTACCATATGAGGTTGAAGGAAAGGATATCTAGATAAAGGATTGGTTGGAAGAGTTGAATATAGCTTGAGGAATGTCTCTCTATCTAGAAGAGGTGGCCCGATTCTAGGAACTGGAGGATGATTGTTACTTGTTGGTTCTACATAGATTGTCTCGAGTTCTAAGTCAATAACTCTGTATGGGTCTCACTATGGGGGTTTGAATTGCCTCTCAGGGTCTGATGACTCTGGGGGTTGATATGGTGATGCTCTTGAGTCTCTACATGCCTCTTGGATCCACTATGCATTGGGAGCACCAGAAGAAATATGTGATTGAATTAATAGTCTCTAGCCAGTCTGGTACTTGAATAATGTAAGATTTAAAATTGATTGCCTCTCCCATTTAAGTGCTAGGCACCACTGATTTGGATATTGAAAAAGGTAGAGAGGGAATCATGAGATTTTGATCAAGTAATGGAATTGATCACATATCTCATAATACCAGGGGATTTTGAATATGAAGTGCTTCACTATTTTCTCCTTATGCCTATGGCAGAGTTGACATAATTTGTTCTTCTATCGAATTGGTGTTCAACATTCACTTGAAGATGACAAGAACCCCCTTTGAATTGGCTTAAGGGGATCTTGAGCCCATGCATCTAGTGCTGTAGTGTTTAAGGGGGCCATACAATACCATCCCTAAGATATAGGAAGTGTTTTGCATAAAATGCCATCTTGGGTCTCAACCCCCTAGGGCATGGTTAGCATGATGGAAAAATGAGAGGGGTATGGTCAGATATAAGTATCTAGATAAAAAATAGCTAGAGGATACATTGAAGCAAATCCTAGTTGGCTAGGATGTAGTCTACCTTACTAATTCCCCCAACATGAGGGAAACATGTGAAACTGTTGGAGTTAGGAAAGTAGGGGAGACCATTCAAGATCAACAAGTCATGGGATTCCTCAAGATGCAGGAAGTGTTTGTTGTATGTTGAGAGGGGTCCCATGGAATCATTTGAGAACTTGTGCAAACCAAGTTGGCTTGATCTTCCGGAGGAGAAAAGTATCCTCTGACCTATGATGTAGGGGAACCTTTAGGGACTTGGTATGGGCATAGAAGTCCTTGAGAAGGTTGACTTCCAGATCTCCACTTGCCATTATATCTAATCACATGTGGAAAATGCCTTGTTCTTGCATTCTAACAAGAAACATAATTTTAATAGTTTCTTCATTGTTCCTATGTTTTTGACTAAGAAGGATGAAAGCTATGGTTGAATACTTCGCCCATTCCTTGGAATACTAAAGAGTTATGGTGAGCCACAAGAATCCAATAGGGAAGTTACAACATCATGACATTCTAGAGTATAAGTGAGAAGAAAATTTTCTCAATTTCATGTTGAACTTCAAAAAGTCTTAATAGGATTAGCTTCCAACTTGGTTCTCATAGGAAAATTGAAAAATCTATAAAAGACATCGGCATAATTGCAAATACAAAAATAGAAAGTGAATTAGATGTAGGAAGATATTAGAATTAATCATAGGGGTACATCCAACTTTGTACGTCACAAGTGACATTCATTTCATTTCCTCACTTGTAGCCTATACTTCCTACCTATGTGTCAATGTCTATCTTACTCAAGTAACACCCATATACACATGATACTAGAAACACTTGGAGGAGAGGCCGAAAATATTGTTCAATATTTTAGAGTAGGATGTGGATGGGAAACACCAGGGAAGCATCACTGAAACTTTCACTAGAATCTATGTTTGTTAGCAATAGCAAGGTGATAATATGTAACAAGTTACAAAAAAATTATGAAATAGTTGCATCACAAGGGACTGGGTCAATAAAAACCTTAGTTATATTTGTTGTGGGAAAGAAGAAAAAGGTGTTGGGAATTGGCCAAATTTTGTTGGAGGGAGAGTGAGTTGATACCTTAAACTATCCATCAACAATTCCACAAATATTTTTCTATATAATAGGATACAAAATCCTCACTATCTCATGAATCTTCAATGAAGTAAAATAAGTTTCAGGTTTTTTATTATAAAATCCCTATATTAGGAAGCAAATCGAACCTAACCCAATAATTTCCAAATTGAAGTGACAACAGAGATTTACTAGAAGTTATTTTGTGCTTATTTGAATACTTTGGCTGTCAAAATATAAGAAAATCAACAGCTAGAAGATTAAATGTGGGAAAGGACGCAACTACAATGCAATGCAGCAGCAGTGACCCTCATCTCACATAGAGAGTGAGAGGGAAATTCAGGGGAAGAGAAGTTCAAATTTTAAACTATATTATGAACATAGTCTTTTCACCTTTTCCATACCAGTATAATACATGCTAAATAAAGATTTCTTCTGCATAGAGAACTTGTTTTTTATAATTCCAAATCAAAATTATTTAAGCAAACATAGATTACTCACCGATTTGGGGCATTCTATTGGCCTTAGCATGACCTCTGCAAACCCTCCTCTACCTCTGTAAACCCTCCTTTGTGTGGCCTCTATAAACCCTCCTCTACCTATGCAAACCTTTATCTATGTGACCTCTTCAAATCCTCGTATGCCTCTACAAAGCCTCCTCTACATGACCTTTATGGCCCTCTGATCTATGAGCTCTATCCCATGTGGCCCTCTCCTCTTCGGGCCCTCCTCTACCGCCCTCTCCTCTGCGGGCTCTATCCCTTACAGCCCTATCCTCTTCAACCCTCTCCTCTTCGGCCCCTCCTCTACAACTGTAATGGGTTAAAGGTTTCTTTCCATCTATCCACTGCGACCCATCTCTTATGTGCCATCTATCCACTATCTAATAGTCCCCTATGTGCCATGTATCCACTGTGACCGCTCTCCTCTCTTTCTTTCACTGGTGTTGTAACGAGGTTTGTTTGTGGCGGGGTTGTAATTTGTGTTTGTTCTTTGTTTTTTGTTTTTTATTTAGTTTAGTTTAGTTTTATTATATTATATTTTATTTTTTTATATATTTTTGTTTTATTATCTCTCACATAGATTATCAACAAATATACATCAATTCTCTTTAAATCTAGATAATTAAAAAATCAAGCATTAATCCAAATATTAAGTTATATCATAAATCCTATACAACATAAGTCATAAACATCAATATGTATAAATAAGTTGAAATCAAATGAGGTATTAAGATCTATAAAATATTATAGCATAGAACACCTTGCATTTAAGTGTTTCTAATACTCAATGACAAATGTTTAATAATGGAGTTGATAAGAGAGAAGTACAATATTGCCTATGGTAAAGTTAAAATTGTAACAAAGTAAATCATTTAATTGGAGTTATTATATTTTAAATATAGACTTAATTTAAGAAAATTAATGGAGAAAATGGTTTTTTATATTTATTGAAATATTTATCATGCTAAGTATACATGAATGAATGTGATATCTATTTTTGTTCTTTCTATTCAATTTTGGTTATGATCAATTGCATTTGTAGAAATTAAATGGATCATTCCCTATCTATAAAAATAATATCTTAGGCAGTAACATTTCAGGGAATAGTATAAAACTCTTATCAAGATTCCTAATCAATATTTGGTTAGATTGAAGACATTGAGATTTGTAACCATATTTCACCAAGTATACAGAAGTCTTTGGAGCAGTGGAACTCAGAATCCTTTGGTTGCAGAGGAGTCCTTGTCTTAGGTGTTGGGTTGTAATCTGAACTCTTTCCATTATTGTTAATAAAGAGAATCCTTCTTCCATATGTGTCTTGAATGTCTCTCATATATTGTGGTTTGATAAATGTTTATGTTTCAACATTCTGTATATGATTTATCTAACCCATTTATATATATGTATCATCTTGTATTTGGAATATTGACTCTTGAAAGGTGAAGGAGAAGCATCCCTGAAGGATTTGGAGGAGACGCAGAGCGGAAGAGGACAAGCTAGGGTCAACCGTCGTGTATCAGGTGAGTCCTTCCTATCCTTCTATTTCCTTTACTGCACTTTAGAGTCGATTTCTTGCAAGTTTCTTGAGTATTTTGGTAACCCTAGACCTTCAGTTATAAGGTGTTTATTCCTATACAACAGGTATACATGTTTTCACATTTTCTACCCTACTCAAACCCCTCTGGTCTTATGATTCATGCTAATGAGGCAAGAAGGATTTGGCATGAAATATTTGGCCATATTAACTATAAGTATATTTCTAATCTAAGTGAAAAATAAATGGTCATAGGGTTACCAAAGATTAAGTTTTCCAAGAGAGTCTGTCAAGGTTGTATCCTAGGAAAACACCTAGAGCATAAATTTGAGAGAGCTAGTCATGAGAGAACCTCTGCACCTCTTGAGTTGATCCATAGTGATTTTGCTGGTCCATTTCCTCATATGTCAATGATTCAATCCAAATTTGCACTGAAATTCATAGATGAATTTTCTAGGTATTGCTGGGTTTACTTCCTGAAGCATAAGTCTGAATTTTTTGGCCTCCTCAAAGTCTTTAAGGCTTTGGTTGAAAACCAATCTGGGAGGAGACTCAAGATCCTCAGATCTGACAATAGTGGTGAGTATGTCAAGTCTGAGTTCATTTAATATTGTGAATATGCAGGTATTCATATGCAATATTCAATCCCTTACACACCACAGCAAAATGGTGTTGCTGAGAGAAAGAACATATCACTAAAGGAGATGGCAACCTCTATGATGGAGGCTAAGAATTTGCCACCAAAGTTTTGGGCCGAGGCTATAAATTGTGCATCCTATATCCAGAATAGGGTGCCTCATAAACAGCTTGATGGTATGAATCCTTTCGAATCTTGGAGTGGGCACAAGCCAAATGTGACCCATTTCAGGATTTTTGGCTCAAAGGCTTGGGCTAGAATTCCAACAGAAAAGAGGAAGGCTTTGCAGCCCCAAAGCCAAGAGTGTCTATTTTTCAGGTACTATGAAGATTCAAAAGGGTACAATATGATCAACTTGAGCACAAACAAATCCTTCATTGAAAGGAGTGTTCATTTCCAAGAAGAGCCTTTAGCAGCAGTTGAAGTTGGAGAGTCTTCTTCACCACCAAAACCATTGAATGTAAGTGAAGAGACAAATGAGTTTTTTTATTCTGATATGTCTAATAATGATTAATTAATTATAGATATTGACAGTCCTACAAGACCAAAATGGGAATAAAATACGATTCATGCAGCTGGGGAACTAGCCGAAAATCCTAGTGATCCTAGGAGGACTAGATCTTAGCTTGAGAGTGCCCTGTGTATGAAAGATCCTTTGTTTGTAGAGAAGTGATATCTGATGGTTGAATCAGACCCATAGACATATGAATATGCAGCACATGATCCAAGATGGAAAACAACCATGAAAGAAGAATTCAGCTCACTCCAGAAGAACAACACTTGGGAACTGGTTGATCTCCCCCCAAGGAGGAAGCTAGTTCCATGTAAGTGGGTTTTCAAAAATAAGTTTTCTACTGATGTTTCACCTTTGAAATATAAGGCAATATTGGTATCCAAGGGCTACTCATAAGTACATGGTATTGACTACAATGATACCTTTGCACCAATGGCAAAGATGGACTCCATAAGGCTAGCCTTAGCCATTGCAGCTTCGAAGCAGTGGGAGGTACATCACATGGACATGAAGTGTGATTTCATGAATGGAGATATTACTGAAGAGATTTACATGCAGCATCCTCAAGGGTTTGTTTCTAATCCATATTTTGTGTGCAGGTTAAAATAAATCATTGTATGGGCTCAAGCAAGCCCCCAAGGATTGGTATGCCAAGATTGATGGCTTTCTGTTGTCATTGAGTTTTGTTCGATGCAAGTCTAATCCTAATGTTTATTTGAAGTTGATTCATGGTTCTTTTATGATTATTGTATTTTATGTGTATGACCTTCTAATTACAGGAAGTTCAAAGAAATAAATTGCCTCCTTGAAGGATGCAATGAACCATGCATTTTCTATGACTGATTTGGGGTTGTTGAGCCAATTCTTAGGTCTTGAAATTTCTCAATCCCAACATGGAATAAAAGTAAATCAGTGCAAGCATGCTTGAGATTTTTTGAACAAGTTCAACATGAAATATTACAATCCAAGCAAGACTCCCTTCCTTTCAAAGTTAAGCTTGAAGAAACAGGTTCTTCTCCTATGGTAAATAATACGTTGTATAGGCAGTTGATTGGGTATTTGCTTTACCTGAAACACACTCGACCTGATATTTCTTATGCAGTAAGTGTGGCTTCAAGATACATGGATCAGCCTCATGAGATCCATTAGAGAGCAGCCAAAAGGATCCTTAACTTTGTTCAGGGAACACAAACTCTTGGGATCTTCTACAAAGCTAAATTTGATCTTGATTTGATTGGGTTTACTGACAGTGATTGGGCAGGTGAAAACACAGATCGAAAGTCAACATCATAATATGTGTTCATGCTTGCTGAAGGACCAATCAACTGTTCAAGCAAGAAACAGAGTGCCATAGCACTCTCATCTACAGAAGCAGAGTATAGAGGAGTTGTAAATGCAGCAACTCAATGTTTATGGTTGCAGGGGATACTTGGTGAGTGTGGCTTTGAATCATAGTTTTCAACTATTATCTATTGTGATAATCAGAGCACCATTCAAATTTGCAATGATCCAGTTCAAAGACAAAGAACCAAACACATTGAGATCCATATGCACTACATCAAACAGCTTGTGCATGATGGCACCATTCACCTACTCTTCTGTGCATATTCAGAACAAGTAGCAGACATCTTCACCAATTTTTTTTTGTGAAAAGACATTCAGCAATCTCAAATCACTGCTGGGGAATGCTGATCTTGTTGTGAAGCATGATTAATGACAACATTTTCAAATTTTGTTTTACTGTCCATGTTTAAGGGAGGATTTTCCCACTGGGTTTTTTCCTCTTTCCTTGGTTAAATGGACATGCAGTATGTAAAAGGTGACTAAGCCTTATTGCTAGGCCATATAGTTTTCTAATATTTACTCATAAAGTCATGCTTAAGGGGGCTGTTATAATAATCAACCCATACTTACCTACCTTAGACATTAATTAATCCATTTTTGTCTTCTTTTCCTAGTTTCCAATATTCCACTCTATGCAAGTTGTCTTCCACATGCCATAGAAGTCAAAATTGCTAAAACTGAGTCATGGAGTGCTTGGGAAATTAATTAACTTACAAATAAACTAAATTAATTAAAATTAAAATTATTATCATAATATAATTTGTTTTAGTTATTTATAAAATTAAAATTATATTATAGTTAAAATTATTTTGTGTGATAAGAAAAATGTTTGATCTCGTCAACTTGATATCATCCTACAAATTAATTTAAATAAATATTAATATAATAATTTATCTTTTATTTATTTATAAAATCAAAATTACATTATAATTAAAATAAAATAAATATAATTATAAATTATAAAATAAATTAAAATAAATTAAATTACATTATAATTAAAATAAAACAAATAAATTCCATGGATGTTTACGGAGCAACATAATGGGTTGTATTTCAAAGATAAGGGATGGGAGGGAGGTAATTGTTTCACTTTATTTGGTTGATATTTTTAAATATCCCCAACTTTATGTGTTTTCACAAACCATCAAAAATAGGAATATTTTTGTTGCAAGAGAAGATAAGAATAATAGAGTAATATGATAACTTATAATAATTATAATATTTTTCAAGATATGATTTTATAATATTATAATGGAAATCTTGAATTAGAACTTTTTGTGTAACTAGGTTCTACCCTAGTTGTCACTAGCTTGACTCACATGCTCAACTTTTCAATCATCCTTCAAAGCTATATTTTAATTTATTCAAGATAGGGATGTGTCGTTATGTAGATGGTTCTTCCCTCATTACTGTGAAGGTTCATTGTTCAAGTTAGGATGTTTTTCTTCCTCTTAGGTTTGCATATCTCTATTGAACATAATTTGGGACCCATATTTATAGAAGTTGAGGAATCTATTAGATATAAGAAGTATTTCAAGGATACAAAAATTTCCTTCCATTTTATTAGCTATAGTCAACAATTTCCTTCTCATCACTTTTTGATTGAAAGATTTTTCAGTATTATGCAATTTTTTTTAAAAATGAAAATTTGAAGTAAACTAAGTTTTACTTATTCTTAATGTTGGTGGATTAAAAAACAAGTATCTTTGAAGTACAGTAAGTTTTACTTATTCTTAATGTTGGTGAAAAGTTCATATCACTACCTATATGTGGATATGTGTAGAAATTAACCTTCCGAAAGACTACCATAGGACATGTTGTTAGAAGCCATTGACTATGTTGTTGTTAGGACATGATGATGAGGAGGAGGAGGAGGGTCATGATGATGATGAGGAGGGTCATGATTATGAAGACGATGATGATGATGACGATGATGACGATGCTGGTGGTGATGATGATGATGATGATTAAGAGGACGACGATGATGATGAGGAGGGTCATGATTATGAAGACGATGATGCTGACGATGATGGTGGTGATGATGATGATGATGATTAAGAGGACGACGACAATGATGATGATGATGATGATGATGATGATGAAGAGGATGATGATGATGACAATGATGTTGATGATGATGATGATCATAATCATCACCACCGTCATAATCGTCACTACCATAATCATCATTGTTAACCCAAAAGATCCCTCACTCATCTCTACATGGCCTACACCACCCAAGGACACCCATGTATGACCTTCGTATCACCCCATTAGACCCCCACACTGTCAAAACGGATTAAAATGAGTAAAAGGGCTTAACAACCCCAAAACAGAGCCTAAACAACTCTTCTAGGGGATAAAGCCTCCAAAAAGGGGCTAAAACCCCTCAAAGGAGCATAAAACCCTAAAAGGAGCTAAAGTTAGGGAAGAAGGGACTAAAGCCCTAACCAAGGGCTTAAAACCCTAAAAGTCCCCAAAAATTCTATAAAAGGAGGGGTGGGGGTCACTCTCAAAGAACTCTTCTCTTGCATATTGTTATGCTAACCGTGGATGCCTTGAGACTCTTTGCCTCTCAAGCCACCCACATCCCCCTCTCTTACACTCATTTTCCCCATTGAGCCATATCTCCTCTATTGCTGAGTGAGACAAAGAGGTGCTTCCTCCAGCCAGGGCATGGTGGCCCATTGCACCAAAGAAGAGGTATACTTGTTTGTTTTGTTTCATTTCTTTGCTTTTGTTTAACCCATAGTTTGATTGTAGTTTTTTTATATTCTTCTTGTAGGTTTATTACTATCTATCAGTTGTTTGTAGGTTCTTAGAACTAATCCCTAACCCTGTTTTCAAAGGGGCTCATGGTCGTTTCTTGTCCATTTGCTTTCCTTTCTGTTTTGCTTTTCTTTTATGCATTTTCCACATGAAGGAACCTACCCTTCCATCCTATAGATGGAAGGGAGCCATTCATTCCCCTGTAGTAAGGATAAATCCCTAATACAGAATTGGAAACCATACCAGGTCGATCCCACAGGATCCTTGGTTCAGTTTTTTGAAATTTTAAGTTTTTTCATTTTATGCCCTAGTTTTTAAAATTTATTGTCAGATCTAGGTTCAATATTGTTTAAAATAAGTTTTTGTTGTTGTCAAAGCCTCTACAAGGAAAATACGAGTCTTTTTGGCCACAGTACAGGTTACTGTCGGCCGAATTTGACTCAGGATCAGAAAAACCCCAAATCCGGAGAAGGTCACACTTATCGGGCCTAAACAGGGGATGAGGTCACTCTTTTAGGCCTCACAAGAATGACCAGGTTGCCATTTTTCCCCTAAAAGGTGTGAATTCACTCCAAAAGGTAGAATACTTCTTTCTGTGAAATCTGTGCGACCCCCTCGCCTATTTCTGAAAATTATTTGCGACCCCCTCACCAAATTTGACCTGAAACGTGCGGTCTGTCAATCAGAGGTTAATTTTCAGTTTACTAGGGACTGTTAATATGGCTCAGCCACCTCTATCTAGCACAGTAGTTTGATTTCGGTTTCTGTTTCAGTTTACTACAATTTCATGTACAAACAAAGTGTAAATTCAAAAATTTTAATTGCTTAATCTACATAGCCTAAATAAAACTGACATAAAATTAACAGTCTTGCTTACCCTTCATCCTCTACCCAGTTATCACCCTTCATGGTATTTTTGGATACGGCGAAGGGCACAACTCATATAGTAATAGGCCCTTCACTGAATATTGTTCAAAACTATTAAAATCGGATGACTTGGAAGGTAGAGGGGGTAGAGAAGGAGGGATTCTCATGGCGCTAAGCGTCCTCCCTGTTGACCAACCTTGCATCTGGGAGGTGACCTATGGATCTAGGGATGGGCTTAGTCCCATTATGTTGAGAGCCCAACACCTTCTCTCGGTTGAAGAAGAATATAGGTGTAAGGTAGTCACCTAGTTAGGCCATCAACATTCAGGGTAAAAACAATGGTATCTGTTTACATGATTTTTATTTATTTACTGCTTGTATTCAGAATGATATGAACTCTACAACATATTCATAAACCACTTGCAGCCACCTGATAATAGAAAAACAACAACACATATACACCATACAACGTAACCAACCCCACTCAGTTCATGACGCTGAGAGAGCCACTAAAATTGATTAATTTACACTAAGTTCAAAAATCTGCAGTCTTTGAGGACATAAGTTCTTGATTTCCTTAACCATTGGAAGTACTTTTTCTCAGCCCATAAACTCATTGTGAGGAGTACCACAGGAACCCCAAAGTAGCTGGCCGCTGAGAGGAATTGCCAAGAGAAACGGGAAATGACCCCCACCGATTGAGTAGAAACACCCATGAGGAAAAAGCCAAGCGCTGTCTTCTGGTAGTATTGGTGGTCGACTGACCACCTACAGCCAATAGGAATCCATTGAAACTGGGGTCCAAAATATCATTCCCACCAGATTGATACATAAATCTAACACAATTGATCCCCCACGCACTTCCTCACACCTAAGAGGCGAACAACCACAATTCAGGACATTGAACCGACACCATTGAGACCATTCTCGATGACATATCACACCATCAGAAGGACACACAGCCTCTGATTCATATTCAGACCCATATCAGTATGAAACAGACCTCCACACTGCACCATCAAGCCCCATGGATGGTGCAAACCTGAAACCATTTTCCGGCATAGCCATAGCTGGTGGACCCATGTCCACACCACAAGTTGTCACTAACAACCCTGCATGTTTCCCCAGCATGGTCATACAAAATTTCATCAGTCAACTACCACCACCCATAGTAACCACTTAGGCTGTCCCACCTGCAACACTTGTGGGCAGTGGACCTTCCACATACACTACCCCTCCTGTCACATAGGGGGGTAGTGCCCCATCCACATACATTGTCCCTCCTATCACACATGGGGACAGTGTCCCTTCCATCCACACTGTCCCTCACACCACACTTATGGGAATTATCCCATCTACAATGGTGACACCACAAGTGCCCCCAGCCATGTAGTTGCACTATGCACCTGTAAACCCTGCCACCATCGTTGCCCCATCTCAGATTAACCTGGGGTCAAATCTGCCTTTCATGGCTCATCTTAACTTACCTGATTTGGATCAATTGATAAACAACCCCATTTTCCATCAAACCTTTTGGCTTCCCATGCCAACCAAGCTGCCATCAGACATTCCCAAGTTTGAAGGCAAGGTAGGGGAGTGTCCCCAAAATCACATTATGACATTTCATCTATGGTGCTCCTTAAATAGCATTGTAGATGACTCAATTAGACTAAGACTGTTCTAATGCACCCTCATAGGTGCGACAGGAAAATGGTACATTGAGCTATCGCAAGCCAAGTACCCAAGTTTCAACTCCTCAGCTTTCATGTTCCTACAGATTTCCAACTCCCTGTCAGATATGACGAAGTGGTGGAGATTCTATTATCCTACCACCAGAGCACTGCGACACATATAACCAACCACACCCATGTGTAAAATCCAACTTGATGATAGGATATTCTTGGATTGGTATCTCAAAACATTTCTCCCACCCATAGCAAAGGACGTCGCATCCGAACGTCCTCAATCCAAAGAGAAGGCCATACTAAAATCCCAACAGTTTGACCCGATCTACGCTCTATCTGGATACCTGTACATCGTCATTCCAGATGATCCCCACCCAGGTACCTCCTACCGAGATGCACCAGGGGCATCCCATGCTGCAGATGGCATCATAGGCTCAGTCTCCCAACAACCACAACACCGTCCGACACCACCTGTAGTTCCACCAAAACCAAGCAACACTGCTAGTGTTGCTTACCAAAACCAAACTCCAGACTATGCCAAAATGATGTCCTAGTTCGGAGCAACAACTTCCTATGCACAACATGTGCCACCACAGTAGGCTTAGGCTATGGCATGGCCAACACAGTAGTACACAGGGAAAATTCTCACATTTGTGGCATCACAGCCCACCTAAATTTATTATGTACCACCATTGCAAGTGATTCAAGCCCCCGCCCCTGCTCAACCCACTCCGTTGGGACAAGTATCTACACAACAAAACCGTCTCAACCAACCTACCCCCAACAATCAACAAGGGAAAACTAGAATTAATCGACCCCAAAACCAAGCCCATAATCAACCGCAGGGAGGCGGTCAACAACCGAACCCTCCCAACAATGCTGCAGTGCATCGACCCACCCAAAACCCCCCACGACCAAATGCACCTAGACGCAACACCCCATTGCACACAAACCAACTATGCACACTTTGTGACATCTATGGGCACTACACATTCGAGTGTCCCCTCGTGGGTCATGCTAAGTAGGCCATTCAGAACGAGGCCCAACAAGCCTCCAATTCTACTAACCAAGCCTAACCTAACCTGGCACCACAAGGACCTCCCCCCATGGTGCTTCAAAACCCACTACCAGTACAAGGATTGGTGGCAACTGCACCCCCTCCCCAGGCCAATCCCAACGCTCTGGGGGACCTCCCATGGCAGAAATAGGTGTCCACCACCTGCTAGCCATGATGAATGAATAGGTTAACCTACAAACCAGAATAAATCAGTATGGTACCACCACTGAACCTGCTGACAAATCAACAGCATCTACTTCCAAATTGGTCAACATACCTCTTCAGTTACCCTCGCCCCCCCATACGTCAAGTTTCCAATAACTCCACGGCTAGAGATGCGGTTAGCTATAGCATCATGTATGATTTGGCCCAAACACCAATGGCTATGTCTACTCTTGAGGTACTCAAAACGTGCCCAATGCAGTGGAAATCCTTACTAGCCGACCTTGGGACCGTAGACCCCTTCGAATCCAAGTTGATCACATTCAACTCAAAGAATGGAGAACCATGCATGCCATCCACCATCACCTTCCAAATCTCGATCTCTATCCGAAACTTGGTTGTGCACCGATGCATAGTAGATCAGGGGGAATCTATGTGCATTATGTCTACCCTAGTCTGGTAGAAACTTGGATCACCAATTCTGCAACCATCCTCCACGACTCTGCAGGATTATGATGGCCATCCCAGTAAAGCCCACATAATTCTCCCCCATTTCCCCATCACATTAGCCAGAAAGATAGCACTGATCCACATAGAGGTCGTCAATGCTCAACTGGACTATAACCTTCTCCTCGGAAGAAGTTATATGTACGCCATGAGAGCAGAATCAACTGTCTTATGTCTCATGATGTTCCCTCACGAAGGGAAGATCATGATAGTTGATCAAATCACTTATCATGATCCGCAAGGGATAACGACACATGTGAACATTATCCCTACCATCAACACCATTGATCCCCAAGGGATGATCATGCACGCTAATGTTGTCCCTGCAATCAACACCATGGTTGACAACACACCAGCCTCCCCATTGTTGAATGTGGGCCCTGGGATGTTTGTCGATACCACCATGACGACTCCTTTCCCCTTAGTGTCACCACCACTGACACAAAATGAGACTGTGGACTTGTGCATGGTCTCATACAGCACCGCTGTACCCAAACAACAACCGCAGTCGTAGCCCCAAGCACAACCATAACATCATCCATAGCCGCAACACCAATAGCAGCCACAACATCATCCATAGCAGCAACATTACACACAGCTACAACCACAACCTCACCCCCACATACAACCATCAGGGAGTTATCTAGGCTCATCTCTAGTCCATATGATTCCCTTCCTCTTTCCCTCTCCTGGTGTCATGAGCAAGCTGGTAATGGCCACCTTAAGCCTACCCAACTTTACATTGGGGATTTCGGTGTTGTATCTTGATCCACCAGCTCAACCACCAATTCCCCAAGTTTTTTTAACCCCAGTGCAACCCATTGCGGTTGAGTCTCGCCCTGCACCTGGCCTGCAAAATCCAACCGCTGCACCCGCATCCGCATTGCCCCACCCAAAAAGAGCCAAGGGTAAGAATGCGAAACCTACCGCAGAGCTACGACAAGTCTCGCCTTGTGCCATCTGCGAGCAACAGGGCCACCCAACTCAGAATTGCCCAAAAATCCCAATGATCCATGTGCATTTGGATTCCATGGATACAAACAAAAACATCCCCGTGGTCGAACTCCCAACTGCGCCAATAGTCAGAAACAAGGCATTGAGAACAAATCATGCTTGCGTCCTTTGCAGATTGTATGGACACTGTTCTCACCATTGCCAAGACTTGCCTAAATTTTGACTCACTTTAGCTAACCTCTGTCAACATTCCCTTGAATCTGAGATCACCTTAATTGAAGAAGTTCGCCCCCCACCTCTTTCTTTGGAAACCATTTTCATTTACATGATGGCCACTTCAACCGACCCTAACGTCTCCACCTCTAACGATGGTCCATCAAATCTATCTCTTCATTGCTTCTGCAACGATGAGGAGATAATTGAAGCCCTAACCTCCCTATAATACCCATGGGATGACATGCACCACTGTTTGTTCTTCCTCACCGAAGAAATTGTGTCGCAGTCCGACTAGTTTTACATGGAAACCAAGGATTTCATTCATAGGAAATTCGATTGGTTCAAAAACCCCATTTCGGCACCAGACACCTTCGAAGAAGGAAACATGGCCAACATCTCTCCCACCGTCAAAATCAACATCTCAACCAATCCTAAGATTGTTGAAGAAATCATGCTGGGGGCATCTTGCTCCCCAGAAGAGGTTGCTGCCTACAAAGCTCTCTTCCAAGAATTATGCAATATCTTCGCCTGATCATACATTGAAATGCTTGGGTTGGATCCATCAATTGTGGAGCACCACATCAACACTTGGCCTGATGTGGCCCCTGTACGCCAAAAGAAATGGCCCATCCATCCTTCCAAAGTGGCCACAGTCAAAGCCAAGATAGAGAAGCTGCGCACAACCGGCTTCATCTACCCCATTGCCTATACCACTTGGGTTTCTAATCCTGTTCCTGTGAATAAAAAATAGGGTACCATTCATGTTTGCACAGATTTCTGTGACCTCAATGGGGCGTGTCCCAAAGACAACTTCCCAACACCCTTCATCGATCATATCGTTGATGCATGCGCTGGACATGAGGCCTTTTCCTTCATGGATGGATTTTCTAGATATAATCAAATCCAGATCCGGAAAGAAGACCATTATAAGACCGCATTCAAAACCCCATGGGGCACATTGGTGTATCGAGTCATGCCCTTTGGCTTGAAAAATGTTGGATCCACCTTCCAACATTCCATGACACACTGCTTCCACGAACCCATTCACATCATGTTGGTTTGTGTTGACAACCTCATTGCGCGGTCGCAGAAGAAAACACAACACATATATGACATGCGACAAGTTTTCCTACGATGTCGCAAGTACAGAATCCACTTGAACCCTTTCAAGTGTGTTTTCTATGTCCCAATGGGCCATCTACAAGGATTCATCGTGTCACAGAAAGGAATGACCGCTGATCCCTGGAAATTCCAAACGACTTTCCCTCTAACGTCACCCTGTTGAGTGACGATAGTACAACTTGTATTCTAGTCTTTCTCCTTTTTTGTTTTACACATTTTTCAAAAGTGAGTCTTATGTATCATTTCCCGTTATTGCTCCAGATGGATTACACCTCAAACCGGTATATGGGATTCACTGATGGAGCAAGCAGATAGTCTCCGAACCTCACCTCAACTGCATGGGTCATCTACTCCCCATCACATGAGTTGATCCATATAGACGAAATATCTGTGGGCACTTCAAGCAACAACCATGATGAATACGATGGTTTCAATGGCCTCTTGGTCACCGCTCTTTAGTTAGGCGTTCACCATCTTGATGTATTCTTAGACTCCTAGCTGCTTATTTCTCAGTTGAACAACTACTATCGGGTACGTGATCCTTGCCTCTTTAGAAAGTTCCTGCACACTAAATAGATGGTTAGAACATTTGAATCCATCGCATTCACACATGTTCCCAGAAACCTCAATAGTGTTGCAGATCAAATGGCTAATGATATTCTAAATTGGCACATTCATAATTGCATATAGGGAGCATACAACCATAACATCATGCATAATCATATCCAAAAATACACACACAAGTGTAATAATACATCATATAGACATTTGCATTTCATATCATCATAAAAAGACTCACATAATAAAACCATAAAATCACATCCACGTGCGTCAAAAATATATATAAATCAATCAGTCGCATGTCCAAAACATGTCCAATACAAAATTAGAAGCCACATATGCTTTCTCAGCCCCTAAGTGCACCAACACACTAGGGACAGCCCCACTAGGCTACTAATATGACTCAGACTCATCATCTAACTCAGTATCGTCATCTTCCTCAGAATACTCATCCTCCGCAGGAAGATCGCCTCTCGCCGCCTGACAAACTTGCTCACAAGCCATAGCCATCCTACTCATCACAGCAGTCCACTCAGGAGGAAAACTATGAATAGAAGTGATCAAATCGCTACTCATATTCTGCCACCCATCATCAGAGATCCCAGTAGCAAGCCACTATAGATGCGGCAACAATCCATCCATCTCCCGCTGTCGCCCATGAGGGTTCCCAGCAGGAACCGCCGCAGGAGATATGGTAACCACCCACCTCCGATGCCCAGGTGGCGAATGAGGACCAATATCTACATACACAAATAAGGACACCATCAGTCCACACATATCAACATACAACTATCAAACATCTCAAACTACACTATTTATAAAGATGAACATAAAAACATCACACATACATACCAGCTGATCCCCACACCTGGTCGGGAGGTCGGGGCATCTCGAGGTCCCCATGATAGTTCATACCTGCATACAGGTACTCCTCAATCACCACTGGAAGTTATTGCCACTGCTCTAATAGCTCCTTAGTTAAGAAGGGGCCCACTCTACCGCCACCCTCTTGGATCATCATCTGGAACCATTGGTACATCCATGGATCCCATGGACCACTATCCTGCACAACCCGGTGCGGATGCAGTGTAGGTACTTTCTAAAAAAAAAAAGCACATAGAAACGAGTGAAAAGAAAATCCTGCTCCAGATGAATTCAACTTGTTTAGCTACCACCGAACAACCTGAAGATACATCTGGCCCCATCCATAGTACGTGCCCCCTATAGCATGTTCTACTAGCTAAAGCTGCCCTCCAGAGATCTTGTGGCTCCCCATGGAACCCAAGATATGCAGTAGTAATGTTGCCACTGCCCGTGTTGACAGATCCTTGATGTCACACATTAGAATATAGGATCCATGCACATACGCCGTAGCATAATAGTGCCTGTCACACAGCTCCTCCAATGTCTCCCCCCAAGACAACATCGATGCCAAGTCACCCACAACTCCCAACATAGGGAGCCCAATCAGAAAGTATACATCCACTAGCGTGATCTCAATCCCATGGCCCTGAAAGAGGAACGCCTCCTCATCAATATCCTAGAAACTCACCAGTGTTTGCAACAGCAAACTCAAGCTCTTCATGAGGGCTATCCTTGTGAACTTCAGCAATCCGCAATGTGCCAATGTATCTCTCACATTCCCTTCTCGTAATTATGCCTCCCGTAGGTCTTTGCAGTCTCTCTCTCACCACTTGATCTTAGCCATCCTGTACAAGAAAAAACCCTGATGTCAGCCATTTCTCTCATCAAAAAACACCCCTCAGAGGCCAAGTCGCACCTGTTTGGGAAAAATGAGCGACCAGGTCGCTCAAAAATGCCCCACAGATGCAACCAGGTCTCTCCTTTTCCTTCGAAAGGTGCAACTTGGCTCCATGAAACCCCAAAATGATCATGGAGGATCTCCGGGTGACCAAATGTAGAATGTAAACCACCAAAAAGATGAGATTCAGTGAGAGCTCTTACCTACAAGTCACAGAACTGGAAACTATCGGTTGGATCAAGATAAATCAGCAAATGAAGATTTAGGGCCCACCTCTCCAACTCCATAATGAACAGTGACAATGACACCTCACCAAGTGGACCCCACCCTTATATAGGCCCCATTTGACCTAATTTCTTTCAACCAACATAACAGCACCATACGGAGTCTGTTTGAGACGCCGTTCATGCCACTAGTTTCAGAATTCTGCCCTCCATTTCCTTATGATATCATCATCTCATGTTTAACAAATAAATTTTGGGACCATTTCCTGAAAGCTACCTCAATTTACGAGCCACAACAAGGCGATGCAAGTGTCTGTGGACCTGTACTTGTATCACTCTCCCCTACCGCTATTCATGTGGGTTTTCAGGACACCGCCCGCTAAGGGTCACCATTTTTAATTATGTTATTTATTTTAACACATAGCTATCTACCTCGTCCACTGCACCTCATGCGCATCTTTGGACCATTGTCTAGAAAACGGATCATTTCCTTTGCATGTATTTGGCATATAAGTTCCCCTAGATTTACACTCACATCACATGTAGTCAAGTCCGTCCACCGCAACTCACACATAGCTCTCCTGACCTCTATCCGACTCACAAGAATCTATCGTGATCTATCCCACGCATGTATTGGTATGTTTGAGAGCCACCTGCTCTGTCCATATTACATGGATGACCTTTGGACCACTGTCCACCGTCTCGACATGGGGCACTTCCTGTGCCACCGCAATCGGTTGACCGCACTGGAGTTTTTTTTAAGCTCTTTTATGACTCCTAAAAACAATGAAAAGATAGCCGAGCGCAGCTGCTTCCTTTCTCACTTGCTAAAGTATAGGAAATGGCGTCTACATCATCTCATTTACCTCCTTTTCTGGACTATGTAGACCATCAAGTGAAAAGGACCACCTTGGCATATTCAATCCAAGACCATTCCCCTCTGCATACTTTTATGATTTCTTGGGCAGAGGAGCTGCACTTTACAAAAAAGCTCACCATGGGTTGTTGTTAAGCTCTTTTCTATCCTTCTCACCAAGAAAAGATTGCTGAGCAAACTTGGTTTCGTTCATGCTCATAAAAGTATCTGAATGACCGTCCAGTCAGTATAGGTTTAACCTTTTCCAGCCTGATTGGACTACCAATAGTAAAGAAGTCTCTCATCCCCCAAAGGATGAGCGAGCTCTCCTATCTAAAATTTTATCCTTTTTCGGGCACAGGAGACTACCAACGAAAAAGAGCCCCCACTGGAGTCTTCTTCATGCTTTTAGACTCTCTAAAATTGAAATCACCGTTGAGCATTTACCTTCTCGAGCTCACCAAAAATCGACGAGATCGTACCACAATGGTGTCCCTAGAGACCACCCCACAAAAACCAGTTTGGAAGCATTCCCACTTTGGATCACCTTTGTTCAGAGTACTCTACAATGTGTCTTCCTTGGAATCCATCAATATCAAAAGTGTCCACCTCCCCCAAGTATTTCCCATCTATAGTGACATTCCTGGTATTATAGCTATGATCCCATTCCCATGAGTCAATTTCATTTGCTACCTGGTCCACCCTGCTGTCATACTCTAAACAAAGGAAGTTTGAGTCTACCACACTCCCTTTTCCCCTATTCAATTCTGTCCCTCCCCCTCCCCCTCCCATTCAGTGGGTCAGTCTATAGATTGTCTCACACCTTTCGGTTATCTCCCTCGTGCTTCTGGTCAAGGAAACACCATTGCCTTGACCTGGGGAAAGTCTCCCTCTATTGACGACAACACACATATTCCAGAGGATAGATCCAGAAGTCCCTGTATCTTGGTTTCATTAACCTCATTGATGAGTTCCTTGGACCACTTGAGAGGAGTCCTTAGTGCCTCTCGTGATGGTTGTTTCTCACATGCTCGACTCCAACTACATCATCGTACCATTGAGATTCGTATAGGGTTTCTCCATGCAGTATTTGGTCAAAGACCCTGAATGTCACCTGACTCTAGCACATTGATGAGTCTATTCGAGGGACCTAAATAGGTTATGTCCCTTGTGATTTTTGGGTTGCGTTGGAGACAATGTTCAGAAGCCCCACCAATGATTCTATATATATTTATGATTGATGCAGCATACTTGTACCATAGAGACTTTGAATCTCAATCAGCGAGTCCATACAACTATGTACCATCCCAGATCTAGCAGGTCATCAATCATGAAGATATATCATTCCATGAGAATTCCATGGGTCTAATGTAGCAGTTCTTTAGATCAGTATTGTATTCAACCTCACATTGAGGAAACCACTATGTATCATTAGTTGTATATGATCGGCTCTTGTATTTTAGAGCATAGATTAAATTATTCTTTTGACATTGTTACGAGCATGGGGATGCCCGCTTCTTCCATATACATGTCACACAGTATTTGTATCTCACCCATTGATGGGAACCATATTAATACAAAAACCAAAAGCCACAATTCCCCAACCTCGGAAGCACCACCTCTCCGCAGCAAATCTTATGATGTCCGTCGGCCATACGATGAGCTCCTACCCTCACACATCAAGGGCAATCTGTTAACCCAAAAAATCCCTCACTCAGCTCTACATGGCCAACGCCACCCAAGGACACCCATGTACGACCTTCATATCACCCTATTAGACCCCCACACCCTCAAAAAGGCTTAAAAATGAGTAAAAGGGCTTAAAAACCCCAAAAAGGAGCATAAACAACTCTCCTAGGGGCTAAAGCCTCCAAAAAAGGGTCCAAAACCCCTAAAAGGAGCCTAAAACCCTAAAAGGAGCTAAATTTAGGGTAGAAGGGGCTAAAATCCCCAAAATGGGCTAAATCCCTGACTAAGGGCTTAAAACCCTAAAAATCCCCAAAAAAACTATAAAAGGAGGGGTGGGGGTCACTGTCAAATAACTCTTCTCTTGCATATTGTTATGCTGCCCGTGGATTCCTTGAGACTCTTTGCCTCTCAAGCCACCCACATCCCCCTCTCTTCCACTCATCTTCCGCATTGAGCCATAGCTCCTCCATTGCTGAGTGAGATAGAGAGGTGCTTCCTCCAGCCAGGGCATGGTGTCCCATTGCACCAAAGAAGAGGTATACTTGTTTGTTTTGTTTCATTTCTTTGCTTTTGTTTAACCCATAGTTTGATTGCAAGTTTTTTATATTCTTCTTGCAGGTTTATTTCTAACATGTTTTATAGGTTTATTACTGTCTATTAGTTGTTTGCAGGTTCTCGGAGATAAGCCCTTACCCTATTTGTAGAGGGGCTCACGGTCATTATACTTTTCTTTTATGCATTTTCCACATGTAGGAACCTACCCTTCCATCCTATAGACGGAAGGGAGCCATTCCTGCCCCTGTTGTAAGGAGAAATCCCTGCTACAATCATGATGATGACGATGATGGTGATGATGATGACGTTGATGAAGATGATGGTGATCATCATCATTTCCATCATCATCATCATCATCACCATCATCATTGCCATTACCATCATCATCACCATGATGATGATGATGGTGATGATGATAATGATGATGACAATGGGGGTCATGATGATGATGAGGACGATGATGATGAAGAGGATGATGATGATGATGATGATGATGACGTTGATGATGATGATGAGAAGGAGGAGGAGGAGGGTCATGATGATGATGAGAACATTCATGATGATGAATATGATGATGACGACGATGATGACGACGATGATGATGATGGTGATGATGATGAAGACGACGATGACTATCACCTTCATCATCACTGTCATCATCTCCATTACCATCATCACGATGATGAAGATGACGACGATGACAATGATGATGATGATGATGTGGGTCATGATATTGAAGATGATGATGTTGAAGATGACAATGAAAATGATGATGATGATGATGATGATGATGATTATGGTGATGATGGTGATCATTTCCATCATCATCATTATCTTCATCATCACCATTACCATCATCATGATGATGAAGATCATGACAATGATGATGATGATGATGATGAGGGTCATGATAATGAAGACAATGATGTTGAAGACGATGACGACAATGATGATGACAATGATGATGATGATGATGATCATTATCATGATCATGATGACGAAGACGATGATGATCAACATGATGATGATGATTAGGTGACATTGTAGGGATTAGGTGAGATCGTCATCATCATCATCATGTTATAATGAAAAATACTATTCCTAAGTTAAAAATACATATAATAAAAAATACACATACCTGAGTTAAAAATACTATACCTAATAAAAAAATACTATTATGGAAATACATATAATAAAATATACTATAATAATATTTTATTATATGGAAACACATATAATAATATACATATAATATAGAATACTGTATAATAAAAAATACATAGTCTTTATAACATTGTCATGAATCGGGTTTTGGACAGTTCTATACAATTTGGACATTTTTATGAATTTTAGAGTAGCTCTGGTGTATCATTTTTATGCAATTTGGACTAGCTCTTGGTTTTGATTTGGATCTCAAGTTTGACATTTGGAGCTCACAGTTGAGAATTGGAGCTTACGATTTCAATTTCAAGCTCATGGTTCACATTTGGAGCTCACGGTTTCAATTTGGAGCTCATGGCTCAACGGGTAAGCATCACCTCATTTTTTGGGCATGTTGTGATGGGGGTTTTTGGGCATGCTATGATTTTTTGGGCATGCAATCAGTTCAGAGTTTTAGATTGGATGGGCATGCAACTGGTTCAGGGTTTTAGGTTTTTTGGGCATGATGTGATGTTTGTTGTGTATTTGTGGGAAAACATCTACAACCACATCAATTCCAATCTGAAATTTTAGATTCCCTAGACTTCCACATTACATTAGGATAGATGGACAAGAGATGAGGTGTATTAATGATTTAACAAATTGGTAGAAATATCCATGCAATGGCCCCTTACAAAGAAACTAAGGATCCATCCACACAGCAACCAAAATAGATAGTTGAAAGCCACACCAACACTAGTGGACTTGACCTGGTGTAGACACAAAAAATTGCATAACAACAACATAATGAATCCCCACATAAGGATCAATAGTAGGAAGAGAAACAAAATATTATGGCGAAAAAAATTATGAAAAAATGGTTAATTCCCCCTTATATGGTAGCAATAACCTCATGACCAATAGCCCTCCTAAATAGTCCCAATGACATCATTAAATCAGACAATTACTATGCAATTCATATTAAGCTTGGTACAACATAGAGAATATCAATTTACACTCATGCAAAGGTGGTAATTTTTTTTTAACATCATGTAGTACATCACTGCCAATGCGTAAGAAATAATTGAGATTGTGACCATGAACTTGAGCACTAACGTTGAACAAGATAACCTAAAAGTAAGCAGTATACCCACTATTGTCACAATGATGCCAATTCCTCTCACCTTGATAAATCCAAAAGCATCCCTCAAGCATTGTAATCATTAGTCATTAGTCAAGTGGCAAAGAACAAGTTGATGAGACAACATTTAAATTCATGCAATGAAATAGGGCACATATTGCTACAAGCATAAAATGATCTAATGTAGCTAAAGGTTAAAACAATCAACTCCAACTATAGCTAGATGAGACAATCATGGAAGCAGACAACATGTAATGAGAGAAGGCCAACCTCAAAGACCATGTTGAAATAATCAACGACTAAATCATCCAAATGTGGCAATTCCATTGATTTAAAAGGCAATTTTTTGGAGGTGGCCTATAAAATGGGTACCTTATTTATACAAGAAGTGGAGGATCTTGAGTGTAGAAAAGGAAACCATTGTTGACATGAGGGAAAGCCAACCAGTTTTGTTTGGTCTTATTAGGTCCTTAATTTTTAATTTTTAAAATAACATTTGTTTGTATGAGGTGGTGAGAGATGGAAGACATTTGGTTAGAGAAGGAGAGGAGATAACATGTAGTCCATCAAGCCAAACAATGAATAAAGACATTGGATATATAGGGTTTTGAATGGAACTCGGGCCACCCTTAAGAGAGGATATATTTTGTAAAGGTTTAGGTCTGGAAAAGGGTTGTTGGTATTGTTATTAATGATGTTTTTATAGTTGATAACTAGTAGAATATGGTTAAACAATAGAAGGATGTTGCAGTTGCTTGAATTGTAAGGATTTTGGGATAATAGTGGATAGTCATTCTTGTAATATGATCTGTACTAGACTTGTTATATTTATGTTCTGATGATGTATTGGATTATGACGAATATTATTGGAATGAGACCCCCATTCCAAATATTTGGTTTGTTCCTTTTAAATGCAAATGATGTGTTGTTTTTTTTATTCCACAACTATGTTAATAAATGAATTCTTATTTAGTATAGTTGTGTCACATTCTATAGTAGAAGGTACTAATAATTATAAGGCCTCATTTGTTCATGGTGGTATGGGAATGAGTTGCACTTGAATGAATGGGGACTTGCATAAGTAAATAAAGGAACCCTATATGGTGGAGCAAACGTTGGTCATGATGTCCATGTTGCATTAGAGTCATATATAATTTAGTGTCATGTGATGGTTTGGGTTAGACCTTCCCCTCTCCAAGAATTGAATATACCAATGCTTGGACTATAATAGACCACCTTTGTTGGACACTAATGCAAACCCGTGTTTGAGCCAAATATTTTTGTCATTCAACCTAATTATTTAGGGCATCAGACTAACAGTAACATTTTATGGAATCAATGTTTTAGGTCATTTTTTTTGTTGTTTAATTCCAAACGTATGCTAATGCCAATTTGGTTAAACATAATGAAAACTATGCAAGCTCAAATTTTAACAACCCAAAGTATATGTGTTATATATTTAAGATGCTTGATGTGTTTTGATCTGAGTTGGGCTCATCCTTAGGAGCTCCAATTGTTAGAAAAAAGAGCATTGTAAAAAACTTTAATGGGCCTTATGTAAGGTTCTTTGGAAATTTATGAAGACCATGATCCCAAATCTGAAGGATGCTTTGCATAAGTTTTTCCTTGATGGGAAGAAGGATAAGGCTATAGAAGTCAATACCACCTACAATATTTCAAGGAAGATTCACCTTTCATAAAACTAGGATCAATTGTCCTCATAAAGTAAGGAAAATGGTAAAAAACATGTTTGATAACAAAACCAAAAGTCAAGTTATGTAGATTGAGAAAAATTTAATCTCTCTAGATCCTGTATATTTTCAAAGGATAGAGGACTTCTTAGTTCATGTCAAGGATGACCACAAATGACCACAGAATGGGTCATTTTCCATTCTTGCTAAATAATATTGAAATGTGTGCTCCCCCTGACATGTAGACTTCTTGATTTGCTGAAACATGTACTCCCCCTATCATACTGCTGAAATTTGTTTGGAGGTCTGTTTATGAAGACTTTGACTGTACCAAGCTTGGTTTCTTTTGAACGATTTCTACTACAAATCCAAGTCAACTACAAACTCTTATCGAAGACTTGAAAAGGTCTCTCCAAGACAGACAAATACTTTGTTGCAAGTGTTGTCCCTAACTTTGTCAGCATTAATCATGTGAAGAGTAGTATTTTTAAATATCTTTGGATGAGTATGTATGCATAATTTGGGAATTATAACTCTTGATGCAGACATATATTCCTTGCATGTGGACATAATTTTGGACCCTAAAATCCACCTCATTTATTGGATAAAGGCTTTGACTGCACCAATTTTGAGATCACCATTAGGATCATAAATTGCTTCCAAATTCGCTTGTATTGCTGCATTTTCCTTCAGTAATTGATTTGTTGATGGATACTGTGAATTAATCCCTTGGTACCATGGGAAAATATAGTAAAATCCAAAATCTTTCTTCATGTATTGCACCACATCAATACCTTGCGTTACTTCATGGGAAGCTACACGAATATACAACATAAGTTCTCATCGGCTCTGTGTTTTGGTACTAGGGTTCCTATACTGACATTCCACTTGCATAATGTTGAAGAGGATATAAGATAATTTCAATATTAAGTGTGGAAATATGTGTATCATGTTTACTCATGAAAGCAACACCATCAGAATTAGAGTTGCAAATTCTCACCTACCCCATGTGTATTTTGCCAATTATCCTGCCTATGTACTTCCCTTTTAATATCATGTTTCTTTGCAAAAGTCTCATAATGCATTTGATTAGATGTGTATTTTTGCATTTTCTACATTTCCTCTTGCTCATCAGTTGCTTCTTGGATTTTATAATTTTTTGTAAAGTACTATACTTTCTCAACATAATCCTTTAAGTTTTCATCAATAGAATTTAGACGTGTAGAATTAAATAGAATTCACAACATCTTTTTGAAGCCTAATATACATAATTCCATGGACCTTTTCGGAGATAATTTTTCACACTTTTAAATGGATAATAGCAAGTTAATGATAATTCTAGGCAGTGATAAAAAATTCATAAGACAGGAGTAAAAATTCACCCTGAGCACTTCTAATCCTAGACAATGATTAAGCATTTCAGATGTGTCTAGATAGACCATCCACCCTCTACCCTAAGTCACTGCCTCAAATTAATTTTCAACAGACCACAAAAAAATTAATTTTGGGTGCAATCTCAGCATAAATAACATTAGTCCTGGGTTTGTTGCAACCGTGGAGAAGGCACCTTATACATAAAAAAGGGACTACTGTGCAACTGCGCCTTTAGGAAAATTGGAGTTGCATATAATGATGAACCTCCATGTAAGGTGATGAGAAGCAATTGGAGTCTACCCTAATCAATCCATTCCTTCAAAAATATACCTTAGATAGGTCAGATCATTGATGTATCTCAAGATACTGTCAACAACAATAACATCCACCTTCAACCCTGTCACAAAGGATGGAAACCTTGTTTCAATAGTGAAAAAAAGGTAGGTCGGATTGATTCTTTTATTTTGAAATAAGGTAGGTCGGATTGATGGTTGTACTCCTAAATTTTGTTGAAGACGTTAATCCAACAAAATGGCCATTTTTTACTTTTCCACCACTTAATTTAGGGTTCTTCCCCTCGGCTTTTGAAATTTTTTTGATGCAATTTATGTAACTTCGATTCTTCAAATTCATGATATAGAAAGCCTTGAGAATACACATTTTGTATGTACCTCAAATGATATATGGATAGTGTGGCCTACCCCAATACTTAGCTATGTTGAGCATATTTATAGTAGAAAATGTGTTTTTCTCAGACAATGTGGCCCTTTTGAGCTTTTTGAGGTCTCTCTTGTTAGTCTTACAAAAGTTGTAATAATAATACCATAACTCGTAGGAATCCATATACTTGAAGGGTCATACAAGATTAGCCTAGTTTTATAGTATTGTAGGATTCTAACTAGAAGAATGTATTCCTTGTGTTCTTAGTTGTCAACAATGTTGAAATATCCATAAACAAGCCAAGGAGTTTAAGGGAGTTCATCCACTATCCATCTCTGCAAAAGTGAAACTTTATTCAATTTCAATGGTTGCATATATATTTTCTATCCCAACATGTTTCCATTTTAGATTCAACATGATACAAACTATCCTTTATGTGTTGTTAGCTCCCCAATACACAACAACGCCAACTAGATAAGCTGACACAAGGTTCACTACTTCTTGTTGACCTTCATAGGTATAGGTGAAGATGGTTGTGTTTTATCAGATATAGTTCAACGAATTCTTCAATAGAAATCCTAATGACCTTCATTTATTGTAATAAAAACCATCAATAATTTGAAACATATTCCTAATAATAAGGTGAATAATGTTTCTCAGGGGCTAGTTTTCTATCTTGAAACTCCACAATGTTACCTTGTTTGAGTGAGAGTAGTGACAGAATTCATATTATATAATACAATGCTATCATTCAACATGACTATAATATCAAAAAACTTTGAGGTTGATGGCCCCTAATGAACATGTGCAACTTAATTGTGCATGTTATAGAGCTTCTGTGGTGTTTAGAGACACCTATGGGCCTATTCAAAACCATTGCAACAAAAGATGATGACTTTTTGGCTTGAATATTTTGGGTTGTTGTAGACTTGTAGTGTTATTGTTGTGAGACTTCTTATGAATCACTTAAATCTATCCTCTCCAATGTGATTGTTTCCTTGGGCAATTGATCGACTGTGAGGTGCTTGGTTCACTGGAAATTGGTTTAGGTAATACTTGGACATTAATGGACAATCATGAATCTTATGGTTTATGCTTTGGGTCTTGAAGAAATTATTAGGTATTTTTTTGTCCTCCATTTGTTATTTGAACATTTTATATCAATTGTCATTGTGTCTGATTTTTGTTTTCCCCTCTTAGATTTAACACGAGAAGATGACCTTTGTGGTTTAGATAGTTGGTTAGCTTTAGAATTATTCCCTGGTGTGAGTGATATTTGATGTTTCCTTGCCCTTTTTCCATCCCCTTGGTTTCCAAAATCAAACGGCTCTTCATATGTTTGTAGCATATTTGTCTTGATTTGACTGAAGCTACTAGTACATCTAATAGAATGTTCTGTTGGTAGAGACTAATGAATATTAAAAAGGTTTAATTTATCCCCAGACAATTATAGTGAACCTATATGTGGTGTTGAAGAATCTAACCTCAACCTCTTTGATGATGGAGTAGAGAAGGACAAATTCGAGATTCTCTTCTTGAATCCTTCTATATATGCTTAATAATATCAACACAAACCAATTGATGCCTCCCTCAAAGAGTCTATAAGACTACAATTTGTTTCAAACCTCAATTTTTTGAAAACGTGAACAATATCTTACACAAATGATAAGAGAATAATAAAAAATCAACAAGAATTAGTGTCACTTGAAACATAGATCATAGAAACTAATTATAAAGAAGACGATGGTGTTTTTGTTGACAACATTAGGTTAATCTATGCCTCCTTGATGAGTGATCACAAAAGGATAAGAACTTGGGTCGAAGTTGGCAGTGAACCAAACCATTTGCTAATTTTTCTCCATTCAATTATAATATGGTTGGTTGGAGAAAAATACTTTGTCAGATTGATCAAAGTAGAATGCAAGCTATTTAATGCAACCCTATTAGGAAATTGACAAGAGAATAACAAAGGATGAACAACATTAGCATCACTTGAAACACATATCATAGAAATTAATGATAAGGAGAAAAGGCAACAATCTCTTTAGGTAAGTGTTTTGAGCCTTGTCTCACTATATTTACAAGACAATTTCAAAGGATTCATCAAATCATTTAGGAAGGCATGATACAGTTAATTTAAGATCCTTTTGATTTGTGCGAAATAGTCTTTTTTGGTTCTTTCTACTATGGGATTTCCTTAGGATTTCCTTAGGGTTGAAAATTAATATGGGAAAACAAGTTAGCGTTGCCTTAGGGTTGGAAATTAATATGTTAATGTTATACCATAACTTACTCTCCAGTATTGTCTTAAAGATGGAATGGAACATTGTATAATCATATTTCCAAATAAACACTACCTTCTAGGGTTCCATATTCATCTACAAGGCATAACTTGTGACATGAATATACATACTAGATCGACATAAAACTATGTTGTTGTTAGCAGTATGGGTGAAAAATAGAAGACTACACTATCAAGGATAAGTTGGGGATAATATTCATTATAAAAGGACCTTTGGGTAGGCAGAACAGGGCATCAATTCATCCTCCATTGGATTCCTTCAACCATTCATCTCTCTCCCCTTCGTTCGTAGGTCTCAAAATATTTACTTTCAAAACAATGTACTTATACAGTTCAATCAAAGCCATCAATTGTGCAAGATCCTGAAAGTAAGGATATTGTTTCATGTTTCACTTTTGTTGTCAAAAGGAAGAGTGAAAAGTTAGGAAGTACCAAAGCTAGTCATTATGTGCACGTGGACTTAATGTAGGGAGAGAAGTCATGTCTACTTTTTTGTTCTTGAATGGGAGCAATGATGAAACCATAATAGTGGTTTATAGTTGGATATTTAATAACCATGGGAAGATTCATGTGTTAGTCATAAGACATTCCAATGTAGTGTTGTAGGATTGCCACTATGCAAATAAGGCATTGACTTGATAGTCACAATCCCATTAGTATGATAAATTATGGGAGAGAGAATAACATCCCTACACAAATATTAATTGATAAGTATGGTTTTGGTGTATCATTTAGAGAATAACATCCTCTAACAATAGTTGTTATTATGACTCTTAAAGGGTCCTACATGAGATTTGGGCACTTTTAGGCCCTTGAGCTTTCAAGCTTGAGAATCCATTAATAACATGTATGTGCGCCCTTGCAATGATGGAAAAGATCATAAAACATATTAGGTAAAATAGATAATCATCTACAACATCACAACAACATTCATGGGAAAACTAAAAAACACTTACAACCATTAAAAGTAAGGGTTACAACAACAAAGAGTGTAGAGTAAGGAGAGAGGAGTGGCCAAGAAAGTGAATAATCGAACCAATGTAGAGTGGAGAAGTGACCTAGAACTTTGGAAGAAGAGATTAACCAATATTCCTTGAAGAAGGAACTCATGTCAAAGATGCTTTTTGAGGGAAGTGACCAACATAACAACTCCGAATCACTTCTATCTGAAGTAAATGTAGATGAATGTGAAGATATGTTATTTCAAGGAGATAGTCCATTAAAGGACAACCTCTAGGCCCTATATGTTGGAATATATTATATTCCTTGGAAGGTAATAATGTCTTTGTATTATGTCGGAAGTTGTCTACAATCTTATGCAAAAGAGTAATACATTTAACCCATAGTTATATGGTGTTGTATTTACTTGTATAGAGTATTTTTCCATGGTATTGTATTAAGAGATATTATTTTGGAGAATTATATTATCCCACATGCAATATGTGAGAGTAATTCCTTCTCATCTATTAGTATATAATAGGGTCAACTGAGTCTCTACATATCATGTATTCTTGATGTAGCAATGGTACTATTGTGATACTATTGTACATTATCTATATTCTTTGGGGTATTTGTGCTTTGCTCTCTTGTAAGATTGGAGAAGACATTCTGGAGATAATATAAGACTACCTTCCCGTGGATGTAACCCATTAGGGTGAACCACGTATATTAGTGTTCTCTGGTCCTTTCCTTTTCCCATTCCTATCTTTTATGATATGTTTTCTTTGCTTAGATAGGTTAACTAGTTTAGCTTGACTATACTATTCTAACATGGTATCATAGCAGGTTGCTATGAGCTAGAACCTTCTATAGCTTTCAATAAGTAATGATTAGCATTTGGGCATTGTCATTTTGTTGTATATTTTATTTCTATCTGGTAGCCATTAGGATTCTCTTCAAACTTGGGCATATTTCTGCATTTTGTTTTACCCTAACCCTAACTTGTTGTGTAATATTTTTGTAGAATTTTTTCAATGGTTTCTTGATGTTTTTTTTTGTAGATTTACATGATTTTGGGGCTCTCCTGAAGGAGATCTTTCTTCTGATTATAAAAATGGCAGTTACAAAAAATATTCCTAACTTGGTTTGTCTTTGCCGGAATTTTTATTATATCCTGGTTTTGGAATTGAAAACATCATTCTAGATCCACCCACGAGACCAGAACACAAAACTAGGTATTTTTGGGCTTCCTTTCGGTAATACAAATGACAGTTATACAAAAGGGCCATAACTTGGCCATTTTTTACCAGAATTTTTATTATAACATGTTTTTGGAATTGGAAATGCCATTCTAGATCCACCTTAGTGACCAGAACAGAAAACTTGGCATTTTTGGGCTTCCTTTCGGTAATAAAAATGACAGTTATAAAAAAGGGGTCGTAACTTGGTCATTTATTACCATATTTTACATTATACCTATTTTTGGAATTGGAATAGCCATTCTGGATCTACTCACGTACCCAAAACAGAAGATTGTGCTTTTCTTGGCACAGTTTTTTCACAGGGTTGTAAGTGAATGTTTCTCCTCTTTTCTTTATTGTGTTTCTAACTGTGCTTTTGTAGATTCAAATCAGTAAACTGTAACTATTTTCAAGTTCTTCACTATTTTTTTGTCATTTTTCGGTATTAGGGTTTCTTATTTTTTGACAAAATTTCCCTCCATGACTTCCGAAGTAGCTTCTGTTCCTGAATTAGTTGGTTCTAACTATCTTTCCTGGAAGAGAAAGATTATTGATGTTCTCAGGAGTAATATTATTTGAAGGCTAGTTAGTGGTGAACATAAGACACCTATTGCTTCTGATTATTTGGCTATATGAGAAGCTAAAAGTGATCAAGCAATGGAGGCTCATTGCTCAAACTGTTGTAGATAATCTCCAGGTAAGCATTGAGGCAGAAGACAGCCCGATTCAGGTATGGAAAATAATTTCCCCTTTATTTGATAAATCTGATAATGTTTCTACATATTATCTTGAAAAGAAGATCTTTGACCTCGAACCTGTTGACTTTGAAAGAGTTGAGATATCTTGCTAAATTGAAAACTTTAAATGAGAAATTAAATAGTTGTCATAAAGATTACAAGAAAACTGACAATGCTCTTATTATTCTTGTAGAACGTAAAATGCCATCTTGATTTGATATGTTCATCCAAACTAGGAATACAGCTCTAGAATTGTCTCAAAGTACTACAAAGCAATCTTTTGATGATTTTTATAAATGATTGATCAATGAACAAGAAATGTTAATTGTTTCAGGACAACTCATACCTAATAAATCTCTAACTGCACTTAATAAGCATCATAAGAAAAGTTTTAATAATGCTAAAGTTTCTAATCCTTCTAATACTAATTTTGGACATGCTTCTCATGCTTCTAATGGAAATAGTAAACAGAAGAAAGTATATGATCCTTGTAAACATTGTGGTAAAACTAATCATCCTAAAAAGAATTGTTTTAAAGTAAAACATTTAATGGCTAAAGCTAAAAAGAAAACTTATCATGACTCTCAAGTAGCTTTATGTGCATCTGTTGTTTTGCCTAATAATAATTCTTCTAATGCGGAATGGATAATGGATTCTGGTGCATCTAAACATATGACTCGTGATACTTCATTATTTATTTCTTATGACAGTCGTAAACACATATCTCAAAAAGTTTCTATAGGTGATGGTAAACAACTTTCTGAAATTGGTTCTAGTAATGTTAATGTTACTAATGGTCAATTGGAAGATGTTTTTCATGCTGAACACATGACCATTAACTTACTTTATATTTATCATGATTGTCAAAAAGGGTTTAAATTTAAAGCATGTCCTGACAAACATGTTCTTAAAGATATCAATCAAAATTTCAAAGTAGTTTCTTCTGGTTTTGTTTATCATATTGTTCGTCTATATAAATTTGTTGGTTTTAACTAAACTAAAATACAACCTTTTTATTCCTATGTTTCCCACGCTGATGAACAAAGTAAATTATGGAATGAAAGATTATGTCATTTGAATTATGGTAAAATGCAATTGTTAACTAAAATGGTACATGGCTTGCCTCATATTTCTTCTACTAACGGTGTTTGTGAATGTTTTGTTCTTGGTAATCATCATAGAGAAATGTTTGAGAAAGATAAAGCTTGGCGTGCTAAAGAACCTTTGCAATTAATTCATAGTGACATTTCTGGTCCTCTTGAAGTCCCCTCTTTATCTCGTATAGTCTATTTTCTTAATTTTATTGATGACTTTAGTAGAAAATCATGGGTTTATTTCTTGAAAAATAAAAGTGAATTTTTTTCAATATTTCAAAATTTTAAATCTTTGGTTGAAAATGAGTCTGGTAAGAAGATTAAGACTTTAAGATCAGATAATGGGGGGTAATTTGTTAAGAATTAATTTGAATCTTTTTTATCCAAACATGGTATTCAACATCAAAAGGTTGTACCTTACACACCTCAACAAAATGGTGTTGCTGAAAGGAAAAATATTCTGAAGGATTACATAAAAAAATTTGGGACGAAGTTGTAAGTTGTGCAAAATTGATTTTAAATCGAGTTCCTACAAAATTCATTAAGCATGTTACCCCCAAGGAAAAATGGAATGGTCGGAAACCTGATATTAGTAACTTTAAGATGTTTGGTTGTGAATGTTGGGCTCATATTCCCGACGATAAACGGAGAAATTTAGATCCCAAGTCTCACATATGCATATTCATTGGTTATTCTAAGGATTCTAAGGCTTATAGGTTATTTGATACCTCTACTCAGAGTGTTATCATCTGAAGGGATGTTCCACTTTGCTGAAGTATCTTCACCACCTGAGTCTGTCGAACAACATGTTACACTAAATATCCCATTGTCTCTTGTTACTCCTATCTCAGTTTCTTCTTCCAGTTCTATGCCTGTTGTTGATCCTAGTTCACCCTCTTCTTCAAGTATTCCACCTGAATATATTGAAGTTGAAGAAACTTTTGTTTCCTCTAACCTTCCTGTTTGGGCCTGAAAAAATCTTGAATCTGTAGGTAGTGAGGTCGGTAACCCTTCCGACCCTTGTAGAACTAGATCTAACTTTTCCCTTATGACCAAAGTTTTGGCCATAGATCATCCTACCTCTTATGGTCAAGCTCAAGGTAAACCTCAATGGGAACAAGCTATTACTGCTAAGTATGAGTCTCTTATGAAGAACAAGACTTGGTGTCTTGTTCCTCTTCCTGTTGGTAGGAATTTAGTTGGTTGTAAATGGGTTTATAAAACTAAGTTCACTGCAGAAGGACAGATTGAAAAGTATAAATCTAGGTTAGTTGCAAAAGGTCTTAATCAACTTGAAGGTATAGATTATAATGAAAATTTTGCTCCTGTTGCTAAAATGAATACAATAAGAACCATTTTATCTATTGCTTCATCTTATAAATGGGAAATACACCAAATGGATGTTAAAAGTACTTTTTTAAATGGTGATATTAATGAATAAATTTATATGCAATAGCCTCCTGGTTTTATTAATGTTGAATCATCAAATTTAGTATGTAAATTACACAAGTCTTTATACGGTCTCAAACAAGCACCTAGGGCTTGGTATGATAAAATTGATGCATATTTTTTTAAGAATGGTTTTCAGTGTTGTATATCTCATCCAAATCTGTATGTTCAGAGCCTCGGTACTAATATTCTCATTGTTGTTTTATATGTAGATGATCTAATCATCACAAGCAGCCATCTTACATTAATTCAAAATCTAAAAAGTGATCTTCAAAAGCAGTTTGAAATGACTGACCTTGGTTTATTGCATTATTTCTTGGGTCTTCAAATCTGGCATATGGCAGATGGTATGTTTCTCTCTCAGTCGAAGTATGCTACAGACCTGTTGGCTCATTTCCATATGAGTGATTGTAAATCTGCTCCTATGCCATTTTAGTCTTTTGTAAAGTTAACTGTTGAGTATACAAAACCACTTGTTGATGCTACTCTTTATCATCAAATTTTAGGCTGTTTGATATATTTAACTCACAGTCGACTAGATATCTCTTTTTCCATCAATTTGGTTTCTCAGTTCATGTAGAAACCTCATGAAATTCATTGGCAGGAATCCAAGAGGATTTTGATATATTTACAAGGGACATTACACTATGGTGGTTTTTATTCAAGCAGTACTACAGTTTCACTCTCTAGTTAGATAGATTCTGATTGGGTAGGTGACAATTCTGATTGACGGTCCACTACAGGTTATGTACTTCAACTTGGTTCAGGTCCGATTTCTTGGTCGAGCAAGAAGGTGAAGACTCTTTATTTATGTTCATGTGAAGCATAATATAGAGTAGCCAAAGAAGTAGCTAAAGAAGCATTTTGGTTATGGCATGTTCTTACAGAGCTTGGTCTAGCTCTAAAATCATCCACTGCATTGAAATGTGACAATCAGGGTGCAATACAGCTTGCTTATAATCTAGTATATCACTCCAAGACAAATCATCTCGACCTTGATACTCATTAAATTAGTGAACTTGTGGAAAATGGTATTCTTTCTCTTTAGTATTTTCTTACCGAGCAGCAGGCAGCATATATCTTCACCAAATCCTTCACCGAGGCGAAGTTTGTGCATCTTCGTTCCTTGCTTGGAATGCGGGAAGTTGTCATCAAGGGGGAGCAATAATGACTCCTTCCTTCCTTAGTGTTAGTATGTGCCCTTCTCCCAACCATTATTAAGGGGGAGTGTTGAAATATATTATATTCCTTGAAAAATAATAATGTCTTTGTATTATGTCGGAAGTTGTCTACAATCTTATGTAAAAGAGTAATACATTTAACCCATAGTTATAAGGTGTTGTATTTACTTGTGTAGAGTATTTGTCCATGGTATTGTATTAAGAGATGTTATTTTGGAGAATTATATTATCCCACATGCAATATGTGAGATTAATTCCTCCTCATCTCTTAGTATATAATAGGGTCAAGTGAGTCTCTACATATCATGTATTCTTGATGTAGCAGTGGTACTATTGTGACACTAATGTACATCATCTATATTCTTTGGGGTATTTGTGCTTTGCTCTCTTGTAAGATTGGAGAAGACATTCTGGAGATAATAGAAGACTACCTTCCCGTGGATGTAACCCATTAGGGTGAACCATGTATATCGGTGTTCTCTTGTCCTTTTATTTTCCTATTCTTATCTTTTATGATATGTTGTTGGTTGCTTATAGAGGTTAACTAGATTAACTTGAATCTACTATTCTAACATTGTATAGACATATATTAGCATAAATTGCAGTGTTATATTTGTTGCATATGCATAACAGTTCGTCTCAATATTGACAATGTTGAAAGGCCAAAGTCCAATGGGCACAAGCATACATATGAAGTTTGTGAATGGAAAAAGGGCATTTGGAACTCCTCTGAATTAAGTTTGTGTAGTGTTTGTTTTTATGGATTACAGAGACCTATGCATTGGCTCCTTGAATGTAATCAGGACTAAGAGCATTAGACATAGACTCTTTAAATATGAAAATATTATTATTGAAAGGGGGTTAGGCCAGTAATAAGAGCACCTACAAAGCCAAATACAAAACCACCATAATCGCTCCAGCATTCTACATGTCATCATACTTTCTATATGTGATGTATGTTTCTAACAAATTTCCAGAGACATGAAAGCATTGGTGACCATGCATAGTGCCCATCCATGTATATTGCCAAATAATTTAGGAACCCACATTTATAATACATTATATAAATATTTGTGAGCATATCATAGTACGATGGGGTTTGGGATCAATTCTTATTGATCCTTGAAGTGTATATCCTTCTCTGGTTATTTCTACAACAAGAGCAAGACAAAATCCGACCCAAAATATTGATATTTCGTACTAATTCCCAACAATCAAGGTTGTCATTTAAGACCCTTACAAGATTACTATCATGCATTGATAATTAGAGTATACGGGGAGGAATATTCTTTAGAGTTCAAGTAGGCTTGGGTCCCACTCATTTATTAAGTCACCTTGTCAAGAAAATTTTCAACTGGAAATCTATATTATCAACCTCCATGAATAAGAACATCTTCAAATCCAAATACACAACCACCATTTGGGAATTGAATCCAAAGTTATGGGAAATCCTTTGGGAATAAACAACCCTAGAAAAGGAAGATATGGGCATAATATCAACCCTACACAGTGGTAATGTTCAGTAGTTACAACCCTTAAAGAAGGAGGACAAGGAATATTACATATCATGATAGGAGGTTTTCATAGCTTATGGTCATCACTAAAAAAACTATAGAATACTTATTGGTTTCTTTCTTGGAGAATATGGTGTCGATGCAACCTAATGAAAAGGGGATGTTATTCTAATTTTTGGTTGAGTATGACATAGTGAACATCATTGGTAAGTGCCCTAGTTTATGGAAGAATCTTGCCTCTTTATGAATCCATAGAAACTTGGATTTAGTCAACCTATAGATTCATTAAACAAGATGTGATTTGGGTAGGAATTCCAATATTTTGTTCGAATATTGGAATGGGATACCCTTACCACAATTGGTAACAATCTAGGAAAGTTTATTATTATGTACCTAAAAATAATAAGGAAGTATACTACTGTGGATTGAATTTTCATTTACTTAGATTTAAGTGAAGGAATCCTTGGAACAATTGTGTTTGAGCTAAGCAGTTGGAGGGGGTTAGAACAGTAAAAATGATGGGTAAGGTTGAAAATGTTTATTTTATATGACCCAAAGGAGTGTAGAGTAGGTTTTGAAATGTTTTGAATGGTTTATTCATTAGTTCGGAATGATAAGTGTTGAAAATTCCTAAGCACGGCCTTACAAATGAACTAAGTATCAAGAAATATGCTCAGGGTTATGTGGTGACAGAAATCAAAGGTTCAGATATGCAACTGAAAAAATAAATGGTTATAAAAAATCAACGGTTCATATTAATTGGCTGAAGCATTTGATATGCAACAACTTGATATCTATATCGTCTTAAAGGACTATATGTTGAATTGTTATACTAGGTATTTATTGATATTTTTCAGGATAATGATATCAACATTATGTCATGATTATAAGTCTTTCCAATTTTTTTGCTGGTATTTTTCTATGTTTTTGCCAAAAAAAAATTCGGCCATGGTGCAAGTAGTAGCAAACAGGTGTTTGTCAGACCTGTCTTCCTCCAGCGAGAGGAGTTTGGGAAGGCTAGAGGAAAGTGAAACATCCAGTAGGTCTACAAGGGCTAGATCAACTAGATGTCAGAAGATCAAAAGAAAATTCAATAAATGCATGGAATTTTTTCTCAAAGGAGGGGGGTCATGTTCCTATGATGATGAGACAGTGGGAGACATCGAGGTTCCTTTAAGATACAAACACTTATTGAAACAATGGGTTCCTTGTTAAATTTTCATATGCTTAGCTAAGACATCAGTATTTAATTTCATTTTTCATAACAAAAGCATATAAACATGATCACTGAAAGATAGACAAGCACAACCATAGAAAAGCAACACAAAGATTTATCGTGGGAAAACCATGAAGGGAAAAACCCATCAAAATATTCCTCAATATAGATGCCCCAAAAATATAAAAGATAAAACCAGCAAGGAGATCAAAGCCTGATCCTCCTCCTTCTCCAGCTACTTCTCTTCTCCACTAATGTGCTACACAAGTGAGAGTGTGTGTCATAAATGAGGATCACTACACCTCTATTTATATTCATCCGTTCACTTAAGTTAACTAATCTATCATGTAGGCTAGAGTTAATAACGTAGGCTCGAGTTACACATGTAGGCTCAAGTAACCACACTGGGGTGCTAATGACCCACCTTTACAATTAGAGGGGACTGCCTCATGACTCTTATTATTTCTTTTGATTAGGAGCATCGGGGTACAAAGTAATACAAGTGGTTCTCACGGTAGGACCATCGGGGACCACAAAGAAATACATATAGAACATTCTTCGAAGTTACAATATTTCAAAACTCCCCCTTAACGAGAAGGGTATTCTATAAAAACATAAACAACAACAATAATAGGAGAGAGATAGAGGACATCATCAACATCATCAGGGTGATACATCTATAAATCATTGGAATCTTTTCAACATCATGTAGTCTTCATCTTCAATCTTTAGTCTTCAACATCATCAGTACTTTGATCGCTTCAATCAGCAACATCTTCTTCAGCACTTTGAGCTTTCGATTAGAAACATCATCTTCAACACTTTGACCTTTAGATTAGAAACATATTCTTCAGCACTTTGTCCTTTCGATCAGCAACAACATCATCATCATACTCTGATATTTCGATCAAAAACATCATCAAAACATCAACATCATCATCATCAAAATATCAGCATCAAAATATCATCATCATCACATTCTGATCTTTGAATCAGAATCATTATTATCATCAGCCTCTGATCTTTCGATCAGAAACATCATCAACTGAAAACCATCATACTCTAACATCAACTCATCATCATATTCTGATCTTTCGATCAGTACGTCATCATCATCATATTTTGATAATACGGCATCATCATCATCAGGATCTCATCATCATCACATTCAGATATTTCGATCAGAAACATCATCATCATCATCACATTCTGATCTTTTGATTAGAAAACATCATCATCATCAGCAACATCATAATGATAAACAACTTCTGATCTTCCGATCAGAAAACATCATCATCATCATATTTTGATCTTTCGATCAGACAACACCATCATCGTCAGCAATAGCATCATCATCATATTCTAATCTTTCAATCAGAGAACATCATCATCATCAGCAACTTCTGATCTTTTGATCAAAGAAACATCATCATCATATTCTGATCTTTCAATCAGAGAACATCATCATCATCAGCAACAGCATCATCATCATATTCTGATCTTTCAATCAATACGTCATCATCATCATAAAAACATCATCATCAAAACATCAACATGATCCTTCCTTTCGGAATTACGAGATTTAGGTCTTTACAGAGTTACCAATGATCCTTCCTTTTGGAATTACAGGATTTAGGTCTTTACGGAGTTACAAACGATCCTTCCTTTCGGAATTATGAGATTTAGGTCTTTACGGAGTTACTAACGATCCTTCCTTTTGGGAATTACGGGATCAACACATTTGTGGAACTCAGACAATCCTTCCTATTGGAATTACGGGATCAACACATATGTGGAACTCAGACAATCCTTCCTATTGGAATTATGAGATCAATTCAATGATCTTTCCTTTCTGAATTATGGGATTTAGGTCTTTACAAAGTTACTAACGATCCTTCCTTTCATAATTACAGGATCAACATAGATGTGGAACTCAGATAATCCTTCCTATTGGAATTACGGGATCAACACATTTGTGGAACTCAGACAATCCTTCGTATTGGAATTACGGGATCAATTAAATGATCCTTCCTTTCGGAATTACGGGATTTAGGTCTTTACAGAGTTACTAATGATCCTTCCTTTCGGAATTACGGGATCAACACATATGTGGAACTCAGACAATCCTTCCTCTAGGAATTACGGGATCAACACATGTTCTCAAGTACCAAAGTCACCGGATCTGTTCTGAACCGAAGTTCAAGGATGATACAATCCTACCACTTTCATGGGAGCCGAGACCTCTGGATACATTTTGAACCAAGGTTCAAGGATGATGCAATCCACCACTTTCATGAGGACCGAGACCCTTGGATACATTTTGAACCGAAGTTCAGGGATGATGCAATTTTACCACTTCCACGGGGGCCGAGACCTCTGGATACATTTTGAACCGAGGTTCAGGGATGATGCAATCCACCACTTTCATGGGGGCCGAGACCTCCGGATACATTTTGAACTGAATTTCAAGGATGATGCAATCCTACCACATTCACGGGGATTGAGACCTCTGGATACATTTTGAACTGAATTTCAGGGATGATGCAATCCCACCACATTCACCGGGGCTGAGACCTCCAGATACATTTTGAATCGAAGTTCAGGGATGATGCAATCCCACCACATTCATGAATACTGAAGTCACCAGATCTATTTTGGACAGATTTCCCAGGATGATACAATCCCTCTTCATTCTCGAGGACCGAGGTCACCAGATCACTTTTGGACAGATGTCCCAGGATGATACAATCCCTCTTCATTCTCGAGGACCAAGGTCTCTGGATCACTTTAGGGAAAGTGTCCAGGGATGATACAATCCCACTGCAACATCACTACTCCCCCTTTCGAGGAAGGTATTTTCAAACAACACCAAGCTTGTCTCGAAAGTGTTCGAACTTTACCCAAGATAGAGGCTTCATCAGTACATCATCATTCAAACCATCATCATCTACATCTTCAGTATAGAAATACATAATCATCATCATCTGCATCTATAGTATGTAAATACTGAAACATCATCTATATATTTAGTATGGGAATATTGAAACATAATCATCTACATCTTATCTCGTATGTAGAAATACCGAATTTTTATGTGTTACAATCGGAACACAGGGTTCTCTATCATCACAAATCTGGTTATCACATAGAATCATTGTAGTATCCATCTTTAGGTCAAAGAGACCTAATATCAGCTTCCAAAGCCATATGACTTCACAAATTAGCAGAGCAATCTGCTATGTATTTTCCTTCAGCCATGCTACGAGAAACACTGGACTATTTCCTGCTAAACCATGAACTCACAGCAGACCCCAAACAAAAGCATCTACCTAATGTGCTTTTCTTGTCTAAGATACTTCCAGCCCAATCTAAATTTGTGTATCCATACAATCTATACTCATGGCTACCATCATAGTATAGACCAAAGTCTATAGTCCCTTTCAGATATCTCATCACATGTTTTGCGGTTGCTAGGTGAACCCATCTTGGTTGAACGAGATATTGACTTAAGGTGTTCACAACAAAACAAATGTCTGGTCTAGAATTTGTTCAGTACATTAATGACCCAATGATGTGTCTATAATGAGTCACATCCACTAACTATGATGAGTCATCAGCTAACAGCTTCAGGTTGGAGTCCATGGGTGTGGCCATGGATTTGCATTCCAACATATTGAATCTCTTCAATATCTCTACTGCATACTTTCCTTGGTTGAGAAATATTTCTTCTAAACTTTGTCATATTTCCACACCTAGGAAATAGTGCATTAACCCAAGGTTGCATTAACCCAAGGTATTTCATCTCAAATTATTCTGCTAGTTTCTTCTTTCTTTCCATGATCTGTTTCTCCTTCCCTGTCAAGAATAAGTCATCCACATATAATAACAGGATGACTGGTTCATCTTCTACAACCTTGAGATAAAGGTTAGGATCAACTTTACTCTTGGTAAAGCCCATAATTGACAGGAAACTGTCTATCCTTCCATACCAAGCTCTGGGAGCTGGCTTCATGCCATAGAGGGCCTTCTTCAACTTACATATATGAGTCCATCTGTCTTCAACTTCAAATCCTTTCGATGTAAAACTCTTCCCCAATCATACCATTAAGGAAGGATTGTCTTTACTTCATCATGGAAGCAACTACCATGATAGTTCTGAAGGAAGTGTACCTTGCTTCCTGGAGTAAGTGTCTCTTCAGAGTTAATTCCCTCTTTCTTATAGAAACCTCTAGCCACAAGTCTTTCCTTACTTCTATTAGCGACATATTTTATCTTGCAAATCCATTTGTAAGATACCACATTCTTGCTTTCTGGTTTGAGTACTATATCCCAAACATCATTCTAGTATTATTTTATCATAACATATTCCATGAGTTCATCTTGTCATATCATCAACATATCCTAGTCTTCTGCATTCAACTTTGAAGGTTGGAACCCAAAAGTCTTGATCCATCGGGAAGCTGTCCATCATGTCATACCGTGTCAAACTCAGATATTTTCTGTAGTCACTCCCCCTGAAGTGGAGTATTATCTTCCTTCTTCATTCTGTACAGGTGGTTCTATGCTTGATATATACTGGTCAATAGAGTATGTCATGTCATATTCTATTCTTTCTAAGGAAAATCACGAACCTTGCTTTGTACACTTGTTCTTGTATATCCATATGGAGGATACTACATAATTTCCTTTATGTCTCGAAATCATATCATATACATCATTCCCCATGATCAGCTATTATTCTTTGATCATAGCTTCTTTCATAGCATTATTTTCTTCATCTTGAGTTATCTCTCATACCCATGGTAGTCTTCATCCTTCGAGGTGGATCTACCGCTCTTTGAAGCTCTTTCTTCCGTCATGGTATCTCTGACCTTGGGAGCTTTAGATTCATGTTTATTGAATTGTCATAACTTGTTCTTTGGAACAAGTCTCATCGTTATTTTCTTGTAGGAGGTTGTACAGGACCTTTCCTACAATTCAAATGCACCAGTTGCATGGTTAGAACTATTTCATAAATCATATGCATAACGACAAATTCTTATGCATCATGCAACTGTTTAGCCAATACAACATTCATCCATATCTCATAGAAACTTTCTAGACTAATCCAATATGTCGTCAAAGAGGTTTGATAAGTAGCAATGGAGAGTTGTATAGCACCATGAGCTACTTACCCATCACATTCATATTAGTAGAATACAATCATTAATGCAAACAATCTATCATGCATAACACATCAATTGAATATAATCAAATGTAAAAGAATATCATGAAATGACAATTGAATACTTATCTTTTATTTGTTTTGTGGGTAGAATCCATCTTGATCATTCTACTTTATCATCATTTCTTATCCAAATGATAATATGGATAAGAGGTTCGTCAAGAATTGAGTTCTTCATATTCCTCATCGCTTGAGGGATCTTCTTTGAATGGTGATAGCTTGATCTTCAATTTGCTCCCATATTTCTTCTTCTCTTCTTATGAGACGAGCTTCTTCTTCTTCCCAAAGTCAACTAAAAGTAATCACTTTCTTCTGGCACACATTCCTCGCATGAATGAATCCCATTATCATTGGAGGCCATTCAAGGTGGCTATCACCACTTCTACATTCTCCGCTTCTTCTTCTACTGCTTCAAGATGTTATGCATTTTGGATCTTCACATTCTTCAACTGTTTTCTCAAATCCATCTTCTGAATTATGTTCTTATCTTCAAATATCTTGATCAAGAAATCAAACATCTTTAGTGTCTTTAGGGAAGACACTTGTGGTACAAGTTGATCCGTGATTGAATCAATAGTGATCTTCTTGGCCTTGATCAAGTTCTTCTTGTGTAATGCTTTGAGGCTCATCTCCCTCTAGAACTAGAACCTCTCTACTCATGTAGGTGTCCAATTCATTTTATTCTGAGAGATCAAATACTTTCATGCTTGGAATTTTTCAACTTCACCAAGCTTATCGCTGATGTGATAGATCACTTTGAAATGAGAACCTCAAATGCAAATAGCAAAAGATTAGATCTTACCGATTTGAGGTGTCCGTCCTGCTTCCGGAGCTGGCTGATCTAGGGTTTGTCAGAGAAACCATAATTTTCAAAACTTGGAATCTTTTAGATCTAATTGGATAAAAATATAGATCTATTCAAATGGAGCTGTCCAATGTAATCCTTTTCTGAAAAACAGTGGAGGGAAGCTCCTGGAACAGGAAGCCCTAGTTTTCCAATTTCTTCTGCAGAAATGCCTGTTACTGTTTCTGTGATATCTCCAAAATTACTGCTCCTCTGTGTCTAAAATTTCACACTAAGGTAAGCTAGCATGTCCCTAATATAAAACCATAGTTTTAATCAAATTTTGTTTCACCAATTTGGATTTGATGATAATTTTACCAAGATGACCTGTTACAGGACTGTTCAGAACAGTGAATTTGTATGGCATGCCACGTGTCACAGGTTGATTTTCAGGTTCTGAAATTCGGATCAAAGAAATAATAGTATGTTATATTTCTATAAAATCTTCAGGAATTCCATTTGGACCTCTATATCCCAAGTTATAGAAATTTTCCCTAGGTGTCATGTTTAGGGATGAATTCTGGAAGAGGCTGGAACCCTAACTTGGAGGGATCATATCTCCTAGAATATAGCGAATATGAGGCTGAATTTTGGATACAATGTTCATCAAGATTTTATATTCGGTATTTGAAATTTTCATCTCTTGAACCTTCGCCAATATTGGGATATAGAGAATATATCAAAATGTAGCAGTTTTAGTATTTAGGGTTTTTCTAGCTCCGGGTCAAACTAGGGTTTGACTTTCCTGGAGTTTCACCCAACCAAAAATATTGATCCAGTTCTCTAAACTTAGATTTTGATGAGGAGAGAAATCCTATGCTGGACTCACTCAAAAATTCTTCTTCTGCAAGAAGCCCTAATTTCCCACATGAAAAACTGATAATGCTCGGAATCGAATTCCGCTTCAACAGAAAGATGCGCCCTTCAATGGAGAGTCAGCCTAGCCTTCTTTTGTTGATTGATTGTGGAGAGAGAACCAAAAATTAAGAATCCCTAGATTATGTAGTTGCACAATTTCTTCTTTTCAGGGTGGCTCTGATACCATGTTAAATCTTCATATGCTCAGCTAAGACATCAGTATTTCATTTCATTTTTCATAACAAAAGCATATAAATAGGATCACTGAAAGATAGACAAGCACAACCATACAAAAGGAACACAAATATTTATCGTGGGAAAACCCTAAAGGGAAAAACCCAGCAAAAGCTTCCTCAATATAGATGCCCCAAAAAGATAAAAGATAAAACCAGCAAGGAGATCAAAGCCTGATCCTCCTCCTTCTCCAGCTACTTCTCTTCTCCACTAATGCGCTACACAAGTGAGAGTGTGTGTCATAAATGAGGAGCACTACACCTCTATTTATATTCATCCATTCACTTAAGTTAACTCATCTGTCATGTAGGCTTGAGTTACACATGTAGGCTCAAGTAACCACACTGGGGTGCTAATGACCCACCTTTACAAATAGAGGGGACTGCCTCATGACTCTTATTAGTTCTTCTAATTAGGAGCATCAAGGTACAAATTAATACAAGTGGTTCTCCCGGTAGGAAAATCGGGGACCACAAAGAAATACATATAGAATATTCTTCAAATTTACAATATTTCAACATGCCTAGGGATCTTCCTCAAGCAAACACTGATTTTTGTGTGAATGAGAGGATATATAGAATTGCACCGTTTTCATTGCATGGATTGGGGTTGTTTTTCATGGGTGGCATAAAGGTTGGATACGGTAGATGTATAGAATTGATGGAGTATGTTGGACCCTCTTACAACTACAGTGATTGGATGCGCCTAGTCCAATATACACAAAGTATGCGTAGATATGTGTTGTTAGCGAATTATATACAACTGAAAGACAAAGCTCAAAATAAAGGAGCAACGTTGTACATGGATGGAAAGCCAAAAACAACTGGTAATATTGCGGGGTTTATAAACAATACAAAATTGGGGTCTACGCTTAAGCAACCCAACTGCATATTTGAGTCACGTGAATGAAACCGTGTTTTTGTATGTGTAGTTAAATCAATAGTTTCTCGAGAAGAAATACTTATTAATTACAATTTGAATCATGTAGATAAAAACACGGTTAGTATGGTTGTGGTACATCCAACAATTTAACCAACCTTTTATTAATTATTTTAACATCTATAGGATGTTTCGTCAACATATAATTATAATTTTCTAATAAATTTCCTATGTTGACTTCGCCAGGAGGTGATAGGGGGTTCATCACCCCAGCAGAAGGTGAGAGGAGTACACGACCCACGAGTAAACATTTATACATCAAAATGTTATGTTTTAAAATTGTTTTAGTGAATATTCTAGTTTCATTAGGTAATTTTTAGTATGTTTTTTATGCAGGGTTCTCTCAGGGGCACGTCCCTCTCCATAGATGTTAGTAGAACTGAGTCAAGGCGATAGGTATACATCAATATTGCCAATTTAATAAATTTAGGATGGACAAATAGATCTATTGTTATGTATTTTCATTAGTATATTTGGTTCGTTTATACCATCTTATCTATTTTCCATGCAGAGTCTTGATTAGGCAAGCCAACCAACTATTTATTAGTTGGCTGTAACATCGGGGTAATGGGTAAACATGCATGTAATTCTCCATTTCAAATACTTTAAAATAGTAAACATGTATATCGTGTAGCATAATGTTTATTTTGTTATGTATTTTTTCGTTTTTATGTTTGCATTCATGATGATAATGTTGTCTACCTTTTTTGTAGGTTGACTGGGGAAAGTCCCCAACTATTGATCAGATGACTGGAGCCTTGAGGAAAAATGTAAACCTAAATGTAATTCCACATTCTAAATACTTCAAAAATGTACACATATAAAAAATGTAGCATAATATTTATTTTTGTTCTGTATTTGTTAGATTTTACATATTGCATTCATTCGGATAATGTTCTCTACTTATTTTGCAAGTGGTTGATCAGGGTAAGTCCCCAGCTGTTGATCAGAACACACCCTCGACTAGGAATCAAGTAATCCTATATGTAATCCTATGAATATATGATGATAGACCATTTTTGTTAATATAATTTTTTGTGCACACTATTGCTTCAAAGACTAAGCAATTTTTTATATATTTCTATTTTAGACAAGGGATTCGCTTTATGAAACACCATCTCAACACTCTTTACAGAATGAAGTCTCTTTGTTGATGAAAGATAGTGAAATTAGAGGGTCTGCAGACCCGTTGAGGGTGCTACAGAAGACTAGGGAAAAACAAAATGAGGAACTGGTTCTTCTGACATTGACAGTTCCAAAAAAAGAAGAGATTGAATCAAAGATTCAATTGTTGTTACAGAGACGTAAACAATTGGAAGTAAGTTCCCGAATAATAATGTAAATTCATTTAGAACTTTAAAATATTTAATTTTATATGCTATTGAACTTATAATACAATGGTTTGAATTTATAGCATGTTATGGAGATTTGCAGTGGTGGTCAAGGAAATGTTGGTCCCAGTGACCAAACCACTCCACGTACACCACATACTACTCCCTTATTGTCCACTTAATAGCTAGAAACATGCTCTATTACACCCCCAAGGCCAGAATAGGGTGAAGCCAATGTTGTTCCACCCACAACAGATTTTGCAGAAGAAGGGGTGGATGCAGGGTTAGATAGACAGGTGGATGCATTTCCTAGATCTTCTCGTGTCACTAGAACTGGTTCAATAGTGTGTACATTTTTAGTGAACAAAGAACTGGTTCCAATAAATATAGAGAAGATTCCAGGTGATTATAGATTGTTCAATTTAGTTTTTATAATTTGTGTCTAATATACCGATAATATTTATTAATGTTGACTAATGATGGCATTAATGTTTTGTAGGAAATGATATATTTTATAAACATATGAATGATTTTTCCTTGGATATATTTGGGCCCACCATCCACACAATGTGGAACAAGCAGACAAAAGCTTTAAAGGAAGAGCTTACTAATCACTCGGTTGGTCTATTCAGAAAAGATACCTTCGATACAGCAAAGGTCCTACAGAAGGATGGACAACATTTGAATATTGTCCAAGACTAGTATAGGGTTCACCTAGAAAAGAACCCTAGGTATGAGCTCCCTCCAATGATTCCATCTATGGAGTGGAAATCCCTGGCGGAATATGGAAAAGAGAAGGGCCTGAGAAAAGAAGGAAAGATACCGCTAGGAATAGGGAGCTATGCATTACATTTGAAAATGTACTGGTAAGCCTTATTATTATTAGTTTTTATATCAAATTTGGTACATCGATTAACGTATTTCAACACTTCCCGGATGTGGGTGACAATTCAAGAAATCGTTGTGCCTCCCTCCAGTCATCACAAAGAACATGTGTTGATTAGAATGAGCCCATCATTGACACCCACCGCGAAAGCTTGACCCTACAAAACATTCAAAGCCCTTTGAACATGGGAGACACTCCATCTGTCATTTTTGCTCATGCAACTTGGGCTGGTGAAGGTCCTTCCTCCTAGAAGCTTTCATGGCCCTACATAAAAAGTTAATGCATACAGGTACCTTAACTGACAGCCATTTAGTTCTGAAATCCATTGTGATTTATGGCCCGACTCGAAGTATTTCTTTGCTTGCTGCGTGTCTAGAGGTTCTCTGTGTCTTTGTGTTTGCATTATCTCGGTATATTGCAGAAAAGAACGTTCCCCATCAAGTTGATTTCAAGATCAATTTGGTTGCCATGTCTCGGTAGAGAGGAACTCCAAGGACAGCTATCTCTGGGAGAGGCAAATCCCAGTGTGGCTGTAGTTCTTAGATCCCAACATATTACAAGCCTCACATCTCTCCTTGTGTCCATGTTTTAGTTGAAGCTTGGGAGACTCGTGTCCTCAACTAGAAGCTCTTGAATGGTGAGGATGGCACCCAAATCAATCATTATTGGCTGATGAAGAACATGCACTACAACCTCATTGAGGACATGCTCAGCAACTGGTCTGAGGCTCGGGTTGCGGTTCATACCATGAAATCTAAAATCATTGAGATAGAAGCTCAGCTTATGGCCATGGATAACTATTTTTCTTGGAAAGGAATGGATGGAATCTCTGGTCTGAGTGGCATGAAGGATGGGGGTTGTGTGTAGGGTTGGGATGCCAGTGGTAGTGAATTTGGAGGTCGGGCTCTTACCAGTCTCAGTGGTAGCGAAAGTGCAACTGGTTTCTCAACCGAGGCTCCTCACATTAAGCCCTTTCCTGTCCCCTCAATAGTATATCCTCTCTTCAAGCAACTGAAGGAAATGTCAGCCTAGTAGTCCGAGCAGCAGCAACATCTGCTTTTTTTGGCCTTGAATTCCGCCACCAACTTGCCTACTCTGTCACAGGAAGAAAGATGGCTTTCCCCACCACTAAAGAAACTACTCCAGTTTAATGGACATGTCGCCTAATTTTTTTGGTTAGGACATTATTTTTATTGGTCTATTTTTAATTATGAACCTTGTAACTATGTATGTTTTCATGTGTGCTACTAAAATATTTGTCTATGCTCAAGTTTATGAGCAAGTATGTTTTATGTTGGATTACTGTAACTATGTCTCAGTCTGGGGGCCATAGGCCCGTAATTTTAGTCATGGACATCTTAGACGTTGGTTCTGTTAGAATGCTAGTTTTTGAGAGGCTTGGGGGGTGGCTTCACCTCCTTAAACCTCGGGTGGCCAAGACAAATTATGTATTTTTTTCCTCTGTATTATAATAGATCTGTGCAGCTTACAAAAAAAAAACGTATTTCAACACTTGATTAGGCTCTCAGACACATCTAACACCACCAAGGCAAGAATTGCAAAAATTGTCCAACACAAGCTTGGGCCTGGTGGTTACTCGAACTTGGTGGCTCGATATGTAAGTATCACAAAACCCAAATCCACATCCAAATATCATACAGGTAATTATTGTCGTTTTGTTATTGAAAAAAATGTAAAATTGATGACATCATGCAAATATGAAGGCCGACCGATTCAAAGAATTGCCCAGTGCGGATTACATGAAGCTTGGCTTCAGACAGGGCTTTGACGTTGTTGTTGAACACTAGAGAAGCTTGTCTGGGCATACTGCACAATCTTCTACTGATCCATCTGGTGCGCAGGTATGTAAAAAATGTATAGTTTAATGATAATTTATTAATTCTCATGCAATTTATTCATTATAAATAAATTAACATAAATTATTTATTCCTTTTTGAGCAGGAAAGTAATGGTCACGTTCATGTCGAGGATGTACATGACCAACCAGACGAAGATCATGCTTCGATTCATCGTAATGAATTTATTAATATGCTACTATTTTGTATAGATAATTGCAGATGATGAACATTAATTTTAATTCTACACAACTCAACTATAGAGCATGTAGATGCAGATAACACTGAATAGGTTGAGCCTATACAGGATAATGATGAACATGTTGATGTGCCCATGGCAAGTAAAAAAACACATTCGTAATGTTTTTTTAAATGCATTACTTGTAGTTATAAAAATAAAAATATATTAATGAAAGATTTTGACATTATTGCATAAATTCATCGCCCCTCACGGGAATTTCAACCTTGCGAGTAGTCTAGTAGGGAGACCAAGGATCAGATTCTAGAAGATGTGACTCTAACTAAATATTTAAAGAGAAGAAAAGTAAAAAGGAAGTGACTCAACAAGTTTTGAGTAATTCTTATTTATAATAAAAAAATTTACATGGTTTTTTCCTCTATTTCTTGAATGAATGGTTAAATGAATGCTTTAATTAATGGTTTACTGATTTTTTTTATCTACCATTGACTAAATGAATGGTTTAATGAATGGATTTTTCATCTGTTGAATGATTGAATTGTTGGAGCCGGGTCCCGCAGCTACAGGAAAAGCTGTTATTTTTGGTAGAGGATGGACAATTTTTGGAGGAAAGACAGTTTTGGCGATGCGATAAAGGTACGACGTCGTAGTTCATTTCCCGCTGTGGATCGTGGGCTGGAAATTGCAGCGGTTGGAAAAAGAAATTCAAAGGGAAATAGTACTTGAAGCGGTCAAGAAGAGATCTCAACCACTGCATTTAAGGTAGCGGCGACAACAGGAGGGCTCAACTACCCTTATAAAGGAAGAAGGAGCAATGGGACGAGGTATTAAAGACAAAGGACAAAAGGGGAGCAACCGAGGAAGCAACGCCCATACCCGGGATCAGTGCTGAAAACCATGGAAGACTGTAGGAAGCTGTGGTGTGACCGGTAAAGCGGCAGTGCAAAGTACAGAAAGGTCGATTGTCATAGTTAGGGTTTTGGGTTACTGTTGGGATAGGCCCACAGTTTTGTATCATGGAGAGACCTTCAGGCCACCTATTTAAGCATGTATTTTGTATTATGAAGGATTATCTAGCTAGCCAGTTAGATAGTTGGATGATTTTGGAAATTAAGGCCAGCAATAGATTAATTTTACTCACAACAATTATCAATTGATCATGCAAAATCACTCACAAAAGAGACTGAATATGGAGCTGTAACACTAAATTGTATTAACTGAGTGTACAATAGCCAACCCTGTAATAACATAGGTTGCTGAATAAATAGAATACATCAATAAATTGAATGCATGAGGAGGCATCCAAATCTAGCATAAAGCAGGCTTACCAAAAATAAGCAAATCCCCCGTAGGTGTAAAAAGCTGATCCCAAATATGTCATGGAGCTCACGAATTGGAAAAAAGGCCTAGGAAAGCTAAAGAGTGGTGTAATGGAAGATCATACATGCTTTTTCATGGAGAAAAGAGAGGAGGATGTGTAGGACAAAAAACAAGTCAACCTCACCTAGTCTAGCTTTTCCTTTTGCCTTAAAACACTGAAAAAGCAGACAATAAAGCAGAAAAAGCAGAAGGGCACCTAGGAGGCCAGGAATAAAGAAGAATTGATTCCTTTAGCTCTCCCATGTGCTCCATGAGTCAAATATGGCAATTTTGACCATTATAGATAGGAAAATAACAACTTGCACAAGGTGGGACACATGAACTAGGCAAATAAGACAAAAATAATGGAATTAATGTCTAAGTGGGTAAACTATGGGTTGATTATTCTAACACCCCCCCTTAAGAATGAATTATGAGTAATATATCAGAAAATTATAGGGCCTAGAAACAAGGCTTAGTCACCCTTTACATACTGCAAATCCCTTTAAACAAGGAAAGAGGCAAAACCAACTTGGGAAAATCCTCCCTTAAACATGGACTGTAAAACAAAATTGTAGAATCTTGTCTTCACTCATGCTTTTACAGCATGATCATAAATCCCTAGAAATGATTTGAGATTGCTGAAGGTCTTCTCACAAAATTCTTTGGTGAAGATATCAGCTACTTGTTCTGAAGATGAACAGAAGAGTAGGTGAATGGTGCCATCATGCACAAGTTCTTTGATGTAGTGCATATGGATCTCAATGTGTCTAGTTCTCTGCTTCTGAACTGGATCCTTGCAGATTCGAATGGTACTCTGGTTATCACAGTAGATGGTATTTGAGTACTCAGGTTCGAAGCCACACTCTCCAAGTAAACCCTGCAACCATAAACATTGAGTTGTTGTATTAACAACTCCTCTGTACTCTGCTTCTGTAGATGAAAGTGCAATGGCACTTTGTTTCTTGCTTGACCAGCTGATTGGCCCTTCTGCAAGCATGAACACATATCCTAATTTGGACTTTCTATCTATGCTATCACCTGCACAATCACTGTCAGTAAATCCAATCAATTCAAGATCAGATTTTGCTTTATAGAAGATCCCATGTGTCCTTGTTCCCTGAACAAAGTTAAGGATCCTTTTGGCTACTTTCCAATGGATCTCTTGAGGCTGATCCATGAATATAGAAGCCACACTTACTACATAACAAAGATCAGGTCTAGTATGTGTCAGATACAACAAACATCCAATCAATTGCCTATACAATGTATTGTTTACCATCGGTGAAGAATCAGCTTCTTCCAGCTTCACTCCTGAAAGGAAAGGAGTTTTGCTTGCTTTGAAATCCTTCATTTTGAATTTGTTCAGAAATTCCAAGGCATATTTGTACTGGTGCACCTTGATTCCATCTTTGTATTGAGAGATCTCAAGCCCCA
>LPNX010545871.1:56110-163591 GCA_001517045.1 Pseudotsuga menziesii | reverse complement strand
AACACTGAATAATCAAGGCCCAGCTTCGAGAGGATGGCCAGTACGAGCTGATCATCTTTCTTTTCAATACCACACTATTTCAGCTGCAAAACTAGTGCTTTGAACTTGGACAAATATAGCTGCAGGGATTCAAAGCTTGTTGGACTCAGAGAAATCAGCTCATTCTCAATTTGATGTCCCCTCATCTCATCTGTCTTTCCAAAAATATCAGCAAGCTTCTCCCATACTTCATTCGGTGATGTCAATCCATCGAGATGGAGAAGGAGGTCTCTGGAAATACTCAGGCACAGGAGGCCATAAGCCTCATCCCTCCTGTTGTGCCATTTTATCTTCTCTGCAGCTGCATTGGGCTCTGCTTCTGTTTCCATAGTCACCCTGTAGAGGCCTTTCGCTCTCAACAGTATCTCCATCTCTGCTTTCCATTCAAAGAAATTGAAGGGAGTCAAGATAGTTTTCTGTGATTGATCCATAGCTCTAGAAAATCTGTCCCGGCTGTCAGTAGAAGGCTCCCAGTCTTTGATGTCAAACCTGCAAAAAAAATTTTGAAAGAGAGAAACAACCTACAATGGCTCTGATACCATGTGGAAATTAAGTCCAGCAATAGATTAATTTTACTCACAACAATTATCAATTGATCATGCAAAATCACTCACAAAAGAGACTGAATATGGAGCTGTAACACTAAATTGTATTAACTGAGTGTAAAATAGCCAACCCTATAATAGCATAGGTTTCTAAATAAATAGAATACATCAAGAAATTGAATGCATGAGGAATCCAAATATAGCATAAATAAGGCTTACCAAAAATAAGCAAATCCCCCACAGGTGTAAAAAGCTGATCCCAAATCTGTCATGGAGCTCACAAATTGGAAAAAAGACATAGGCAAGCTAAAGAGTGGTGGAATGGCAGCTCATACATGCTTTTGCATGGATAAAAGAGAGGAGGATGTGTAGGACCAAAAACAAGTCAACCTCACCTAGTCTAGCTTTTCCTTTTGCCTTAAAACACTGAAAAAGCAGGCAATAAAGCAGAAAAAGCAGAAGGGCGCCTAAGAGGCCAGGAATAAAGCAGAATTGATTCATTTATCTCTCCCATGCACTCCATGAGTCAAATATGGCAAGTTTGACCATTATAGATAGGCAAATAACAACTTGCACAAGGTGGGACACATGAACTAGGCAAATAAGACAAAAATAATGGAATTAATGTCTAAGTGGGTAAAGTATGGGTTGATTATTCTAACAATGATAAGGTTGTAACTATTGTCATCAGTATAGTGAGAGATTGAGGAAGATTCAAGCTCTGGTTCTGTCTTTAAGTCTATAGTTATCTTACTGTAACCATTTGCCGGCTCCTTGAGCCTGAATGTAACAATCGGTAGGGATTGAGAGAGAGAGAGAGAGAAAGAGTATATTGTAAGAAGAAAGCAATATAGGAAGAGAGGAGATCTAAGAGAGAAGGGCTCCCAGCTGTGTGCATGGAGTTTCCCAGAATATCTCAAGCTGCATAAGAGGTTGCAGCGAAACTATGTTACTCTCTCAAGATATAATATAAACACAGTTCCCATGGATGTAGCTTCCCCCCTGGAAGTGAACCACGTACATTCGTGTGTTGTGAGACTGTTTCATGTGATTGTGCTCTACTTATTTGCTATCTATTATCTGTTACATGAACTTTGCTTGTCAGTTAATGAATGTATGTATGCCATCCTTCAGTTTACAGTAACATAGAAGGTCAAATGCAAGTTGGAGGTGTCGAGTACTCTATATATGAGTTTATCAGTGCTTGATTCACGATAGTAGCAGTTACTGTGTTAAGTGATTTTTGTATATTTAGTTCAGCAAGTTGAGTGTAATTGATGTTAAGCGTGTTAAATTGTAGAAATTTAAGTGAGGTTTTTTAACACCTTAATGAAGGTTAACTGAGCTATTATACCTAGAAAGGAAGCCTCTGGACCTTAAGAGTTGATGAGCATATTGAGTCTTACTATAGAAAATATCGCAGTGTAGAAAGGGCAATATTTCACTATCGAGGGAGCTACAGTGTGAGATATCGCAGGTTAAGAGTTGGGCAGAAGGGAAGGTTCACGTAGCGCCCTAGAAGCTGCGACGTGATAAGAGTCAACCCCATAGAAGAGTTAGCTAGAAAGAGAGAAACAACCCTTGCTGAGAGATTCAGCTGGTTAAGTAGAGTCAGAGAACCCAGGATGCTGCAGAACCTGGTTGAGGAAACCTGATTCTTTAGCCACCCCATATAGGATCACTTCGGGTGAGACTTCGGGATGTTCTACGGTCTATCGCTAAAAGGGCCAGCGAGCTAGGGGTTTTGTTGGTATAATAAAGTAAACCTGGGTTTGCCCAGAGAAATACCCACAAATGGTTCCGTCGCCGGTTTTGATCAAATTGAAGAGCTGATGTTCTGTTGGCATCCTACTAAAGAAGAACTTAACCAATGGGTTGAGTCTAAGGAAAGAGAAATTGCTGAGAAAGAAAACAAGATTCCTAGGCTGAGTACAGAGGACTGGTTACAAAAACATATCTTCACAGACCTGCATGAGAGATTTTTTGTGACCTACGCAAATGAGTTGTATGATTGGTTGTCAAAGTTGAGTGATAAGCATGTATTCAAGAAGAAATGGAACATTGTCTGGACACCGGAGCTGATTCACACTGTGAAGAGCATAGATAATCCCATTTCATGGGAAGTAGACTTCTGGCTTGTGAGTTTGCTGGAAGGTTTCATTACAAAGTTTGCAGTTGATCAAAGAAAGATTTTTAGTGAAGTAGAGAGGTACTTCTTCAAAGGATATCACGGTAAGTACTTGAACTCTTTAAATATATTCCTTATGATCTTATTGTATGAAAAAGGAGTACTGGATATATTCTCAGATGAATAATTTAAGTAAGTGTAATGTCACAAGAGTTTGAGAGTGACTCTGAAAAAATTGGATGTACATGTAGTGGTAAGAGATATAAAGTAGATTTCAGATCTTCCTTCTTTGAAGATAGTTTAGACCGTACTAGAGAATAGAGTCAAAGTAATAGAGAAAGAACATCAAGGGGTATCCCTTACCACCCTTATACCCCACAAAAACCAATCGGGACTCGGAATAATCCCACAAGAACTCCATCTAGTAGTTCACACACAGTACATACTACCTCTACACCATCTACATTTACACTGCCAAGTGGTAGTAATACAACAAATCAGAATCCACCTCGTAGAAACAGAATGGGGGATGACATGAAATTACCTACCTTTAGGGGTACTAGGGAAGAATACCAAGAATAGCATTGGTTCCTATGTGAAGCTGTATGGACCATTAAACCGATCCAAGATGACAATACTAAGCTTGTCCAGTTGGCCACTACACTTAGAGAAAGAGCTTTAACCTGGTATATGAAGTATACATCAGCGCAGAACATGACACTTGTAAAGGTTAGGACCACAATTATTAAGGAATTTAAGAAACCCAAGTCTGAGTCACAATGTATCACAGAAATTAAAGACATCAAACAGTTACCCACAGAGTCAGTATGGGATTTCGATCAGAAATTTAAAGCTCTTATAGACCAAGTTAGTTTTGAGTTTGCGTCGGAGCAGCATAAGGAATGGTTCATCACAGCACTGCTCCCTCATATCAGACTTCCACTAATGAAACAGAAAATCCATACACAGGATGACGCATTGGAGATGGAAATGAAACTAGAGGCTTCACCTCTAGCTGGGACTAGTGTAGGTATGACAAATTTACAGAATCAGTTAGCCAATCTCACTTTACAGCTACATGATATTAAGAAAGGAAAAGAGGTTGAACAAGAACTATGGTGTACAAAGTGTAAAGGACATGGCCATACCAAATATAATTGTCCAGTATTTGTTGAGTATCTAGCAAGTGGGGCTCCTAACCCCTTAGTACAGAATCAAGGGCCATGGTGTGAAATCTGTAGAACAAGAGGACAAAGACCACAGGAATGCCCTTTACTTCAGAAGTATGTACAAAATCCTAAGAATTTATCCTGTAACTTCTGTAAGTCAGTAGGACATGATGAAAATAATTACAGAGCTTATGATCTCATGATAGAGAGAAAACATTACTTCTACAGAGTCCAGTCAGAGACATCAAGACCAGCAACAGGCCCATCGCATGAACCAGCTCATGATGGCCGTGGTGGAGGATTCATAGGAAGAGGTCGTGGTGGAGGCTTTGGCTGCGATCATGGACCGATTGTTTGTTACAACTATGGATCCATAGGACATTATGCTAGGGATTGTCAGAACCCTACTACAACATGTAAGTATTGCAAGTCCTATGATCATACTATAGAAGAATGTCCTATCTTGATAGCCAAGATTAAGGATCCTAAGCCAGCAGTAAACCAGAATATTCAGCTTATCACTGCTGAGCAGAAAGAACCAGAACCAAGAGTCAATATTGTGACTCGCAGTGGTGCTTCTAATAGTAGGACATCACAGGATGCCGAAAAGAATACAGGTCCGAATTGGGTGTGTAAAGCCACTGATAAATCTACACCACTTGACCTGCAGAAGAACAAAGAAACATTTCAGCAAGCTAAAACTTTCTTTACTGACCCTACACCATCAGGATCGCAAATATTGCCTCATAGGGGTATACCGCAGCAAAAACCTTGTGGCATTAGTCCTATGCAGATATCGCAGGCTACCACATCTGGAAGGTGCGAGGAGGATGAGTTGACAGGAAGTGTACAATCCTTCCTGCGGAGTTACTTGAAACTTGTAAGAAATGAGAAAGCCATAGAAGAGCTTCAACGCATCATAGATCAGTATCACCAGTCTTCTTCCATGAGCAGTACGTAGCGTGTTGTTCATAGTATTATGGGCCATACAAGAACAGGAAGAGAAATGAGACTCACAGCACAAATTGGAGAATTTGAAATGGATGAGGTAATCCTAGATTTAGGATCAGAGGTAAATGTTCTTACTAAGAAGACATGGGAACAGATGGGTAGCCCTAAGTTAGCCAAATCACCTATCCATCTGCGATTATCCAATCAGCAGAGGGTATCACCACTAGGCCGATTACTGCAAGTACCAGTTGATATTGATGGAGTTCACAGCTTTGCAAATTTTGAAGTCATAGAAATTATTGGTGATAGAAAACCGTATCCATCTTTATTAGGTATCGATTGGGCATTTGAAAACATGGCTATTATCAATTTGAAGAAAAGACAAATGACCTTTGAGGATAAACAGATTCAAGCCATCGTACCGTTGGATCCTTTTCAGGGTCCCCGATACATTGAACCTATAAGAGCAGAGGAAAAGGTGCATAATATGGAGAGCCTCTATCAGATGACTGCTAACCAGAGTGATTATATCAATCCCATTGCAGAAGGAAATATTAGTTGGTGATGCGACAGCTCATGTGCATCGGATTCGGATGTTGGTTTAGAAAATTGGCAGAATAGACTTTATGAAGTTTCAGCTCGTAGATGTGCATTTATGACTAAGTCACTGCGATGGATTGGAACAGAGATTAAGGATATTCCGTCATTTGATGGCTTAGCAGATGTAAAATACTTTTTATAGTAGTTTGAGCAGGAAATCCCTCATGAGCAGAGGATGGCAGCTATTGACCTTGCAGTAAGAGCCACACTTGCAAGATGGTGGCATGCACATAAAGAAAATATCGCATCATGGGATGATTTTAAGAGATTGATGACGATCATATTCTCTATTGACAAGGAGTGTTTCCAGCAGAAATATACAGGAGAAAGTGACCCCAGGTCACATATTAAGATTTGTGAACAGAATTGGTCAAACATTCCAGAGGATGAATGGGTTCACCTATTCATTCACACTTTAGACACAGTCCCAAGGAATTGGTACACTGAGACAGAGTTGCGTAGAGGAATGATTACATGGCCAGTTATGATAGACAACTTTCTACTCACTTTCACTTTTGAATCTGAGTATCCAAGCATTGATCAAGCCCTAGAGAGTATAAAGACTAAGATATTTGATGACTGTACCCTACGAGTGTATGATCATCCTGATTGGGCCATCCAGTTAGAACATGCGCTAAAGTGTTACAACTTCGCAGAAGAGCCAGGTGATGAGGATGAGAATCCTCGCAATATCAACATTCCAGAGTCAGAAGGGACTTGCGAAGTTGATGGACCAAAGCTAGAGACTCCAGCTGTCACAGAGCCTATTAATATTAAAAATATCAATATTGGCACAGAAACAAAACCAAAGTTTTCCTCTATTGGAGAATATTGGGATGATGAAATGGTAGGACACATCACAGATTTGTTACACGACTATCAGGACTTATTTCCCACTAAGTTTATAGAGATGAAAAGAATAGTAGGAGATTTGGGAGTCATGAGGATACCTTTGAAAGTGGATGCTAGGCCAGTTAAGCAACGTCCATACAGATTAAATACTCATTATAAAGAAAAGGTTAAGGGTGAGATTGATAAGATGCTAGCAGCAGGCATCATTGAGCCAGTAGAAGAGAGCGAATGGGTTATTCCCATGGTTGTGCAGGAAAAGAAAACTAAAGGAGAAATCAGGATTTGTGTCGATTTACGCAAACTCAATGACACATCACTTCATGACCCATTTTTGACACCTTTTACTAATGAACTTTTAGACAATGTGGGAGGATAGGAGATCTACTCATTCATTGATGGATTTTCAGGCTATCACCAGATAAGAATCCATCAAGAGGATCGACATAAGACCACCTTTGCGACAGAATGGGGCTCATTCCAGTATACGGTAATTCCCTTTGGTCTTAAAAATGCACCAACTATTTTTTCTAGAGTAGTAGTTGTTGTCTTTAAGGAATACATCCATAAATTCTTAGAAGTCTATTTTGATGATTGGACTGTATTTGGATTAATCAAAAATCATATAGGAGATTTAAGGCTCATGTTGGAGAAATGTAGGAAATATCAGATTTCTCTTAACTTGAAGAAATGTATATTCTGTGCACCATTTGGTATTTTGTTGGGTTATATTGTTTGCAGACAAGGCTTGATGGTAGATCCTATAAATATTGCCATCATTGTAAATCTCCCAACACCCAACTCAGTCAAGCAATTGAGGACAGTGCTTGGTCATACAGGGTATTATAGAAAATTCATCAAGTGCTATGCAAAGATCAGAGCACCTATGGAAAATCTATTAAAGAAAGAAGTGAAATTCCTATGGAATGAGGAATGCCAGCAAAGTTTAGACACTCTTAAAGAGAAGATGGTTACAGCACCCATCTTAGTATTTCCAGATTGGAACAAGCCATTTCATGTACATGTGGATGCATCTGGCATCGCACTGGATATTGTCTTAACACAACCAGGAGAAGGGGGTATCGATCACCCTATCACGTACTCAAGCAGAAAGTTATCTACCATAGAAAAGAACTACACCACCACAGAAAGAGAAGGATTAGCTATGGTGTATGCTCTACAGAAGTTTAAGCACTACCTGTTGGGTGCCCCATTCAAGATGTTCACTGACCATTCCACTTTAAAGTATTTGGTCAATAAGCCAGTGTTAAGGGGAAGGATCTGTAGATGGTTACTCCTATTTCAGGAGTATGATTTTGAAATTATTGTAAAACCAGGGAGATTGAATGCCGGACTCGATCACCTATCGCGGATAGACTCAGGAGAAGAACCAAGTAATTTAGAAGAAAATTTGCCAAATGCGCAATTGTTCTCTATCCAGATTGCAGATGAGTATTACGCGGATATTATTCACTTTCTCACTACAGGGTGGGCACCAGTTGAGTTTACTAAGCAGCAAAAGAAATAGTTAGTTCTTAAAGCAGCAGATTTCACTTTGATCGTAAGACATTTATATAAGTTAGGTCCAGATGAAGTCCTATGTAGTTGTGTTATGCCGCACGAGAAAGAGGCCATTATCAGAGAAGAACATTCAGGTACCACAGGAGGACATTTCACAGGAAAGTCGACTGCTCAGAAAATTCTAGCTGCAGGATTATGGTGGCCTACTTTGTACAAAGACACTAAGGATTTTTGCAGATGCTGCGATATCTGCCAGAGGGTAGGAAAACCTTCGCGGAGAGATGAAATGCCACTGCGACCACAGATTACGCTGCGAGCATTTTAAAAGTGGGCTATAGATTTCATGGGTCCTATCAACCCACCAGGGAAGCAAACTGGTGCGAGATACATCATCACCGAAACAGAATACCTCACCAGGTGGGTAGAGGCCAAAGCAGTAAGGGATTTTGATGCTGCTATAGCTGCACAGTTCATTTTTGAAAACATCATAAGTAGATTTGGATGTCCAGCAATTTTGATGAGTGATCAAGGCACACACTTTCAGAATCGTACTATCGAGGCCTTGACAGAGGAATTTCAGATGCAGCATCATAAGAGCGTCCCCTACCACCCACAAGCTAATGGTACGGTGGAGGATTTTAACAAGATTCTAGAAAATGCTCTTACTAAGATCTATAACAACCAAAGAGATGATTGGGACCTCAGGGTTAATGCTGTGTTATGGGATTATCGGACTACATGCAAGAAACTTATAGGACACACACCTTTCAGCTTGGTGTATGGACAAGAGGCTATTATGCCTATGGAATATATTATTCCCAATTTAAGAATTGCTCAAATTACTGAGATCGCTGATACAGATATGATGAATGAAAGATTAGCGCAGCTTCTTTCCTTAGAAGAAGACATATTCATCGCAGGATTTCATCAAAAAGTATAGAAGGCACGAGAAAAAGCTTGGCATGACAGGCACATCAAGAGCAAGATTTTTCAAACAGGAGACCTAGTGCTCCTTTATGACAGCAAGTTTTTTAAGTTTCCAAGGAAGTTCAAGACACATTGGTTGGGGCCATACCAGATTCATCAAGTCACAGACGGAGGTGATGTTCAGCTCAGTAAACTGAACAGGGAGCTTGTTCCTACTTTGATTAATGGCAGTAGGCTTAAGATTTATAGTGATAGCCACTCCACCTCCTAGCCCTAACTCAGAGAACTAAGTGGTGTAGATTTCCAGTGTAGTTGAAAGGAGGCATCGCACCCATAACTAGTCTACACCAGCTGAAAAAGTTCTAAGTAGGAGGAATCGCAGCAGGAAAGTTTATTTTGCGCAAGTCATGGGACGATTGTGTAGTTTTTGAACATTGCGCAGTTCACGCCAACTTTTTGGTTAAGGATGATGCGATGTGACATCGTAGCAAGGCAATGTTCCCCATGCAATTAAGATGATTTTTGAAAGGGATAGAGAGCTTGCGACTTATAAGAAGAAAACTCAACTGAGACAACAGAATGCAGAGCTCACCACAGACTTTCAGACAAAGGTGAATTAGTTAAGAGTATATGAAGAAAGAGAATAGGATCTCAGTCAGGTCCTGTAGAACATCGCATTGGATTTACCCCAGTGTGACATAGAATTTGCCTTGCCTCTAACGCAGAAAGTAAGAAGAATTGTAGATAGAACAAAGGCTCTGGAAGAGATAATGGCCAAAATGGAGGAAGACCACAAGGCGCAGATTGCTGAGCTTGAGGCTTGAGCACCAGGCACGCATGAGGTAGACAAGGAAGCAAGGGCGCAGGCCTTTAGACTCACTTCAACGTAGATGAAGTGTCATATAGATGATGCAGAGTCATTTCTAGCTAATGCAATGAAGACATGATCGGAGCTAGAAGAGCTCCCAGATAGATTGGATTTGCAGTAGAGCATACAGAACATGGAGAATGCAATAGCAGCAATAATGGAAGAATTCAAGAGTTTAGGAGCTCTTGCAAAGATGAAGAAGATGAAAGAGATGAACCGTTTGCAACAGGAAGTGCAACGGTTGTGAGAAAAAGACATACAATTCAATAATATGCTTCAACCGTATCAGGAACAAATCGTAGAGTTGGTCGATGTAGTTGAGCAGAAGGTCAAGGAGTTCACCACAAGCAAGAGTGAAATTGATAGCAGAGAAGACCCCATGATTACTCAAGTCATGCTTGAGCGGCACAAGACCGTGTAGAAGATATGGGCAAAGATATTGCAGGACTCAAGGAGAGATTCGCAAAAAATTTGCAGGAAGCCAAGGAGACTCTACAATAAAAGAAATCATATGTCAGTGGCTCGGGGACGAGCCACAAGTAAGTGTTAGGGGACTGTTGGAGCAGGGTCCCGTAGCTACAGGAAAAGCTGCTATTTTTGGTAGACGATGGACAATTTTTGGAGGAAAGATAGTTTTGGCGATGCGATAAAGGTATGATGTCGTAGTGCATTTCCCGCCGCAGATCGCGGGCCGGAAATCACGGCAGTTGGAACAAGAAAGTTAAAGGGAAATAGTACTTGAAGTGGCCGAGAAGAGAGCTCAACCACTGCATTTAAGGAAGAAGGGCTCAGCTACCCTCATAAAGGAAGAAGGGGCAATGGGCCGAGGTATTAAAGATAAAGGACAGAAGGGGAGCGACTGAGGAAGCGGCGCCCATACCCGCGATCAACACCTAAAATCATGGAAGACTGTAGGAAGCTATGGTGTGATCGGTAAAGTGGAAGTACAAAGTACAGAAAGGCCGACTGTTACAATTAGGATTTTGGGTTATTGTTGGGATAGGCCCATAGTTTTGTATCATGGTGAGACCTTTGGGCCACCTATTTAAGCATGTATTTTGTATTATGAAGGGTTAGCTAGCTAGCCAGTTAGATAGTTGGATGATAAGGTTGTAACTATTGTCGTCAGTATAGTGAGACATTGAGGAAGAGTCGAGCTTAGTTCTGTCTTTAAGTCTGTAGCTATCTTACTGTAACCAGCGACCAGCTCCTTGAACCTGAATGTAACAATCCGCAGGGATTGAGAGAGAGAGAGAAATAGTATATTGTAAGAAGAAAGCAATATAGGAAGAGAAGAGATCTAAGAGAGAAGGGCTTCCAGCTGTGTGCATGGAGTTTCCCAGAAGATCTCAAGCTGCATAAGAGGTTGCAGCAGAACTGTGTTACTCTCTCAAGATATAATATAAACACAGTTCCCGTGGACGTAGCTTCCCCCCTGGAATTGAACCACGTACATCTGTGTGTTGTGTGACTGTTTCATGTGATTGTGCTCTACTTATTTTCTATCTATTATCTGTTACATGAACTTTGCTTGTCAGTTAATGAATGTATGTATGATATCCTTCATTTTACAGTAACGTAGAAGGTCAAATGCAAGTTGAAGGTGTCAAGTACTCTGTATATGAGTTTATCAATGCTTGATTCACGACAGTAGCAGCTACTGTGTTAAGTGACTTCTATATATTTAGTTCAGCGAGTTGAGTGTAATTGATGTTAAGCATGTTAAACTGTAGAAGCTTAAGTGAGGTTGTTTAACACCTTAATGAAGGTTAACTGAGCTATTATACCCAGAAAGTAATCCTCTGGACCTTGAGAGTTTATGGGCATATTGAGTCTTACTGTAGGAAATATCGCAGCGTAGATGGGCGATATCACACTGTCGGGGGAGCTGCAGTGTGAGATATCACAGGTTAAGAGTTGGGCAGAAGGGAAGGTTCACGTAGTGCACTAGAAGCTGTGACGCGATAAAATTCAGCCCCATAGTAGAGTTATCTAGAAAGAGAGAAACATCCCTTGCTGAGAGATTCAGCTGGTTAAGTAGAGTCAGAGAATGCAGGATGCTGCAGAACCTAGTTTAGGAAACCTGATTCTTCAGCCACCCCATATAGGATCACTTCGGGTGAGACTTCAGGCCTTTCTGCGGTCTGTCACCGAAAGGGCCATTGAGTTAGGGGTTTTGTTGGTATAATAAAGTAAACCCGGGTCTTCCTAGAGAAACACCAACATGAATGGTTTAATTAATGATTTAAAGAATGATTTAATGAAAGCATCTTTCAGCTATTGAGTGAAATAATTTGTAGTAGATGCATTGTTATTTTCATTGTAGATGCATTGTTATTTGCATTGTGAAATAGTGAAATAAAGTCTTTTTTGCAAGTAGATGCATTGGGTTTGGGGAATTGAGAGTGATGTGAGGGGGGGAGGGGCCATAAGAGCTTCCACCTTCATGTGGTTGGTCCTATTTAGTAGAGAATATTAAATTATTCTTGAAACAAAGAGGATCTCAATGAATGGTAAGGAACAGTACATTAAAAAACAACTATTTTTATAATTTTAGTGTTTAATTTTCACTATTGCTATTTGACTCCTCCATTGGAACTTGTTATAGATAGTGTTGAGAAACATTTTCATGGTTAAGAGGCGAGAAATGGTGTTTTGATGTGATCGATGGCCTTATATACATAGTGTTTTTGGTTATCCATGTTTTATCGGGTGATCTATTATTAACAATTGATTTAATTGAATAGTTGAATAGTATTGTCATTTACATTGTAATAGTAGTGTATTTATTTAGATTGTTTTGTTATTTTCATAAAGAAACATAAATTTATTTGATGGGTCCTAACATGAAACTATTGCAACAGGACAAAATTTGAAGTATGTTGAATGATGTTTTGAAGGGTAAAGCAGAAGAAGACAGTGCAAAGATCCACAAATCAAGGTATAATTATGTTTTCTTTTGTTTGAATTAACTATGTATTGGGTATTTATGCATGTGCACACACACACATTTAGTTGATGATGATAATTACCATACCTTCAGGTGAACTTTGTTCTATCTGATCTAAAAACTTACCTTAAATAGTTTGATTTATCAGGATAACTGGCCCCTTGGTAATAATTTATCAATTCCATATAGCTATGAATTCCATATGTACATGAAAATATATGGGAAATGGTCATTTGTCGTCGGAAATATGGCTATGAATTACATTTTATTCATTCGTCATATTGTTTGAACATTGGATCACCCAAGTAAAACTTGTATGCATGTGCATGAAATTGAATTGAAGGATCATAAGAGGTCACACTATTTTCTTTGTGGGTTACACATGTTTTTTTTCTTTTATTTTAAATCTAAATTATAAACAAGGACTTATTTTTGCATTTCAAATTACACCAAGCTATCTTCCACATGTAAAAACGTCCTCCATAAAGAATTGATGGATGATGACAAGTAGAAGCAAACCCAAACCTCCAAAATCCTCTAAGATGCAATGTTTCACATTGTCCATAAAAAATTCCAAGAGAAGGCCTCTCCAAACTAAAAGGAAACCTAAACTTATGTTGTGTCTCCCCTAAGTCACCTTCAAGAAAGGTGTCCCTCCAATAATATTCATATAGCAACAAAAAAAACAAATTCTAAGAGATATCTCTCTCTATATATCCAATGGACTGATCCAATACTCAATTAATATAAAAAAACAAGGCCTTCCTTCAGTGAAAAGTATCCTCCAAGGCCGAGCACTTGCTGAAAGAGGACTTTCAATGGTGTCATCAATCCTATGTAGACATAGTTGAAATACCTCGTAAATGGAACTCGATTCCTCTAAGGATGAATTATGTGGATTGGATCAACATTTTTAAGACTCATGTGATATATAGAGGAGCATTTATAACACATCAATGTTGCCATACTTCTTCACTGCTAAGTTTTTATTGCCTAGATTGTACCTTCATTATGCTAGGAAAGGTGCACAAAACTCTTGAAACATGAGTCAAAGGTGGATTAGCCCTTAATGAAAGTGAAGAAAATCTAGTTGGTACAACACTTGTGAAAACTTCACCGTACAGTGCTCAAAAATCAACATAATATGCCATGTGAGCTTCCTAGAAATGATAATGATGAAGTGTTACTATTGATTCGATTCTAAGAGATAGTTATTTGCTGCTACAATATGCCCAAGGACACTTTTATGCTATTGTTATTTACACATATCTCACCCAAACATGGTATTTTGAAACCTATTGTTGTGTTATACCCATTATGTTTTCCTATATTTCAAGGTTTAGAGCCATTCTCATCAATACATCTTCCCAAAATTGGATTACCGCTCATTAGGAGGTCAAATAGGGTTGAGAGATGATTTTAAGGACCATGATGTGCCCAACAACATGGATATTTAGGGTTATTATTGTTGTTCATTACACCAGACTTCCCAAAGACATGGATTTACTTCTCAAATATCCACAAACTTTGCCCATAACAAGCTCAAAGTCATATCGGACTTTCTAGATATCATTGTTTACTACTGATACTTATTATAAAAAGTTCCCAGGTATGAGTTTTATCCACTTTACGTAGGTTTCCAACAGTGGTAATGCTACAAATATAAATATAATTAATTATAATCAAGTTAAAAGTCAAGAAATTAAGATTAGCATCAAATGGAAATTTAAGGGAAAAACCTATTAGCTAGAATGGATTTGATACCAACGTAGCAACAAAAGTGCTAAATTAACATAAATTTTGTTCAATTTGAATGTATAATATATATATAGATATAGATATAGATATAGATATAGATATAGATATGTTTTGCTTATAATACACATTTTGGTTGTTCTCTGTGTATAAGACATCTATAAATATTCTGCAATTTTATGGTGCTTTCAATCAACACATGCACATACCCTATCACCCTCCTTAATTGAACCTATGATCTCAATGAAGATAACACTTGTTCTTTTATCCATTAGGCTCACTCAGTCTATACACTTTTTGGATCTTGATATTTATGGATGATACATATTCAGTAAAGGATCATAGAAAATAGACAAATAAAACATCCATTTGAATGGGAACATATGTGTGGCAACCTCTCTTAAATTTAGGATCTTCAGTAGACATTATGTTGATATAGATGTCTATTAAAAGTCACCTTCTTGAATCCTTTTGTTAGGGTTTTTTTTTTGTGGGTTGATACTAACAACACTAGGATATTGGGATTCCATGCCTATATTTACAACTTTCTTAATTGTCTCCTTAGACTATCTCAATCAAGGTGCCACCTTGTGCATAGTTACCACACAACAAGACATAAGAATGTATTGAACATGTAGTGGATTTCTTGCAATTGATGATAGGATGGAACTCTTTGAGGGTGGCTACCAAATTTCACACTAACATTTCACATTACAAATGTCTTGAAACTACCATTATATGGAACATTAGAATTTTTGTAACCAAATACCTATTGTAGTTGTGGGTTTTCTGGGTTTACAACCACATTATCATGGATGTTCAAGTCCATGTTTTGGATTCTACCAATGGGTCCATCTTCAAGACCATGAATTATGCTTGGGGGTGTTACATCCCAAGCTTGTAACACACTTTTTGGAAATAAGGATTCACCAAGATTCAGGGATGTCAATGACCACTATGTGATTTAATGCAAAGATATTTGGGTATACTACCAGTTTCACATTCAAATCCTTAGTCAAGAAATAGAAGAAAATATTAGAGATCAGAAGGGGTAGAACCCCCTCTATTCTCTTCAATAATCAAAGATTTAATAGGACCTCCTACAGCAAAGGTAATAGCTTCAAAATTTTGGATCCTCTTGACATGACTAAAGGAGACTAAAAGAGACCTACAATAGCTTGAATTTGTCACAAAAGGCATGGGATATTGATTATGCAACATGTAGGAGCCATTACACCATCTAACCACCAGTTTGGAATCTCTGAAAACCTATATCTAGTATCAGTACCTTTATCTATTTAGTGTTCTTCCATTATCAAATAGCTAATAGGACCTCAACAACAAAGGAAATAGCTTCATAATTTTGGATCATCTTGAGATGAGTGAAGGGGATTGAAAAGAGACCTACAACATTTTGAATTTGTTTCCAAAGGACTTGGAGATAGATTATACAACCTTTAGGAGACATTACACCATTCAATCGCCAGTTTGGAGTCCCTAAAAATCTATATCATATCAGTACCTTTATCTAATGCACTATTAGATGTTCTTTGGCCATCAAAGATCTAATATGACCTCCAACAACAAATGTAATAGATTCAGAATTGTGGATCCTATTGACTTGAGTGAAGGACCCAACTGAAAAGAGATCTGCAGCAGGTTTATTACGTTTCAAAAGTTCTGGGAGATAGATCATCCAACCATGCAACTTGTAGGAGCCATTCCACTATTCAACCACTAGTTTGGACCTACATCCTATCAGCAATTTATCCAATGCAATATTCAATGTTCTTCCATCATCAAAGAGCTAATAGGACCTCCAACAACAAAGGCATAGCTTGACATGGGTGAAGGAGACTGAGAATAGATCTACAGAATCCAGCTTGAATTTGTTTCAAAAGGTCTGGGAGATAGATCATGCAACCATGCAACCTGTAGAATCCATTCCGCAATTCAACCACTAGTTTAGAGTAGAAAACATGTATCCTATCATTATCATTATCTAATTCAATATGTAATAGGTTCAATACACAACAAGTGAGTTTTCATTTTTATGTGTGGCTCTGTGTAAACTGATCCTGGAGTTGACAGAGTGGTCTGAATGGAATAGTGTTTCAGAATCACAAGGACCAGGGTTTTCCTGGTTGGTACCATAAAAATTAATGATAAAGGAAAAGATATATCAATTGCCAGTTCCTTCTCTTATTTTGAGGTTGTTTGAGCTCGACATATATAGGACAAACATAAAAATCTTGACATTGAGAGTGTTTGTCAGTCACTAGAGCTTGTTTTAGGGAAGCGTAATCAAGTTCAAGTTGAATATTTGGTTGAGTATTTGAAGATATGTTTCTTATTTTATAATGCATGTTTGTAGTGTGATTCCTTATGCTTGATGTGCTCCTCAAATAGAAGTGTATCTAAATATTAAGTGCCTTTCTCTTCCTCAATATTTTCCATTTCCTTATCTTCATTAGTAGTCTCAACCTTGAGACCTACCATTTGCATGCAATTGTATACTCTCTGAGTAGGATACCATTCTATTAGCTTTCCCAGCCTTTACGCTTGCCTACAACCATCTACCTCTCATCCAAGCTCTACAAATTCCTCTTTCAACGTGTTGGTTTTCGTCAAATTACAGATTGAATAAAAAAGCAATGGAGAACACAACCTGAGAAGTTTGAAACACTTAAACATGAATGTCAGACATAATGATAGAATGAATGAAAATGAGAGAGTTGAGGGAATTATGGATGAATTCTTCTTCAAGAGAATGAATAACTATTGTGCTTCCCTGTAATGACTATACTCGGAATATGCTCCACTAAGTTACAACACCTACCCAGTGGATCTTACATACTTAGCTTTCTTTGGAAACTTGTGGCTTAGGAAGGCTCAAACAATTCATGACTAGGGAAGGAACACATCGACCATAAGACAAGGTAACAAAATTTTATCTATTAAATTTGAGGACAAAGATAGTTGAAAGAAATAGCTTCATGATGAGTTGGAAAGAATGGAGTCCTAGTCAACAATTTGGCATGAATATACAGAACCTGTGGATAGCACATTAATGCATGAAGAATGTTTTCCAGGCCAAATGAATTCAGAAAATGGCATATATTTGATTAAGCTAGAGTCAAATTGCAATGATAAATCCAAGGTGACAGAAATATCATAGCAAAAAATGTCTCAAAGCTTATAGCAAAATTCTCTTTCAGTTTTGTAATGTTCTAGTTAGAATATTCCATGTCATTGATATTTGGAGTACAAGGTAAACATTTAAATTCATAATGAAAATTTGATTTCAAGGGATAATTTTGTGTATGTTTTCAAATCCCATAAATACTAATTTCACATGCTCTTAATTTTATGTTCAATACTCAACTCTTCAAGGAGTTTCTAGTAAAGTATGCAAGTATCTATTATAGGGAAAATATGTAGCTGCAATGCTGTTATAATCAAATTCTTATTTTAGAATGCAGAGGTTTCATTGAGAAACTTATTTTGTTTGACTGTCATATCATGGTGTGTATACACATCTTTCGCTTTAACTGTATGCTTATCCTTCTATTTCTTAATTTTGGAAAGTATTTCAATTCCTTGATTGCATTAGATTTAGGCCATAATATTTTATTTGGAGCAACCATGCAAGTTTTTTTGTTGTGATCTTGCAGGAAATTTTCCTATGGTTGTATAATCTAGTGATGCATGTGCTTTATCCACATTGATAGAGCTGACACTTCAATACACATTCATTGTTCACTTATTCTGCAGAGTCTGATGACACTTGAAATGATTTAAATGACATCTGAAAATGTCTTGTGCACTCCTTGAGGTGTACACTGCATATTTTTCGGTAGTAATGTTACATAAAAAAAATTATGATTACTAGTACTGATTACACATGGAGAAATGGCATGAATACCTTCTATCACATTTTGATGTGTAGATTCAATTTGAAATTCATTTTTTTATGAATTTTTTGAAATGGAAGTTTGGAACATTTATTGTAGCATTGCAATCCATTTTCTGAATACCATCTCAAACACTATGAAACTACTTTTTCTAGATGTATATGTAAATCATGTGCTTGTTAGTCCAAACTTAATATTTTTGGCAATACATTTTTGTATGTAAACACTATATTGAGTAAGTTCCCTACTTGTTTCAAGGGTATTATTGGTATGCTTGATTAGGAAGTGATTATTTACTATTTATTTAATTAACAAACATCATTTCAAGTTACTAAGTGGTTATTCATGCATATGAAGCTTCAAGATAGGAACTTGAGTTTCCTCTATTGTATCCTAGATTTATGCCAGAAACTGTACTCTTAATTTCCTATATGTAAGTTCTCTTCAGTCTCATATCGATCTCCTATTAGGGTTACAGTTTGTATGCATGGTCAAAGGCAGTTGGTTGGCCACCTCACTCATGGTCCATCCAATGAAAAACCTATGAACTAAATGGCCCAATTGAATGAATTGAAGGGAATCAAGAGTGAAATGAGTTTTCATGAATACTACAAGCTTGATTAAACTATAATATTATAACCCCTACAAAACTTTGATATTTTATGCTTCAGACTGTAAATATTTGTGATTGACAGCTCCATGTAGAGAGGTAAAGAGATTGAGATTTTTGAAATGGTAGCAGGGGCTGTTGCTTGGTCCTTGTAATGAATTTTTAGCTCAGGATCAAATTTTTCATCGCTACCTATTTTTTATAAATACATGGTTGTACTCGACTAAAGAGAAAACTCAATCCCTCCCTGGATTCTCATCCTCCTATGCAATAACCAGTCACATCCATATCGTTAAAATTTGTATTGTAGACAATAAATAACTGTGGGTATCACAAGTGTGATGAGTTTCCATACTTGAGATTTATGTATCGAATCTCTAACTCAATAGTCCAAATTGGGGGAGTGATTTCATCCTTGAATTAATTGTGGTTGCTTCTTTTGTATGAGTTCATTGACTATCGAAAATGATTCATGGTCCCTCTTTACCAATTTGTAAGGGAACCTTGTATTTGATTACAGGTCTCTCTTTATAACGAGGGACATATTGCAAGAAATTTTCACATATGTTTAACTCATGTCTGTATGCCACCTACCATGCGAAAATAGATTGTTCTTTGGGTATATTTATTGTAATTTTATTGTAACACTAAACCAACATCTACCGCATGCCAATGTTGTCCAAAAATTCCATATTGCATTAAATGATTAAATTCCCTACCACGCTATTGATTGTCTCTTCTGGAAACAAAAGCCTGGTTGGTTCAAGGTTTCATTTCGAATGATATTTATATTGGATTATCTTTAGACAATTTTTAAGAATAATGTTCACCCTAGTTTTACCTCTATGCAGGGTATAAAAATTGACTTAGTTCTCTACAGTTATGATGATCGCATTCTTGTAAGTTTTTAATCCTATTTTTGAATTTGTTCTTATTTATCAGACAATATGTCTTGAATTGGTTTCTTATGTTGCTTTGGTTTCTCACATAGGTGATGGTAATCCAAATAGGGACAATGGGGACAATGCTACATGCCCGGTTTGTATTTATGTTTATAGGTGTTGTTGCAACTTTTGTATTTATGACATTCTCATCTCCTTCAACATTGGTATAATATTATTTCATGCTTCTTTTATGACTATCTTGTAAACTTTACTATTTTAAAGTAGTTTCTATGGTATAAATGGGGTTTAACTAAAATATCTTGTTATCCTCCAATGCCTACATAATTCAACTTTGACAATGAGCCTAGTTCTTGGATAAGATAGCTTTTATAGTCATAGAAGGATACATGTTGAGTTAATCTTTTTATTCCTCATTTAATCCCTAATGCCTTTAAAATGAACATTCTGAGGATGATTTAGAGTCAAAAATTTTGAAGGGTGAGGTATAGGCTAAAATTCCTTAGTATGGAAGCTTCTAATATGATTCCAACAGATTGAGGAATGGGACCTAGTAGGTTAATGAACAACAATTACCAAGGGTAATCAAGATCAGTTTTTGGAATGAGTAAGTAATGATCAATATTTCTTAACCTTTTTTGGCTATTGTGAATTCTCTTGTGACTATAATATTGAGGTTAAATTATTAGCTTATGTGCTTGTTTTATGACTGGGTATTAATGATTTTCTACACCCTCCAAGATTGAACATTCTTGTAAATTTTATATCATGGTCTATAAGGTTGACTCGATTTAGTACTATTCAGTGATATGTGTATGGTATTAAAGAACCAATGCAAGGTCTAGTCAAGATTTGGATGATAGATCCTTGTTAAGAAAAATGGGTGAATCGATATGAACACAAGTGAAGTATGTTGTCTACACAAGAAAAAGAATTATGAAGTTTCATGGAAAAAAATTGGAAAATGTTGACCTTGAGAAGTTATCAATCAAAGTCCAGACCTTATGAAGTATCTTGTGCATAACATTTGTGAAAAATCATTTGCATACTTTGTGAATATTTTATGGAGCTGACATTGTGAAGATTACATGTTATAGACTTTGTGAATATTTGAGTTATAGAACTTATGGAGTATTTATGGTATAGACCTTGCAAGAGTAGAAGTACATTTTAGGATAGATTTGAAGTGCTTAGATATAGGAGAATTGAAGTGATCCTGATAGCAAAAAGAAGGAGTAGAATTAAGGTGACTGTGAAGGGAATTCAAACTAAGAAAAATTGTGTTGACAAAGGGATTGAGGGCATGTTTAAATATTGTCTACAATATAGTATTACAGAATGTGAGCCAAGGTGAATTAAATGTTATATTTTAATCGTTTTAAGAAATATGATATTAGGATCTTATCTAAGAGAATAACATGCATGACAATAATCACAAGATACAAGAGACACAAAACAATTTCGTCAGGGAAACCATAAAGGAGAAAACCCCTCAACTTCCTCAGAGATCGAATGAGCACCAATGGCAGCAGTAAAACCCAAAGATAGAAAAGATGATCTCCAACATATTTTCTCTCTCTCTCACACACTTGAGAGAGATTATTCTCTCTCACTCATGTGCCCCAGATGAGTGAGTGTATGTTGTGTAGAAATGAGGAGAGCCTCACTTCTATTTATATTCTTTCGTTCACTTTATTTCCACTTCAACATGTCATCCTCAATTAACAATTACTTACCAGGGTCGACTTCTCTAGGAGAGTCTAATAACCCTAGTGCCCCACAATTGTGGGGACTTTACCCTTTGATCAACAAGGAGGGTTAAACTTAACTCAATTGTGGGGAATATTGCCCCGACTTACAATGGAGGGATAAACTCAATGAATTTACATGACTTGTTTACATTATTGAATCTCCTGATAGGAACATCGGGGTATGAAATTACTCAATTACATTACAGATACTTCCTGATAGAAACATCAGGTACAATACATAAGATATACAAGTGAATAAATTCCAAAGTTACAAATACATCAATACACCCTCTTAACTAGGAAGGTATTCTCTTGACACAAATCTTCAGCACAAGTCTTCTTCTATGGATCATCATCAAAGATGTATCATCACTGGATCAACATCAAGTCTGGATCATCACTGGATCACTATCAAGTCTGGATCATCACTTGATCTGGATCATCAATGGATCATAAAGTATGGATCATCACTTGATTTGGATCATCACTGGATCATCAAGTCTAGATCATCACTTGATCTGGATTGTCACTATGGAGCTGACATTGTGAAGATTACATGTTATAGACTTTGTGAATATTTGAGTTATAGAACTTATGGAGTATTTATGGTATAGACCTTGCAAGAGTAGAAGTACATTTTAGGATATATTTGAAGTGCTTAGATATAGGAGAATTGAAGTGATCCTGATAGCAAAAATAAGGAGTAGAATTAAGGTGACTGTGAAGGGAATTCAAACTAAGAAAAATTGTGTTGACAAAGGGATTGAGGGCATGTTTAAATATTGTCTACAATATAGTATTACAGAATGTGAGCCAAGGTGAATTAAATGTTATATTTTAATCATTTTAAGCAATATGATATTAGGATCTTATCTAAGAGAATAACATGCATGACAATAATCACAAGATACAAGAGACACAAAACAATTTCGTCAGGGAAACCATAAAGGAGAAAACCCCTCAACTTCCTCAGAGATCGAATGAGCACCAATGGCAGCAGTAAAACCCAAAGATAGAAAAGATGATCTCCAACATATTTTCTCTCTCTCTCACACACTTGAGAGAGATTATTCTCTCTCACTCATGTGCCCCAGATGAGTGAGTGTATGTTGTGTAGAAATGAGGAGAGCCTCACTTCTATTTATATTCTTTCGTTCACTTTATTTCCACTCCAACATGTCATCCTCAATTAACAATTACTTACCAGGGTCGACTTCTCTAGGAGAGTCTAATAACCCTAGTGCCCCACAATTGTGGGGACTTTACCCTTTGATCAACAAGGAGGGTTAACCTTAACTCAATTGTGGGGAATATTTCCCCGACTTACAATGGAGGGATAAACTCAATGAATTTACATGACTTGTTTACATTATTGAATCTCCCGATAGGAACATCGGGGTATGAAATTACTCAATTACATTACAGATACTTCCCGATAGAAACATCAGGTACAATACATAAGATATACAAGTGAATAAATTCCAAAGTTACAAATACATCAATACACCCTCTTAACTAGGAAGGTATTCTCTTGACACAAATATTCAGCACAAGTCTTCTTCTATGGATCATCATCAAAGATGTATCATCACTGGATCAACATCAAGTCTGGATCATCACTGGATCACTATCAAGTCTAGATCATCACTTGATCTGGATCATCAATGGATCATAAAGTATGGATCATCACTTGATCTGGATCATCACTGGATCATCAAGTCTAGATCATCACTTGATCTGGATTGTCACTATATCATCAAGTTTGGATCATCACTTGATCTGGATCATCACTGGTTCATCACTAGATCACCAAGTTTGGATCATCACTTGATCTGGATCATTACTGGATCATCAAGTCTAGATCATCGCTTGATCTGGATCATTGCTGGATCATCAAGTTTGTATCATCACTTGATCTAGATCATCACTGGATCATCAAGTCTATATCATTACTTGATCTGGATCATCATTGCATCATCAAGTCTAGATCATCACTACTTTTGTCATCTTGAAAAAATGGTGCTATCTCTCAATTCTTCTCATCATAGGAAGTTCTACAGAGCCAACCCTTTTTCATGTTGGTTGTAGGCCTATCCTCCATGTAGGTATTGATTGTCTTCAGCACTTATATCTGATCATGGAATGGCCCATGTCAGAAAGGCCCACCCAGCACATACATCTGACCATGGGAGGAACACATCCAAGAACCATGTCAGAAAGGCATGCCCAGCACTCACATTTGACCATGGGAGGAACACATCAAAAACCCATGTCATAAAGGCCCATCACTCAAATCCAACCTCATATTTTCATAAAGGCTCTGCACTTACATCCGACCTCATCTTGTCAGAAAGGCTTTGTACTTACATCTGATCATGTGGGAACACATCCCACAATCACATCATAATGGATTTGCACTTATATCTGATCCTGTGGGAACACATCCCGCAATCACATAAGAATGGCTCTGCAGTGATCATGTGGGAACACATCCCACAATCACATCAGAATGTCTCTGCACTGATCATGTGGGAACACATCCCATAATCACATCATAATATCTCTGCACTAATCATGTGGGAACACATCCCATAATCACATCATAATGTCTCTATACTGATCATGTGGGAACACATCCCATAATCACATCAGAATGTCTCTGCACTTACATTTGACCATGGAAGGAACCAATCCTCTCACCATGTTAGAAGGGCTCACTAACTCATCACTTCCCCTTGGAAGGAACCTCGATTTGGAGAACACCAATCTTCTCCCTGAAGTACTCGAACTTCACTCTGGCCATTTATAGCGTAGAATCACATCAGGGATGATTACGTCCAAGGATAACCTGCGAGCTTCTCCAGGACAGATTACATCTAAGGACAACCTACAGGAATAATTACTTCTGAGCAACCTACGAGCTTTGCCAAGATTTATTCTCAGACAACCTATCTCACCAGCTATGCTAGAACTCCCTCTTTCGAGAGATCTCGATCTAGATCACAAACTGGAGCTTCACTACGCCTCTCTGCATCATACAAAAATGCAAGTTAGATCAATCAAATCAAATAGTATTTTTCAAAAGAGACATACTACCTCCCAAATATCCGAGAAAGTGGCAACATATTTTTCCTCGACTGTACTCAGTGCCATCCAGGACTCCATCTTGCCAAACCAAGAGATCACACCTAATCCCATACCGAAGTAGCACCTTGAAGTGCTCTTCTTATCAATGGCATTGTCTACCCAATACGAATCCACATAACCCTCTTGGTTAATCTTCTAATTCGTACCATACTTGATCCCATACTCAACTATACCCTTTAGGTACCTCACTGCATGCTTTGCAACCATCAGGTGAACATGTCTCAATGTGTTCATAGAAAATAAAATATTTGGCCTCGTATTCGTCAGGTACATCAAGGAACAAATCATCTGATGATACATCATGGCATCAACCATCTCTGATGAAGCAACACTAAATAGCTTCAAGTTCGATTCCATAGGTGTGGTCATGGACTTGCATCCCATCATCCCAAACCTCTTTAAGATATCTACTACATAGTTCCCTTGTCCCAGGGAGATTCCATCTACATTCTTCCACACCTCCATGCCTAGAAGGTAGTACATCATATCCAATTCCTTCATCTTGAACTCGACAGCAAGTCTCCTTCTTGCAATTTTAATGAGTTCCTCTTTTATTCCAGGAACAGCTCATCGACATATAACAGGAGCATCACTGGTATTCCACCTTTAACCTTGAAGAAAAGGTTGGAATCTGGTTACTCTCAGTAAATCCTAGAGTCATCAGTAAGCTATCCATGATATCATACCATGTCGAGCCTCAAGATCTTCTGCAGTCACTCCCTCTGAAGCAGAGAATCATTCTCCCTCTACCTTTTGTACTCTATGCATTGAAACATTTTGTATCGAAGTGACAAGTAGCTTCCTCTGCTACTAATATTCTACGTATCCATCTAGGGTCACTGGATACCAAGATCCTCTATCTTGAACCTTTTCAAAATTTCTTCTCACACCCATCTGTGATCTTGTCATCCTCTATAGGATTTCATCTTCAACCTTGTAGCAAAGGTTAAGATCTTCATCACTCTAGGTGATATTCAAGCTCCTCATGTATGTGTTATCCTATGGGTTTCTTCTGAGCTCGTACAAGGCCTTCTTTCATTTGCACACATGATTCATCCTGTCATGTGTCTCAACTCCCATTGGATGCAAATGTATCTTCATATTCTATTCCTTATTTCTGTGAGAAGCCTCGTGCTATGAATATTTCCTTGTATCCAATGATGTTTCCATCTACTACATGTTTGATCTTGTAGATCAACCACGGACTTCCCTTCATATCTTGATACTACATCCTAGACATCATTCTTCTTGAACTGGTACTCTCCTTTCCTTTCTTCTTGGCTACTTCTTCATAGCTGGAAGGCTCTGCATCAATGATGTTTCTCAACAGTGTCACATAACTGCATTCGTCATATTATTCTTCATTCTTGGATTATTTCTCGAACTGTCATCACTTGTTCTTCGAAACAAGTCTTGTCCTTCTTTTCTTGTAGGCTATTTTACATGATCTTTTGTACAAATCAAATGCATTAGTTGTATGGTTAGAAACATTTCATAAGGCATATTCATAATGGAAAATTCTTATGCATAAAGAGATGATCATGCAACTATTTTAGCCATTACAACATTCATCCAAATCTCACAGAAACTTTCTAGATGCCTTCCATCTCTACCAAGACATCATTGGAAAGAGTACTCTTGGATTAGTGCACAATATCAATGAAATATGTTTGCTGACATATTGGATTAGTGCACAAAAACAGTTAACCTCATATGTACTCTTTCCAAAACCACAGTTTTGACCAGAATTGGTTTCACCAATTGGGACTTATGAGAGTTTTCCCAAGGTGACGTATTTTCGGACTGTTCAACATAGTGAACTTGTACAAACTACCACATGTCCCTATTTCATCATCAAGGTATGAAACTTTTACCACAAAAATTAAATTCTGGTACCTATATGGAAAATCTTGCAAATTTTCATTTGGATCTTTGTAGACCGAGATATTGCAATTCTCCCTAGGTGTCCTATTTAGGGATGAATCCTGGAATAGGAAGAAACCCTAAATTGGAGGAATCATATCTCCTAGAATATATCGCATCAGAGTCTGAAAATTGTACACAAGTTACATATGGAATGTATCTCCCACCTATGAAAGTTTCAACTCTTGAGCATTCTCCAATATCAATATATAGCGAATGTACCAAAATTACCAGTTTCAGTATTTTAGGGTTTTTTCAGGCCCAGGGTAAAATTATGGTTTGACTTTCTCAGAGTTTCACCCAACCAAAAATATCGACCCAGGTATCTAAAATTAGATTTTGATGAGGATATTAATCCTATTCCGGGTTCACTCAAAAATTATTCTTCTGTAAAAATCCCTAATTTCCTGCACCAAAAACTGAAAATGCCCGGAATCAAATTCTGCTTCAATAGAAAGATGTGCCCTTCAATGGAGAGTTAGCCTAGCCTAATTTTTCTTATGGATTGTTGAGAGAGACACAAAAAGTAAGAATCCCTAGCTTCTGCAGCTGCACAATTTCTTCTTCTCAAGTTAGCTCTGATACCATGTTATATTTTTGTCATTTTAAGCAATATGATCTTAGGATCTTATTTGAGATAATAACATGCACATCAATAATCACAATAGACAAGAGACACAAAGAATTTTCCTCACGGAAACAATAAAGGAGAAATCCCCACAAATTCCTCATAGATAGAATGAGCACAAATGGTAGCAGTAAAAACCAAAGCAAAAAAGATTATCTCCAATAGTTGTTCTCTCTCTCTCACTTGAGAGAGCTTCTCCTCTCTCACTCATGCGCCCTAGATGAGTGAATGTGTGTTGTGTAGAAATGAGGAGAGCCTCACTTCTATTTATATTCTTTCATTCACTTTATTTTCAGTCCAACATCTCGGCCTCACCTAACAATTACTTACTAGGGATGACTTCTCTAGGGGAGTTTAATAACCCTAGTGCCCCACAACTGTGGGGACTTTACCCTTTTATCAATAAGGAGGGTTAACCTTAACTCAATTGTGGGGAATATTTCCCCAACTTACAATGGAGGGTTAACCTCAATGACATTACATGACTTATTTACATGATTGAATCTCCCGATAGGAACATGGGGGTATGATATGACTCAATTACATTACAGATACTTCCCGATAGAAACATTCGGGTACAATACATAAGAGATACAAGTGAATACATTCTGAAGTTACAAATACATCAACAATAAAGATTAAATATATCTATCATCCTTAATAAATCTCATGGATGTCAATATATAATGTTACTTCCCAAGGTTGCACTCAAGTGAGAAATACCTAAGACATGAGTATAAGCCCTCATGGGTAGTACTGCCCCTCATATTGTGTGAGAGTTACACTTGTGATTTTGATCACAAAGATCGAGATTTCCATGATAAAACCTTCATTGTAAGAAACATCCATGGCAATAGTAACATAAGACAAGGTTCTAAGGTATTAAATAAAATGAGTAAAGAAGAAATACCATGGCAGAATTTACAATTGAATGGACAGGGAACATGAAACGTGTCACTACCAAAGTAAGCAACTAAGTAGAAATATTCAGGTAGGGAGAAACAGAGAAAACCTTGAGAAGAAAGCCTATAAAGACCTATCTACAATTTATAAAATCATATAAAGTTTGGAAAAAATTACTGGAAAATTATAAAGACTCATCTATCTATACGATCCAGTCCAATGATTCTCTCTGAGTACAGGTTTCACTAAAAAATGTGACAAGGTTGCCTAGTAGTTTAGTGGAAGGAAGACCAATTTTAGTGTCATAATTTCTATGGAATTGCTTCGAAATTCAGTTTCAAGACATTTAAATGAAGATCCATCCCTAACTATGTAATGAAAAATCCATAGAAATTCCAACTTCAGTTTCAAGACCTTGTCCCATGGGAGACAAATCCCTATAAATTCCATTAATCCATTAAACTATAAATACTAAAATTGGTCATGTAGTTGAAGATATAATGAAGCACAAATCCTAAACCAAGAAAAAAAGCAAGTCTACCTATGCCATTAATTTTCCAAACAAGTTCATTTTTCAAATTAATTTAGGGGATTATAACCTCCCTCAAGTATAATATCATTGTAGAAGAGCATCCCCAATATTCATCTTCTCCTCTTTCTTCCCTTGTTGTTTCAAGGCTCTATATCATCACAAGTATACTAGGATGTGAGACTAGTTGTACCTTTAAGTGAATAGGATTGGAGAGGGTGTAAAATGATTTTGAGAAAGAAAAACTGTAGTTAGTGGTGAAGCTAAGAAAGCTTCTAAGACCCAGTCCTAATAAATTCATTAAATCATGGGTTTAATAGGGATGTTTCAACTTTCAATCCCAAATAAAAGATAATTTAAAGTTATTGGAGTAGAGTAATAAGAAAGCTAATATTATAAAAAGGAAAACTCCCAAACAAAGTACTTGTTTTATAATTAGCACCACATATCACAGCACCAAAAAATCATGATGTTATATAAAACATATGTGGCCTTCTATGTATAGATCCAGGGTTCTATTTGTCATTTTTTAGCCAAATACAACATGTTTATTAAAGAATCATATGAATTAAACTCCATTTAGTTTTAGTTACTAAAGGGAGATATGTGTTTTGTTATGAAATTTCCCATTATGTTTTGAAGATATTTTTTTTTAATTATACAATTGCATGTCGCATTTTCGACGGAAAATGGAGGGCGTTCGACGAGTTTGTTGCAGATCCTACACAAGAACTCATTGGTCATCTGACGTGCACTCGTTGCAAATTCGAAATCCTCTTTTTTGACAACCAGAGGTCAGAATTTTGATGACATATTCATGTAAAACCCATCGGACGCCTGACTATGGAAAGTAGCATTTTCGACGACCAGATGTTAGAAGTTTGACAGCTTAATCATAAATTTTTGCAGCAGAATTGCATGACATTCAACGATGGTGTAGTCAAATCTTCTATGGGTACTGGCATGGCGTCGAATATCCAACGTTCCACCACCAACGACAAAAAAAATGCATTTGTTGAATAACCAACAGGGTATTGTCAAATTTCAGACATGGCAACTGTTGGATTTTGGGATTAATTTATGTTGTGTAGTCACTTACCACATATCTCATTTTCGGAATCAGATGATGGTTGAGCTGAGTGCTAATATAGGTTTTCACCATGAAAAATCAACTCCATATTACCTACAGCCTAATGGTCAGGTCGAGGCCATCAACAAAGTTTTTAAACTATGCTGCGTAGGATGGTTGGAGATCACAAATCCAACTGGAACTTAACTCTCTTTTCCGCACTTTGGGATTATAGAAGTTCAGTCAAAACGGCAATTGGTTTCACACCTTTCCAATTGGTCTATGGACTAGAATCGGTCCTTCCCATCGAGTGTTAAATTCTGTCACTCAAACTCGCAGTAGAAATTCTCCCACACAGTTCTGCCAAGGAAGAAATATTCATGTACTTGACTAACCTTAACAAAACTAGAAGAGATGCTTCCTTGGCTAATGAGGCACAAAACAAATGCGTCAAGGGACAATATGACAAGTCTATTCAATCTTGTGTCTTCAACGAAGGTGACCCAGTCCTAACTTACAATTAGAGACATGATAAACTATGGAAGGGAAAGTCCGGGTCCATGTGGTGCGGTCCCTTTATAGTTAGCAAGGTCTTATAGAAATGGGCTCATGAGCTCATATATTATGACAGGATACTCTTTGAGCAACCCCGCAATGGGTTGGACCTGAAGAGGTACTATTCCTAAGACATTTATGTATGGTACCTCGTATATATGTATTTTTGGCTTTCAGTGTGTTTTGTCATTTTCAATATGGTTTTGAGTTGATGTCCATACTGTTTATACCATGTTTTGGCTATGTAGATTGGATGGCCTTCTACGGTTTCGCTGATGGTGCATGTCGTCATACCTTGAACCTTCCTTTAGCAACTTGGGTGTTGTATTCTCCAGGTCAGGATTTAGTTAGCTCAGGTGCGGTCTGTATTGGTTCAGCTACCAACAACATTGTCGAGTATTAGGTAGTGATAGGTTTACTCACTAAGGCTGCATCTCGGGGACTTCATGATTTGGTGGTGTTTATGGACTCTCAATTAGTGGGTTGTCACCTAAATCATGTCTACACAATCAGGAACCCTACACTTCTCCACCTCTTTCAGAGAGTGCCTTTGTTAGAAAGGTCTTTTGATCTCATCACTTATAGGCATATCCCTAGGTCTAATAATATGATTGTTGAGTCATTGGGAAATTTCATTCTAGATTGACATATTGCCCATTCATAACTCATTAAAAATAAACATGGTCAATCATAATGTAAAATAAACAGTAGAAACATGTAAAACTCATGTAAATACAATCCATCCATTTGAAACACATGTAAACACTGCAACTGAGTCTGTATATATATCTGTATAAAAAGTGTTTTTACAAAAAATATGGTCACGAGACCTCATCTGAAGCACTGTTTCTTTCAGGCATACAAAATGATATAAAAACCCTGAAGCTAGATAAGATTTCAGGGATACATCATGCAGACCACTCTAATGGTGCTCGTGGTAGCACATAATCACCCTTGCTACTCTATGTAGCAAGTAATTGAAGTGTCCCGATACCCCTGCGGTATGTCTCTAAAACCTCCTAGGGAGGTCATCGATAGCAGCATCTAGGATATCCAGAGTCAGTCAATCCAATTTCTCCTCCATCTCCGTGAGCTCATCATCACCTCTATGAACAAAGCGAGCTCCTGCTCACCTATCCATGGGGACGATCCCCCAGGTCATGTATCACCAACATCTGCTTGTAGAATTAAGGTCTTGTTATCATCCATAAAAATCATAAAAACATGAAAAATATAAAAACATAATCAACATCTTAGGTTTTGCTTCTTACCAATGTCACGCCACTGAGCCCTAGGTGGTAGTGGTAGGTCGGGATCGCCTTGAAATTCGGTCCCTACATATGCATAATCCTCCATCATGAGGATCTGATCACTCAGCCAGCAGAAGAAGACAACCTCTAGCTTTACCTTGGCCCCGCCACCTCTTGTGTAGGCCATGATATCCACCCACTAGGCCACCACACCATCCGGGAATCTCTAGCTCTCAGGTCTGTAAATGCAACAATGGCTCGCATGAGGGGTATAACCCTCTCAAAGAAGAAGCATGCTAGGATGGTCCCATATCCAAACTACTTCAGCTCTCCTTGCCGACATTTTGTCAGCTGATCCTTGAACACAGGTAAAATTTCCTCGGCCCAGTCATATATCGTGGGTGCCATGACATCCATGGAATATAGAAAATGTGCCCGGGATGCTTGGTGGGTCCCTTGGTTCACAAAAACCCTATGCATGGTAAACATAATAGTCAGAAGCAGTAGATCCCTTATAGCATTGATATGGATATTCTTACCTGACATTTTGGTACCAGGAAAGCATTGGCAATCAATCAACTCCTACGTAGTGACATCCACACCTCAGAAACTAATCAGAAAAATAGGCTCTCCCCTTCTAGATAGCCCTGTCAGGAAGTAGATGTCTTCCACCTCCAAAGTCACAATGTGAGGTCCCACCTCAAAATACTATTGTTCTGGATTCCACATCTCTAGGATGTACTCCAATAAACATGCATGGGAAATCATGCTAGAAGCGTGAAATAATTTTAAGAGGCCACATACTCTCAAAGAATTTATACACTATGTGTTTCTTGCGGCTAGGGAATCATCATCATCATGTTTTTGTTCCTTCCAAATCACCATTTTTTGCCCAAATAAACCTGCCAAAAATCAGCAATGAGCTAGTTAGAAACACATTTCACCATTGAAATTACTCAAAACCTTTTTATGTGGCTAGGAAAATTTGTTTCTTGAGCTCACGATCAGCATTGCCTCTGCCTTGATGAGATAGAGTGGTGGCAGCGCTTGAGTATAACTAAAAAACCGTGGTTTTCATCGGGCACCACCTTTCTTGTAAAGGCCAAGAGCTTTGCCTTCCATTGGTCTTTTAGGTTGACCCATTAAGCTCAAAAACTCAACCAAATAAAAAATTGGAAACCATAGAAAGGAATGGAAGGGTTCTAGCTGTTACCTGGATCTGATGGTGCGAAAAATGGATGAGTGACAGCTTCACAATCTTCGGTTGAAATTTTCACTACAAATATCCCAAAATGCACTCCAATGTATGGTAAATGGTAAAATGACTTGTTTTTACTATTTACTCAGCTTTTAGACTATATTTTTAGGGTTTTTTGTACTATTTTAATGTTTTAAAATCAATTTATCAAAAAATACCCTTTTATATAGTTTATAAAAGTCGTTTAAAATGTTTTGAAAAACTAATAGCTTTTTAAGAGTCTTGCAGGGATGAAAATAAACAGTATTGGCTATGGGGAAGTTCATTTTTTACTTTTTCATACTTCTAAAAAATGGAAAAGGTCCTTGAGTGTTCATTTCGACACTTTGATCACGCTCCCAAAACCTAGTATCAAAGTTCCAAGTCTTTTTCTGATTCTTTTCAAGCTTATAAAACTTGCTCATCACGTAAAAAAAACCTATTGGAATCTTCTTTAAACTCTTTTCGGACTCCCTAAATGTGAAAATTTGTCGAGCATAGTTGTCTTCTTCACGCTCATAAAAGTACTTCAAGATTCATCTTTCTGATAGTAGTTTATCTCTTTTTTTGTTCGGATTAACTATTTTCGAAAAAGGACCCTTTGGAGTCTTCTTCCATATTCGTTCAGACTCTCTAAACATGAACAATACCGAGTTAACTTTCATTGGACTTGTTAAACAAAACATTGAGAGTGTTAGGATTATTAATCCTCCCTTGTCCAATTTGGTCATATGTCTAAATCAGGAGTCATGTCTAAATTGGGAGTCCATCCAGTCTATTTTTAGTCACTAGCACCATTGGGTCCACTTGGCCTAATTGGGGCACATGTTCCAGTTACTAAAGTGTGGGGAACACTAATTGAGGCCTATTGCCACTTATTATACTTGCATGCATTAGTTTAGGATCCTCCTATACCAATCCCTACTATTTAGGAGCCACTAGGAGTGTTGATACCAACCAAGGTCAATTGAGTTGAGTTGGTGACTAGTCAAGCTGAGTTAGGAGTCAGTTACATTTAGTTCTAGTCCTCTACATTCAGTTAGCGCTAGGCTTGCATGGTTGCATGCAAGAGAGGTGCATTTCTCACCTACCATAGTCAGTTAGCCTCAGTTAACACTAAATTAGACACTAGATTTGTGTTTTATAACTCTGTTGAAATCCAATAATGGTTTAGACAAGGTCAGTTCACTATTGAGTCCTCTGATAATGATTTAGACAAGGTCTTAGTTACCTACAGTCAAGTAGAGTCTAATAAATTTGAATTTTCTCATGTTGATTTGAATTGCATGTGGCTATTTAAGTCATTGTACTTCATTGTAATTATTATCTAATTACTTTTTTATTAATGAAAGCATTCACAGTTGCAATCCATTTTTCACAGTTTCACTCTTCAATTACTAAGTAAATTGTGTGTTTTTCCATATATCTATGTGCTCAATTTAATATGGTATCAGATCCTTGGTAGACAAGGAAATTCTCCTCCTCAGATCTCCTACTGGGTCATTTTTTAGCAAAATTGCTCCTTTCAGCTCTGCACCAGAAGCAGAAGGTTTACCACTTAACACCCCAAGTTAAGGAATTGTTGATCAATCTTGCTTGATCAATTATGCTGGGTGTGATGAAAACTTGAAATGTGCAGTATGTCCAACTTTACTTTGTCTTTTTTTGTAACTCCAGGTACAACTTTGAATGGATTCATCAGTTCCTCTTCTCACCCCATTCAGAAGCTATTCAAAATGGAAGATGAAGATGATTGTATCTATGAAGAGACAAGATCTCTATGAGGTGTCTATTGGAATTGGTGAAGAGTCTTATGAGAGTAAGAATGATTGGATGAATGCATGTGATGGAGCTTTTGGAACAATTGGTCTGACTCTTTCTCCTAGCTTGCACTACCTCAGTAGATCTATTGAAGACCCAAAGGAACTCTGGACAAGATTGGACAAAACCTTTGGAAAGATTGATGAGGATCATAATAGAACTTTGGAGAGCACATTCGGGACCATAAGAGTTCCTGATAAAAAATTCTCAGCCTCTACTCTCTCTACTGAATTTGTTCAAGATGAAAATGAAGAAAAGTTCTCCTCCAGTGATTTTCCTTTGAATTCTGTGCAAAATTTGCTAGTAATTGCTTCCGAAAGTGAAGAGAAAATTGATATTTATCCCTCTAATGTTGCTAGTGGTGTGAAAATATGTAATACCTTGGAAATTTTGGAAGAAATATCATATTACCATAGTGATCCATTTGCTCCCCGTGATCTAGATCTTCCAGCAAATTCCTGCAGGATTGCATGCACCAAAATTCAGAATTTTGAAGAAGAAGAAAACTGTTCCTCTACCACCTCGGTGGACCATCCTCTTGGATCTGATATGAAAATTATTGGATCTTATATTATATTATTTATATCTGATATGATATTTCTTGGTTCAGTATTTCAGGTTCATAATCTTTTAGTACTTCTTGTAGTTGTTCTCATTAATTTTATGAAGAAACAAGTACCACAAGTCTCCTACAAAACTGTTGCTAGGGATTTGATTTCATTTGATAGTTTTGGATCTGTTGTGAACCTATTTAAATATGATTTAATTTCTGATCTGATATTATTTGGTTCAAATTTTAAAATCCAATATCTTTCGTTCATGCTTGTAGCTGCTCTCACCAATTCCGGTGTGAAAAATCAAGTACCGCAATTTCTCTTCAAAACTGCTGCTGGGGATTTGGTGTTAGTTTCCTCTTATGAGGTTGCTGATATTTATTTTGTGAATAATTATATATTTTTGAATCTATTTCATATTATGGAGCTAAATGATTCACTCTCCATAGTGCCAGTGCTTCTCTACCATTGATCACGTGTTGATCTCCTCACAGAACTAGTAAAGAGGAAGACATTCTGCATCCGCCTGAACACTTGCTCCTAACACTTGGGGCTGATTTTACCACTCATGTTTTTATGTTCATGGATGAAACATATCATTTTCTTGAGTTTTCCTCACATGTTTTGAATCCTCAAGAACATTTTCTCACTTATCAGTTGATTTCAGTTGCTCTACATGGTTCCAGTCTTCATCCGGTAGCTGTCTATATTTCTGATTTAGTTGAGCATATCATTATTTTTCCAAACAGGAAGACTCCTTTGAAACATAATGATGGAGAGGTTCACATTCCAGGCCTTAGGATACCTGTCCATAGAAGAAACATATTGATCCTAATTCTACTTGCTTAATTAGAGGGGGGGATTTTTTCCCATGTGGTTTTTTCCCTAGCTCCTTGTATTGAGCAGTTACTTTACTTTACTTGATGTAATGGGTGACCTATGGTCTTAGTTACTCAGACCCGTAGATTGTCCAAGTTAGCATTCAGGGGGGGTGTTAGTATTATTGATCCTACCTTTTCCAATTTGGTTATATGTCTAAATCAAGAGTCATGTCTAAATCGGGAGTCCATCTAGTCTATTTTTAGTCACTAGCACCATTGGGTCCACTTGGCCTAATTGGGGCACATTTTCCAGTTACTAAAGTGTGGGGAACACTAATTGAGGCCTAATTCCACTAATTTCACTTGCATTCATCAGTTTAGGAGCCTCCTAGACCAATCCCTACTATTTAGGAGCCACAGGGAGTGCCGACCAACCAAGGTCAGTTGAGTTGAGTTGGTGACTAGTCAAGCTGAGTTAGGAGTCAGCTACATTCAGTTCTAGTCCTCTACATTCAGTTAGCGCTAGGTTTTTATGGCTGCATGCAGGAGAGGCACATTTATCACCTACCATAGTTAGTTAGCCTTTGTTAACAGTGAATTAGACACTTGAGTTGTGTTTTATAACTCCGTTGAACTCCGATAATGGTTTAGACAAGGTTAGTTAACTATTGAGTCCTTCGATAATGATTTAGACAAGGTCCTAGTTACCTACAGTAAAGTAGAGTCTAATAAATTTGAATTTCCTCATGTGGATTTGAATTACATGTGGCTATTTAAGCCATTGTACTTCATTGTAATTATTATCTAATTAATTTTTTATTAATGAAAGCATGCATAGTTGCAAGCCATTTTTGCACTGTTTCATTCTTCAATTGCTAAGTAAATTGTGTGATCTATCTTGTGAGTTGTGTGTTTTTCCACATATCTATGTGCTCAATTTAATAGAGAGACCCTCTTTTTGGGAACGAACCCCTCCTTTCTCAGGTTTGTAAAACGTATCAGAATGGAATTGTCTTTGTACAAGATACAACGAGTGTTTTTTACCCTCTTTGAACTCATAAAAATGAAAAGAGGCACTCATCAGACATGATGGGGAAATTAAGGGAAGGGAATCAATTCATTTTGCAAACAAATGGTAGTTTGTCATTACGTTTGAACATGGCACTTGTCTGCATTTCACTAAGCTAATTGAGTATTTAGCTTGTCTCTGAGTCGATCCACTTTCATGAGTCATGTCACTCCTTTGATCCTTTCAAAGAATGCATTGTCCATTGTCGTATCGTGTTCTGCATCGGGGAGTCAATGCTGCCAAGTTTTTTTTTTTGTTGCCTAATGTTCAAAGGGAAGTTTGAAATTTTACCTTTGCAGTCAAAATAGCCTTTGTATCAACAACTTTTGAGTTAGTCCTATGGTTACATCATCTACAACATTCCAGAACTTTGTTCTGAGTTTCGTGTTGTCGATGTGGTATTCATCATGGCCCTCCTTCGATGAGACTATTTCTGTCAACATCATCTCATTATCTAGGAATTAGTCTTACAAACAATTTTAGTACCTTGAGATATGTATGCCTCAGTGACAGATTCTCTCGCTCTCAACATAGGTTTACATCATTGACCTTTGATTGATAGACTAGAATGAGTATTCAACATCAAATCATCTATTCAAACTCAGTAGATTGTACTAGGGTACCTTGGGAATCATTGACATTAATGGTGATCTCCCTCGCACTTGTTAACGGTTCACATCATTGACCAGTAATCAAGTGGTTTCTACCATGTTCGACTTCAGGTCACTGTAATCACATGGATAGAATCGTACTTTGTGGAAGATGAGATGAAGACCCTGGGTATTTGTTAAAAGAACTCATGGATTTCTCCCTAGATTGTGATGGAATTATATTGTATGAAGTCCCAACATGGATCCACATTTGTATGGTCATGGTTATGCTCAAATTTCTGATCATTTGACATAGATCTACGATGTATTTCTAGTAGTTATGTCCCAAGTTTGAGTCCTCTATCACATGGATCTACGATGTATTATAGTAGCCATGGTTGTTAATATCTCTCATGCATCTACCTTGTATTGGTATGCAGCCATGATGAGGACACATTTGTTCATGAGTCAAAAGTATTGATGTATTGCATATTCTTGGTTGATGATATCCAATCAAGATGATTCTGGCCTCAAAGTGATAACTTGCTTTTTCAAAAATCTCTCCTATCGTATCCCTCAAGCATCATGATTTGGGGGGGATTCTATTACACATAAATATTGGCATCATCATGTGATGAGGTCCCAAACACCAGTATTTACCTTAATCCCAAGTTGTGAAGCAAAAAATTGGCCCAGATATCAATCTTGCATATAAAAATACAGCACCGCTCCTACCTTTAAGTCAATAGGAAGTACCTTCTTTAGAAATGCCTTTACCCTCTTTAAATTAGGTGGTTCTACCACCTCTACCCCTTGTACAAGTCATTCTTATTCCCTATCACTACTTTGTCTTAGAGAGCAAGAAGCGGTGCCCTTGATAAAAAGTTAAAAAGAGAGGTCTCCATGAAGCTTCTTGAAGGAAGGCTTCGTGGCACTCTTATCCCTACACCTGAGGACCACATGGAATCTAGATCCATCCTTTTGGGATCTCCTATCCACCTCACCCATCTTTTTCTCAACCATCCCTATCCTCTCTTGGTCTATAAAAGCAGGCTAATTTCCATGGTTGAGGGGGAGCAAAGTTATGGTGTTGAATTGTCATTCTAGCCTAAATCAGTAGGGTGAGCATAGAGGGAGAAAATAGGAGCTTTTGGGGAATAGATATTGGCATTGTGAAGGAGCATATCAACACTAAGGAAAATTTTGTAAACTTCTTCTTTATCTTAATGCAAAATTGGTTCCTTTCCCATAAATTATGTTGTGTCATTATCATGTATTTTATTGTTGGATTCCTTAGTCACTAACATAGAATAGTGGATCATATTCTGGTGCTCTTTGATCTCATTTGTTGGTTTTCATGTGATCTTGCAGGTACATCCATGAAGAGTGATCATTGCAAGAAGCATCTACGCTATTCCATCAAAGACACTCATTCCAGATCTCCACCCATTCTAGCGAAAGTATTCCAATTCTGTATTGAATCATTTGTTCTATATTTAAACCATTCAGACTAGAGGAACAGTTCCTATCCATAGGAGGTGCATTTTCCCTAGATACAACAACGTCACCAAAAATGTTATCACATATCTTGTAGTTTCCCCAATAGATAAATACTATACAAGATGTAAGAGGGGACACATAACCAAAGTTGTGACCTACAAAAAACCCTAACCCCCAAAATATGGATCATTTCCATGTCGGTTAGGGATTCCTTCACTTTAAGCCACTAGAGAATCCCAAGTGACAAAGTGGGGGACCCAGATCAATCTTGGAAGCAAAGATCTAAGACAAATCACCAAATCAGACTCCTATTAGAGAATACATAAGGTGAGTGTCTAAAACCCTAGATTTAAGGAAGAGCCACAAATTAAGGATACCTAAGTGGGGTGGTTATTCAAGATTGGAAATGTAACTCAAGTGATTAAAACAGATGGCTTGCAATGATTGAAGACAAATCTATGTTTTTAGTGTGCTGGTCCAAATGATCAAATTTGAACCCTGGAGGAATTTAAGTAGATAATTGAGAAATCCCCAGGACAAACCTGATATCAACAATTATGGCTTCCTACACAATGGATGGGATGAAATATTTGATAATAAAAATTACTCATATGAAACCATACAAAAAACAATGGGAAAATGGTTGACTTGTTGACCGGGGGCATTTTCTCCCAGAGAGAGACCAGTTCCTGGAGTGGGATATATGATTCCAAGATAGAAGTTTTCAAGGGAAAGGGGGGTTTTCAGTATTCCTCACAAAACCCAGATCGCCAAATTTGTAGATTCCCATTTTAAATTGTTCCGGTTATTTTTGCTAATGCTAAGTGAGGGTTTTTCAATGAAAATTATTGATGGGCAATGCATGAAAATAAAAATATGGAGAAATTAGCTAGAAAAAATACCTGAATCATTGTTTATGACCTCCTGGATGATGAAGAATTCCTTTATTTAGAGCAAATAGGATTTTTGGACAAGCTTTGAATGAAGTGTTGCTTCAACCAGTGTCCATGACGCCCTTGTTTTCCTACCAAAAGAAGGAAAGTCAATCAGTATGGAAAATAAAATGGAAATGAAAGCTAAAATAAGTACAAGAAGAAGAAATCATAAATAAGTTCAAATCCCTGATAACCAATTTCTTAGTTCAAGCAATAGGGCAAGTCCCCCCACCACAGGGGCATCACCGACAAAACAATTTAATATCACGTTTGTTCATATTGGGGGCTTCAAAATACTAAAAAAATTTTAAAATTATATTTGGCATATATTTAGGGTTAAAGGGGTTTTTTAATGTTAATAAAAAATATGCAAATATAATAGGAATTTGTTTATCCTGACTAAAGCATAAATGGGTGCGAAAAATAGGGCGAGCAGACCTCGGTGTGTCTATGTTTTGGATCTGGAATGGAACTAGGATTTGTGCTACTACTTCTAAAGGTAGTTGTGGGGAAGCTGTTTATATTTCTACTTGTGTTGAATCGATAGGATCTACTATATCTACTAGTTATGTACCTACCTTTGCTTCTCTCACTTGTGGGTTTCTGCACATATAAAAGAACCAACTGTAGATGGATTATGGCTAGATGGGATGCCTCCTCTTTGACGACCCTTCCGTGTGCAATCAATGGTCCTACTCTTTTCAGGTTTATCACAACTTAGTAAAAAGGAACAATATCTAAAGCTGATGATGCATATGAAACTAGTATGCATTTTGGATTTGTGATTCACTCAGCAAGAGAGCAGAGCCCCTTACCCAGATCATAAAACAAAGCACAGGCTTGTTCCATGCCATGAGTATGGAATTTTTTCATATTTTACTAGTCCCTGGGCATATTATATCAATGGTTACTGGGATTGATGAACCTCATGGGCCAATTGTCTTCATTCATAAATCATATCTCTGGTGGGTTAATTCATCCCTCCCTCCCAGCATGACAAGATTAGATAGTAGTATAAGTAAGAATATGTGACATGTGTTAGTTATTGAACACAGGTGTTGTATCATCCGCCCCACCCATGGATCATTAGCACTGCTCTATGTGAATACAGTACACTGGTAAAAGGTGGGTAGATTGGTTCCCAGTTGTTAGCAGGTCCTAACATGAGAGCACGTAGGAATTTCCTACCTAGCAAAGTTGTCATAATCCATAACAAGTATCTGGGTTTGAGCCTAATATGGAACTTACTATAGCTGAATTTGTTGGTTTTGGATTGAATGGGTGTGATTCTGAGATGATTTTATTAGAAGCTCAACTGAGCAGTCTTTAGGGTTGTTCAACACCTAGGCCTAGTATGTTTTGCATTATATGTGCAATCAGTTTGAAGGTGAGATCATTAAACAACCTTCTGGTTTTCCTTTTGTAGTTAGTCTCGTATGCCAAGTAAGTCTTGTGGTAGAAATGTTGGCATAGGTAAGCGGAGGATAAGTGTGTGTTTATTGTATTCAAAATCTGCTGAAATAGTCTGGACTACCAAATTTCATCCCTCCCCAGTTCCAAAATCCAAAATGTTTTCCACGATAATGGTAATTTGCTTATAATATTAGTTGCAATCTTTGGTTTCTCTGTCAAATATGAAATAAAGAAAATTTTATGTTTAGGATTTTGTTTTTGGTACTTTTGAGTGCAGTAATACAACCTCTGTAGGAACATTGTTTCCAAGCCAGATGATGCAACAAAGGGTAAGTGGGCATTTTGAAAACTTCCAGTAGTTTTAAATGTGAGATTAGATTTCATGGGGAGTGTTTATTGATAATTGATTCTGAAAATGGTAGATCCTACAATGGCAACACCAAACTATTGATGTATTTGTAACTTCAGAAGATATTCTAATGTATAGTATCATTGTATGTTGTTGCACCCCCATTAGGGAGGTGTGTTACCCCTTTACGGGATGTCTAAATTGTGTCTAGATCTTAAGGTACAAACTCCATTGTAAGTCGAGGCAATAGTCCCTAGTGTAACATCATGTAATATGTAATTATGGTATCTCTAGGAGAAGTGAGCCCCATGTGAGATGACATGCAGGGTCGAGTCTTATATTTTGTTAGTGACTTGAAAATATATAAATAGGGATGTGCTCTCCCTCATTTATACACACCTCACACACTCTCTAAGGAGTTTGAGAGAGATAGAGATAGTCATAGGAGGAGATAAATATAGTTTCTGAACATTTCTTATTACTTCTTTTGATCATCTTACTATTCTGAAGAAGTTTGCAGGGTTTTCTCCTTTATGGTTTCCTGAATGAAAATATGTGTGCCTTGTGTATCTTTTATATCTTATGCATTTTGTTGTACTTGTTATTCTTTCATATAAATATCCTAGATAATCTAATCATATATTAGGAAAATCTAACATGGTATCAGAGCCTCTCTAAAAGAAGGCACTGTGTAGCTGCAGGAACTAGGGCTTCCTAGTTCAAGGTGTTCTTGTTGTAATGGATAATTCACCTAATAACCTAGGTCTGGGGGGTTGCCAACATACTCATGACTTGCAGACAGTTTGACTCTAAAAGCACAGAATAGGAAATAGGAAAGTAGCATGAACTTACTTGTAAAATACGAAGGTTGATCCAAGCTAGCTTCTCCCTCTCTGATCCACTTCCAAAGTCTCCAGGATAGTTCCTCCTTCACCTGTTAATAAACACTCTTCCAGATACAAAGCAATTCATATATATAGATGCAGGTTAGGCCAATCATATATTATATTGAAATGTAAACATTTACCAATCCACAAGATATGAAACATATATGGAAGAAGTAATATCTTTATTAACGATAATAGAAAGAGTTTAGGTTACAACCCAATGTATGAACAAGGACTCCTCTGTCACCAAAGGACTCTGAGTTTCTCTGCTCCAAATATTCTGTAAACAATCCACCAGCATAACTTTGCTCTCCAAGTATCTATATCCAGCCCCCTCCCCAAGGCCTCTATTTATATGGATGACATGAGGCAGTTCTCGAAGGTTAGGGAGGTTGCAGCAGTTAATGGAATTAAGGTAAATGAGTAAACTAATCTCCCATTAACTCGTGTTTTTAAATATTAATTTCGAGGAAGCCATGCACGGGTCTGTAGTAGAGCAACCCACGCATGATACGCGGCTCTGTGCAAGTGAAACCCACGCATACATGTATGCGCAACATGCTGAACATAAGACTCGCGCATGATGCGTGAGATGTCAATAGGGATAGTCGCACATGCTACTCAAAATCTCCAATTGGAAAAGTAAACAGCTGGGCATATAGGCAATGTATTTCATCATCAACCAAGGTATAGTGAATATGGGAAACCTCAATCCATAAGTGTCCTTTTGTGTGCCGACATGAGGGATATCAGCACTCGAACGGAGAGGTGCCATTCAGGTGTATAACAGTTCTCTCCATAGATCATCAAGCAAGGAGGGTTAGGCTAAATTGCCTCACTAGGGTGCATCTGTTTCTGGTAGCAGTTTTTGAATCATAGAAGTTTCACTGTGCATCCGAAATACAACTACAATGGTATCCAATGGAAATTAGGGTTTCATTCTTGAAAACAATAGAAAATTGAATTTAGTCATTCTAGAATTTTCTCTATAATACTATATTGGAGAAGGTTCAGACACCGAAACATTTATAGGCCGAAGATAAATTCATGTTATATCTTGTGTAAACATTTCAGCCTCATATTCTATATAATTCAGGATATATGGTTCCTCCAAATTATGGTTCCATACTAATCTAGAATACAGTCATAAACATATGACCTAAGGATATTTTCTTGTGGAAATTGAACCCAAGTGATAGAACAATTGCACTCACAAAATTGCTAATCAAACATGCAAATTTACACACAAAGGAGACTGAAATTGGAGCATAACACTAATTTGTATTGAATAAGTGTACAATAGCCAACCTTATGAAGTCATAGGCTGCTACAATATATAATTACATGAGATATTTGAATGCATAAGGATGCCATTCGAAATAGTAAAAAATTAGGCTTACTAAATCTAGTCAAATCCCCTATAGGTGCATAAAGTAGTTTCCAAATCTACCTAGAGGCTCACGAATTGGAAAATTCAAGTAGGAAAGCTAATAAGTGATGGAAATACAATTCATACATGCTTTTATTAGGAGAAAATAATGGAGGATGATGAGGGCAAAAAACAAGTCAACTACACCTAGTCTTACTTTCCCTTTTGCCATAAATCTCAATAAAGCAGGCAACTTAGCAGAAAAAGAAGATATGCGCTAGGGAGGATCTGGAATAAAGAAGATATGCTAAATATGGATTCTAGGAGTTTTCCAAAGTGCTCCATGACTCGGTTTTAGCAATTTTGACTTCTAGGACATGTGGAAGACAACTTGCATAGAATGGAATATTGGAAACTAGAAAAATAAGACAAAAATGGATTAATTAATGTCTAAGGTAGCTAACTATGGGTTGATTATTCTAAAAACCCCCCCTAAGCCTGAATTTATGAGTAAATATCAAAAAAATATAGGGCCTAGCAACAAGGATTAGTCACCCTTTACATACTGCATGTCCATTTAACTAAGGAAAGAGGCAAAAACCCAGTGGGAAAATCCTCCCTTAAACATGGACAGTAAAACAAAATTTATAAATCTTGTCATAAATCATGCTTCAAAACATGATAAGCAATCCCCAATAGTGATTTGAGATTGCTGAATTTCTTCTCACAAAAAACTTTGGTGAAGATGTTTCCTACTTGTTCTGAAGATGCACAGAAGAGTAGGTGAATGGTGCCATCATGCACAAGTTGTCTGATGCAGTGCATATGGATATCAATGTGTTTCGTTCTCTATCTTTGAAATGGATCATTGTATATTTGAATGGTAATCTAATTATCACAATAGATAATAGTTGAAAACTCTGATTCGAAGCCAAACTCACCAAGTATTCCCTGCAACCATAAACATTGAGTTGATGCATTTACAACTCCTCTGTACTCTGCTTCTGTAGATGAGATTGCTATGGCACTCTATTTCTTTCTTGACCAACTGATTGGTTCTTCAACAAGCATGAACACATATCCTGATGTTAACTTTCGATCTATGTTGTCACCTACCCATTCACTATCAGTAAACCTAATCAAATCAAGATTAGATTTAGCTTTGTAGAAGATCCCATGAGTTCTTGTTCCTTGAACAAGCACGCATGAACACATATCCTGATGTTGAATTTCGATCTATGTTGTCACCTACCCAATCACTTTCAGTAAACCCAATCAAATCAAGATCAGATGTAGCTTTGTAGAATATCCCATGAGTTCTTGTTCCCTGGACAAAGTTAAGGATCTTTTTGGCTGCTCTCCAATGGATCTCATGAGGCTGATCCATGTATATTGAGGCCACACTTAGTTCATAAGAAATATAAGTTCAAGTGTGTGTAAGGTAAATCAAACACCCAATCAACTTCCTATACAATGTATTATTTACCATAGGAGAAGAACCTGCTTCTTCAAGCTTAACTCCTGAAAGGAAGGGAGTCTTGCTTGGATTGCAATCTTTCATGTTGAACTTGTTCAGCAAATATAAAGCATACTTGTACTGATTTAATTTTATTCCATGTTGGGATTGAGTAATTTTGAGACCCATTAATTGGCTCAACAACCCCAAATCATTCATAGATAATGCATGGTTCATTGCATCCTTCAAGGAGGCAATCTCTTTCTTTGAAATTCCTATAATCAGAAGGTCATCCACATACAATACAATAATCATCAAAGAACCATGAATCAGCTTCAAATAAACATTAGGATCAGACTTGCATCAAACAAAACTCAATGACAACAGAAAGCCATCAATCTTGGCATACCAAGCCCTGGGGGCTTGCTTGAGCCCATACAATGATTTCTTTAACCTACACACAAAAGATGGATTAGAAACAAACCCTTGAGGCTGCTGCATGTAAATCTCTTCAGTAAGATATCCATTTAGGAAATCACACTTCACGTCCATGTGATGTACCTCCCACTGCTTCGAAGCTGCAATGGCTAAGGCTAGCCTTATGGAGTCCATCTTTGCCACTGGTGCAAAGGTTTCATTGTAGTCAATACCATGTACCTGTGAGTAGACCTTAGATACCAATATTTCCTTGTATTTCAAAGGTGAACTATCAGCAAAAAACTTAGTTCTGAAAACCCACTTACATTGAACTAGCTTCCTCCTTGGGGGAAGATCAACCAGTTCCCAAGTGTTGTTCTTCTGGAGTGAGCAGAATTCTTATTTCATGGCTGTTTTACATATTGGATCATGTTATACATCTTCATATGTATTTGGATCTGATTCAACCATCAGATAGCACTTCTCTTCAAACAAAGGGTCTTTCATACAGAGGGCACTCTCAAACTGAGATCTAGTCCTCCTAGGATCACTAGGATTTCCAGCTAGTTACCCAGCTGCATGTATGGTATTTGATGCCCATTTTGGTCTTGTAGTAATATTAGGATCTGAAATTAAATCATCATTATCATACATATCATAATCAGCAAACTCATTTGTCTCTTCACTTACATTCAATGATTCTGGTGGTGAAGAAGACTCTCCAACTTCAACTGCTGCTAAAGGCTCTTTTTGGAACTGAACGCTCCTTTCAATGAAGGATTTGTTTGTGCTCAAGTTGATCCAGTTGTACCCTTTTGAATATTTAGAATACCCAACAAATAGGAATTCTTGGCTTTGGGGATGCAAAGCCTTTCTCTTTTCAGTTGGAATTCTAGCCTAAGCCTTTGAGCCAAAAATCCTGAAATGGGTCACATATGGCTTGTGCCCACTCCAAGCTTCAAAAGGAGTCATACTATAAAGTTTTTATGGGGCACCCTATTGTGGATATAGGATGCATAGTTTATATCCTCGGCCCAAAACTTTGGTGGAAAAGTCTTAGCCTCCATCATACAGGTTGGCATCTCCTTTAGTGATCTATTCTTTCTCTCAGCAACACCATTTTACTGTAGTGTGTAAGGGATTGAATGCTTCATCTGAATACCTGCATCTTTACAATATTGAATGAACTCATACTTGACATACTCACCACCATTTTTAGATCTGAGGATCTTGAGTCTCCTCCCAAGCTGGTTTTCAATCAAGGCCTTAAATACTTTGAAGAGGTCAAAAACATCAGACTTATGCTTCAGGAAGTAAACCCAACAATACCTGGAAAATTCATCTATGAAGATTAATGCATATTTGGCTTAAATCATTGCAATATGAGGAAATGGACCAGCAACATCACTATGGATCAACTCAAGAGGTGCATAGGTTCTCTCATGACTAGCTCTCTCAAATTTATGCTCTGGGTGTTTTCCTAGGATACAACCTTGACAGACTCCCTTGGAAAACTTAATCTTTGGTAACCCTATGACCATTTATTTTTCACTTAGATCAGAAAGATACTTATATTTAAGATGGCCAAATCTTTGATGCCAAAGCTTGGTTACCTCATTAGCATGAATTAGAAGAGTAGATGGGTTTAAGTAGGGTAGAAAATGTGAAAACATCTATATCTCTGTGATCTCAACATCATCAGGGGAGAAGATGACCTTCTTTGGAGACCCTATGTGAGTCATTTGATACACTGACAAGAGGTTAGAGGAAAGATCTGGAACATACAATACATTACTGAACTTACCATGGTCAAGATAAATCCTTCCTTTCCCCAAACTGTCAGTGAGAGAGTCAACTCCCAGCACTATTGGTGGACCTTTTGACATGTCAAGAGAGGAGAATTACTCCTTGGTCGAAACCATATGTCTTGGAGCTCTAGAGTCTATGATAAATCTAGGTGATCTTGATGTGCCAGCAACCAAAGTATGTACTCTCTCTCTGTCCTATGAATTTGATCCTCCTTCCCTCTTCTTTGAGCAATCAGGAAGGGAGATGTTATTCTTCTCCAGGAGTTGGGTCAACATGTAAATTTTCTTCTTCATGCAGGATCTTTCAGGATGATAACCCTTACTGCAGTATACGCACTTTCTCATTTCTCCTTTGTTCTTCTTCTTCTGGAAGTTCTTCTTGGAGCCTTAATGCTCCTCTTGAGACTTTTTCTTGTCTCTCTTTTTCTTAGGTGGATTCTTAGATTTATTCTTGCCTTTTGAATCCACCCTTGAATCTCCAGCAACTAAAGCTTGGTCTTTGGAAGGTTTGATGGTGCCCATCATCACCAATTTATCTTGTTCTTGTGTGAGGGATTCCATGAACTCTACAAGCTTAGGCATATTCCAAGCTCAAGCTGTCAACTTGGTGGCATGGAAGGTCGAAACTGACACTGAATAGTTAGGGCCAAGCTTTGAGAGTATGGCCAAAACTAGTTTCTCTTCCTTCTTTTCAATTCCACACTGTTTTAGCTGCAAAACAAGGGCTTTAAACTTGGAAAAGTAGAGTTGTAGGGATTCGAAGCTGCTGGGACTCAAAGAGATCAATTCATTCTCAAATTGATGTCCTCTCATCTCATCTGTATTACCAAAAATATCTACAATCTTCTCCCATACTTCATTAGGTGATGTCAATCCAACAAGATGGAAGAGGAGGTCTCTTAATATGCTCAAACACAAATGACCATAGGCCTCATCGCTCATGTTGTGCCATTTAATTTTCTCTGCAGCTGCATTGGGCTCTACCTCAATTTCCATAGTCACCCTGTAGAGACCCTTCACTCTCAACAGTATCTCCATCTCTGCTTTCCATTCAAAGAAATTAAATGGATTCAAGATGAGCTTCTGAGATTGATCCATAACTCTGAACTGTGCCCTTCAAACAGCAGAATGTGCTCCCATTCAAGATGTCGAACCTGAAATAGCAATATGGAAGGAGATAAATCAATCAACAAAGGCTCTGATACCATGTGGAAATCGAACCCAGGTGATAGAACAATTGCACTAAAAAAATTGCTAATCAAACATGCAAATTTAAACACAAAGGAGACTGAAATTGGAGCATAACACTAATCTGTATTGAATAAGTGTACAATATCCAACCTTATGAAGTCATAGGATGCTGCAATATATAATTACGTGAGATATTCGAATGCATAAGGATGCCTTTCAAAATAGTCAAAAAGTAGGCTTACTAAATCTAGTCAAATCCCCCATAGGTGCATAAAGCAGTTTCCAAATCTACCTAGAGGCTCACGAATTGGCAAGGTCAAGTAGGAAAGCTAATAAGTGATGGAAAGACAACTCATACATGATTTAATTAGGTGAAAATAATGGAGGATGATGAGGGAAAAAAACAAGTCAACTACACCCAATCTTACTTTCCCTTTTGCCATAAATCTCAATAAAGCAAGCAACTTAGCAAAAAAAGTAGATATGCACTAGGGAGGATCTGGAATAAAGAAAAATATGCTAAATATGGATTATAGGAGTTTTCCCAAGTGCTCCATGACTCATTTTTAGCAAGTTTGACTTCTAGGACATGTGGAAGACAACTTGGATATAGTGGAATATTGGAAACTAGGAAAATAAGACAAAAATGGATTAATTAATGTCTAAGGTAGCTAACTATGGGTTGATTATTCTAACATTTCTATATCTTGGGATAGGAAGTTCCAAAATAAATTTTGCAAGATGTTGTAGCTAGGTCACAGACTATATTTTTTGTGGTACGCATTTCAGACACAGAATGTGAAACAGTGACACATGGAAAGGTGTACAAGTTGCGGCTATGCTGAACAGTCCCCATACCAGTGAACTTGGGAAAATTCAAGTCATTCTCTCTTGGAGAATCCATTTCTGCTCTAACTTGTGGGGTTGGAAAGAATACTTATTATTATATGACACTGAGAAGTTTTAGACCTTAAGAATCCGAAACGTTGGAGATACAATAGAATAAATATCAGTAATTTTTTGTAAAAGAAATTGGAAAACTAGTGCTTCCTGTTCTAGGAGCTTCCCTCCACTATTATTAGAAAAGGAGTGCATTGGTTAGCTCTCCTTGAAGAGACCCATATTTCTATCCAATAAGAAGTTTTAAATTCCAAGTTTTGAAAATTAGGGTTTCTCTGACAAACCCTAGATCATCTAGCTCCAGAACCAAGATGGACACCTCAAATCGGTAAGATCTAAATTTTTTCTATTGACATTTGAGTTTCTCATTTCAAAATGGCTAATCACACCAGCTTGATGACAAGCTTGGTGAAGATGAAAAATTTCGAGTATGGATGACCTCTGTGATCCTTGAAGAAATTTACTTGAATCAATATTTTAGTAAGGAATTTCTAAGAGCCAGAGGGAAATGAGGCTAAGGCTAGATCCAAGAGAAATCATTGAAGATTCTATTAAAGATCATCTCGTCCCTCATGTATCATCCTTGAAGACACCAAAAGAAAGTGTTCGATGCTATGACAAAGAAATCAAAGAAGGATAAGATATTGTTATAATCGTCTTGAATGGCCTCCCAAGATCATGAGATTCATTCATTTGAGGAATGTGTGATAGAAGGAATTGATTACCTTCAGAAAACTATGGGAAGAGTGCACACAAGAAGATGCTTGACTCATAATAAGAGAAGAGAATATGGTAGCAACTGAAGATAAATCTTTCACGATTCAAAGAAAATCCCTCAAGCGATGAGGAATATGAAGGACTAAATTATTGAAGAACCTCTTATCCATCTTATCATTTGGATAAGAAATGATGTTGTTATGAATGAATAAGATGATGAACCTAAATGATCAAGAAGGAGTCTACCCATGAAACAAATAGACATAAGTATTAAATTGTTATTTCATGATATTGTTTGGTTATGCATTTGTTTATATTCATTTGATGTGTTATGCATGTTTGAGTATTTACATTTATAAACATTCCATTACTACTTATCTAGATTGAAACCCCTTTGTTGTAATATTAGGAGTAGTACACACTCTTAATAACATTAGGGTAGAATGCATCTAGAATTTATTGTATTTATACATGATATGGATGAATGTAGCATTGTCTAAAATAGTCGCATGGATAAGTGACATATATTTGTCACTACTAATATGTTTTGAAAATTATTATATGTTTCTAATCACGAAAATGAACTTGAATTGTAGATCATTGCAAAGAACAAGTAATGACAGTTCAGAAGAGGAACCTAAATCTTCCCGGTTCAAAGACACCATAGTGAAAGAAAGAGCTTCAAAAGAATATAAAAAGAACTACAGATCCACCTCGATATATGAATACCACCTTGGGAACGAGAAATAATCCAAGATGAAGAATAGTATGATGATACTTCCAAAGAAATAAAGAGGCCTCAGACACAATCTAGTTATGTGACACTATTGAGCGACATCATTGATGCAGAGCCTTCCATCTATGAAGAAGTATACAAGAAGAAAGGGAAGGAGACTATGATCAAAGAGTACCATTTCAAGAAGAATGATGTATATGATGCAGTGTTGATACCTAAAGGGAATTTCGTAGTGTCTTCCATATGGATATACAAGATCCAACATGCAGTAGATGGCAACATCGTGCGGTACAAGGAAAGATTCATAACACGAGGATTCTCACAGAAAGAAGGAATATACTACAAAGAGACATTTGCACCAATGATGATTCAAGTATATGTAGAGAAGCCACTGGGAGTTGAGACACATGACATGCATACTCATGTGTGCAAATTAAAGAAAGCCTTGTATGAGATTAGAAGGAACCCATGGGATAGAACATATAGTTACATAAGGAGCTTGAAGATCACCTAGAGTGATGAAGATCTTAACCTTTACTACAAGATTGAAGATGAAATCCTGTAGAGGATGACAACCTCATCGATGGGTGTGAGAAGAAATTTTCAACACTATTCAAGATATAGGATCTTGGTATCCAGTGACCCTATATGGATACATAGAATATTAGTAGAAAAGGAATATACTTTTCACTCCATTATAGAATGTTTCAATACAGAGAGTGCAAAAGGAAGAGGGAGAATGATGCTCCGCTTCAAAGGGAGTGACTGCAGAAGATCCTGAGGTTCGACATGGTACGATAGGATGGACAACTTACTGATGGCTCTAGGATTTACTGAGACTAAAGAGGATTCCAATATTTACTTCAATATTGAAGGCAGAAAACCAGTGATGCTCCTATTATATGTCAATGACTTGTTCCTAACAGGGAAAGAGGAACTAATTAAATATGCAACAAGGAGACTTACTTCCGAGTTCAAGATGAAGGAATTGGGTATGATGCACTATTTTCTAGGCATGTAGGTGTGGCAGAGTGCATATGGAATATCCCTTGGACAAGGGAAGTATGTAGTGGAGATCCTAAAGAGGTTCAAGATGATGGAATGCAAGGCCATGGCCATGCCTATGGCATCGAACCTAAAGCTATTGAGTGATGCTTCATCAGAGATGGTTGATGCCATGATGTATCATCAGATGATTTGTTCATTGATGTTCCTAACAAATAAAAGACCAAACACGTGATTTGTTGTGAATGACTTGAGCCAGTTCTTGACAGATACGAGATAAGCTCACCTGGTGCAAAGCATGTAGTGAGGTACCTAAAGGGTACAATTGAGTATGGGCTCAAGTATAATATGAATCAGAAGACTAACCTCCATGGTTTTGTTGATTCATATTGGTAGCACCACTGAGAAGAAGAGAACCTTGGGTTGCTTCTTCTATTTGAGATCTAGTATGGGCTACTGGTTTTGGTAGGATGTAGTCCTACATGGAATTGAGTACAACTGAGGAAAAATATTTTCCCACTTTCTCAGCTATTTGTGATGTAGTATGTTTCTTTTGAAAGCTACTATTTGATTTGATTTATCTAACTTGCATTTTTTATATGATGTAGAGAGGAGCAGTCAAGCTCCAGTGTGTGATCCAGATCGATATCTCTCGAAAGAGGGAGTGATGAGTTATAACATAATCGGCGAGACAGGTTGTCTAAGCATAAAATACTGGCAAAGCTCAGAGGCTTCTCAGACGTAATCAGTCTTGTATATTTTCCTTGAATGTAATCATTCTTGGAAAAGCTCATAGGTTATCCTTGGGTGTAATCAATCTTGATGTGATTCTATGGTAGAAATGACCAGATTGAAGTTTGAATACTTCAAAGAGAAGCATGGTGTACTTTAGATTGAGGTTCTTTCCAAGGGGAAGTGATGATTCCAAAAGGTGGAGATACACATAAGCCTTTATGACATGGTGGAAAACTGGGCCTCCCATGGTCGTGATGTAAGTGTTGGGATCCTTTCTTGGATGGTAGTAGGTGTGTCCTATGATGCCAGTGCATGTAAGTGCTAGAGCCTTTCCTAGATGGTAGTAGGTGTGTCCTACCATGCCAATGGATGTAAGTGCGGGGAGCCTTTCCCGGATTGTAGTAGGGGTGTCCTACCATGACAGTGGATGTAAGTGTTGGAGCCTTTCCTATATGGTAGTAGGTATTTCCTACCATGCCAGTGGATGTAACTGCTAGGAGCCTTTCCTGGATGGGAGTAGGTGTGTCCTACCATGCCGGTGGATGTAAGTGCTGGGATCCTTTCCTAGATGGTAGTAGGTGTTTCCTACCATGTCGATGGATGTAAGTCCTAGAGCCCTTCCCAGATGGTAGTAGGTGTGTCCTATCATGTCGGTGGATGTAAGTGCTGGAATCCTTTCCCACATGGTATTAGGTTTTTCTTACCATGCCGGTGAATGTGAGTGTTGTGTTATGTGTACCTGGGTTGTTCTCCATGTGATGATGAGATGATCTGAAGATGATGAGGTAATAGTAGGGTACAAAGGTTTTTCAAGAGGTATATAATAAGTCCTAGGATGTACCTACTTGATGGCTTTCTCACAGAGATGATGTAGATCAAGACTTGTCAGAGGACTAGGCGTACATCCAACATGAAAAAGGGTTGGCACTGTAGATGAAGACCTTGCAGAGGAATAAGCCTACAACCAGCATGAAAAAGGGTTGGCACTGTAGATGAAGACCTGGAAAAGGATTAGGCCTACATCTAGCATGAAAAAGGGTTGGTACTGTAGAAAATTCTGATGACAGATAGTATGGGATGATGATTGAATTATAAGAAAATGATCGCAACAACTATGATGAAGACACTACGAGTCTTTGATGATGATGATGCAATTAAAACCTGACCAGATGTGTTGATGACTGTGTAGTGATAGAATACCTTCCTAGTTAAGAGGGAGTGTTGATGTATTTGTAACTTCAGAATATATCTTATGTATATTATCATTGTATGTTATTGTACACCCATTGGGGATGTGTGTTACCTGTTGATGTATATGTAACTTCGGAATGTATTATTCTATGTATCTTATGTATTGTAACCCGATGTTTATTCCGGGATGTTTCTATTATGTATTTGAGTCATGTGGTCATGCCCTGATGTTCCGATCGGGAGGATTATTAATGTAAACAAGTCTTGTCAAGTCATTAGGTAAGTCTCCACAGTTTTGGGGCACTTGGGTTATTATACACTAATTAAGGTGTAGGCTCGAGTAAGTAATTGTAAGTTAAGCCTACATGGTTTAGTGCACTTCAATTCAATGGAAGAATATAAATAGAGAGTGAGAGTCTCTCTATTTATCACTTGTGAATTACATCACTTGCTCTCTCAAGTGTGGCGCACCTTTGGAGAAGGAAATACTTTGGCTTGACAGAAGACAGAAGGCTATTGCTGTGTTGGGAGGTCATCTTACTGTTTTGGGTTCACATCTTGTGGTGATACTATCTTAGAGGAAGTTGAGGGGTTTTCTCCATTTATGATTTCCCCTCCCAAAACTCTTTGTGTCTCTTGTCTCATGTGATGTGCTTATGTTATTGCTGTGCTTGTTATTCTCTCAGTGAAAAGATCTTAACATAATGATAGCTTAAATGTTGAAAAACTAACATGGAATCAGAGCTAACCTAAGAAGAAGACATTGTGCAGCTACAAGAACTAGGGATTCCTATTTTGTGGATCTTCTTCCATAGATTTTCAGCAAAATTATGCTAGGATGACTCTACATTGAAGGGTGCATCTTTCTATCGATGCGGAATTCAATTTCAAGCATTTTCAGTTTCGATGTGGAAATTAGGGCTTTCTACAGAAGAGGAAATTTTGAGTGAGACCAGCATAGGGTTATTCTCCTCATCAAAACCGAAGTTTAGAGACCTGGATCAAGAAATTTGGTTGGGTGAAACTCCAGGAAATTCAAACCCTAGTTTGACCCTGAGCTACGAGAAACCCTAAATACTAAAACTGCTAAGTTTTGGTACAGTCGCTATATTCCAAGATTGGCGAAGTCTCAAAAGCTTAAAATTGCAGGGGCTGAAGATAAATCCTGATGAACACTGTTTCCAAATTTCAGCCTCATATTCGCTGTATTCTGGGAGATATGATCTCTCAAAGTTAGGGTTCTAGCCTCGTCCAGAAATCATCCATAAACAGGACACCTGGGGAGATATGAAATATCTTGGGATACAGAGGTCCAAATGGAATTCCTAAAGATGTTCCAGAAAGGGCACGGACTTTAATTTCTGTGGTCCAAATGTCAGAATCAGAAGATGAACCAGTGACACGTGGCATGCCGTTCAACTTCGCTGTTCTGAACAGTCCTGTAAAAGGTCACCTTGGGAAAAGGGTAATAAATCCCAAATGGTGAAACCAATTCTGATAAAACCTGTGGTGTTGGATCAGAGACATGCGAGGTTACCTCAGTGAAAAATTTTAGACATAGAGGATCAATAATTTCGGAGATATCATAGAAATAGTAACAGGAATTTCTGCAGAAGAAATCAGAAAATTAGGGCTTCCTGTTCCGGGAGCTTCCCTCCACTGTTTTCAGAAAAGGAGTACATTGAACAGCTCCATTTGAAGAGATCTGAAAGATTCTAAGTTTTGAAAATTAGGGTTTATGTGACAAACCCTAGATTAGCAAACTACGGGACAAGGACGAACACCTCAAATCGGTAAGATCTAATCCTTTGCTATTTCCATTTGAGGTTCTCATTTCAAAGTGATCTATCACATCAAATTGATGATAAGCTTGGTGAAGTTCACAAATTCCAAGCATAGAAGTATTTGATCTCTCTAAAAAAATGGATTGGACACCTACATGAGTAGAGAGGTTCCAGTTTCAGAGGGAGATGAGGCTAGAAGCCTTACACAAGAAGAACTTGGTCAAGTCCAAGAAGATCATGGTTGATTCAGTCATGGATCAACTTGTACCACAAGTGTCTTCCCTAAAAGACACCGAAGATGTTTGATTCCTTGACCAAGCTATTTGAAGGGAAGAACAGAAATTAGAATATGACCTTGAGAAACCAGTTGAAGAATGTGAAGATTTAGAATGTAGAGACCATGCAACCATAAGAGTCTCTCAAATCAAAGAACAACTTGAAGCGGTAAAAGAAGAAGTGAAGAATACAAAAGTGGTGATGGCCACCTTGAATGGCCTCCCAGGATCGTGGGATTCATTCATTCAAGGAATGTGTGCCAGAAGGAAGTGGTTACTTTCAGCAAACTCCAGGAAGAAGAAGAAGCTTGAATCATAAGAAGAGAAGAGAAGATGGGAGCAATTGAAGATCAAGCGCTCACCTTCCAAAGAAGATCCCTCAATCGATGAGGAATATGAAGATCTCAACTCTTGAAGAACTTCTTATCCACCCTAGCATTTGGATAAGAAATGATTCTATCATGAATGAAGAAGACGGTGAAGTCGAAGGCTTAAGAAGAAGTCTACCCACGAAGAAAATAAAGATAAGTATTCAATTGTCATTTCATGATATTATTTTGTTATGCATTTGTTTATATTCAGTTATTGTATTATGCATGATAGGATGTTTGCATTAATGACAGAATACTACAAATATGCATGTGATGGGTAAGTAGCTCATGGTGCTATACAAATTCTCCATTGCTACTTATCTAGAATGAATCCTCTTTGCTGACATATTGGATTAGTGCACAATCTCAATGTTGTCCTGGTAGAGATGGAAGGCATCTAGAAAGTTTCAGTGAGACATGGATGAATGTTGTATTCTCTAAAGTAGTTGCATGATCATATATTTATGCATAAGTATTTTCCAGTATGAATATTCCATATGAAATTTTCTAACCATACAAATGTATTTGACTTGTAGGAAAGACCGCATACATAATCACCTACAAGCAAAGAAGAATGAAGACTTGTTCCAAAGAGAAAGTGACAAAATTTCAAAATGAAGAATAATATGACGAGTGCAGTGACATCATTGATGTAGAACCTTCCAGCCACCAAGAAGAAAGGGAAGACCAGTTCAAGAAGAATGATGTCAAGACGCAGTATCGAGACCTAAAGAAAAGTTCATAGTTCCATCATGCAGTAGATGGAAACATCGTGGGATACAAAGCAAGATTCGTAGCATGAGGCTTCTCACGAAAGGAAGGCCTAGACTACGAAGAGACATTTGCAGCCAGTAAGAGTTGAAACACATACATGATGAGATTGATGAAAATATTAACCTTTGCTACAAGGTTGAAGATGCAAGTCTATGGTCACATAGAATATTAGTAGCATAGTAAGCTACTTGTCACTCCGGTACAGAATGTTTTCAGTGCATAGAGCACAAAAGACAGAGGGAGTATGATGCTTCGCTTCAGAGGGAGTGACTACATAATATATTGAGGTTCGACATGGTACAACAGGATGGGCATATTACTGATGACTCTAGACTTTACTGAGAGTAAAGCGGATTCCAACCTTTGCTTCAAGGTTGAATACAGAAGACCAGTGATGCTCCTGTTATGTGTCGATGCACTATTGTTCTAGGTATGGTGGTGTGGAAGAGTACAAATGGAATCTTCCTTGGACAAGGGAAGTATGCAGTAGAGATCCTGAAGAGATTCAGGATGATGGACTGCAAGGCTTTGGCTACACCCATGGCATCGAACCTGAAGCTATTGAGTGATACTTCTTCAGAGACGGTTGATGCTACGATGTATCGTCAAATGATTGGGTCCTTGATGTAGCTGAGACCAGATATTTGCTTTGCTGTGAACACATTGAGACATGTTCACCTGATGGTTGCAAAGCATGTAGGGATACAATTGATTATGGGCTCAAGTACGATGTGAATCAAAAGATTAACCTGGAGGGTTATGTTGATTCTGATTGGGCAGGCAGTGCCATCAACAGGAAGAGTACTTCAGGATGTTGCTTCAGTATGGGATCGGGTGTGATCTCTTGGTTTAGCAGGAAGCAATCCTATGTGGCACTAAGTACAGCTGAAGCAGAGTATGTCGCAGCTTGTTCAGCTAGTTGTGAGGCAGTATGGCTGCGGAAGCTACTGTCTAATATATTTGATCTCCAGTTGGATGCTACTTGTATACATTGTGACAACTAGAGTTGCGTGAAGTTGTCATAGAATCCAGTGTTCCATGACAGGTCGAAGCATATTGAGATCAAATTTCACTATATCAGGGATATGGTGCAGAGAGGAGCAGTGAAGCTCCTGTATGTTGTGACGGAGGAATAGATAGCTGATGTATTGACGAAGCCATTGGCTAGGATGAAGTTTGAGTACTTTAGAGAGAGACTTGGTGTTCTCCAGATCGAGGCTTCCTCCCAGAGACAGTGATGTGTCCCAAAGCCATTCTGACGAGGAGGTCAGATGTAAGGGCTGATCCATTCTGTCATGGTGAGAGGATTCAGTTCCTTCCATGTCAGATATGAGTGCTGATATTGAGAGCCATTCTGACGAGTAGGTCAGATGTAAGGGCTGTGCCATTTTGTTCATGGCTAAAGGATTTAGTTCCTTCCATGTCAGATGTAAGTGCAGAAATCTCTCCTCATTGTGGGTGAGAGTCTTCCATCATTGTGGCGGAGGTGGCTCCTGCCTGGATGGGATTGTGCCATTCTAATGAGTAGGTCAGATGTAAGGGAAGTGCCATTCTGTTCATGGCTAAAGGATTTAGTTCCTTCCATGTCAGATGTAAGTGCAGAAATCTCTCCTCATTGTGGGTGAGAGTCTTCCATCATTGTGGCGGAGGTGGCTCCTACCTGGATGGGATTGTGCCATTCTGACGAGCAGGTCAGATGTAAGGGCAGTGCCATTCTGTTCATGGCTAAAGGATTTAGTTCCTTCCATGTCAGATGTAAGTGCAGAAATATCTCCTCATTGTGGGTGAGAGTCTTCCATCATTGTGGCGGAGGTGGCTCCTTCCTGGATGGGATTGTGCCCTTCTGATGAGTAGGTCAGATGTAAGTGCATAAATCTCTCCTCATTGTGGGTGAGAGTCTTCCATCATTATGGCGGAGGTGGCTCCTGCCTGGATGGGATTGTGCCCTTCTGACAAGTAGGTCAGATGTAAGTGTAGAAATCTCTCCTCATTGTGGGTGAGAGTCTTCCATCATTTTGGCGGAGGTGGCTCCTGCCTGGATGGGATGGTGCCCTTCTGACGAGTAGGTCAGATATAAGTTCAGAGCCTTTTCACAGATGGTAGTTGATGTGTCCTACCATGCTGGTGAATATAAGTGCTGAGCCATTTCACAGATGGTAGTTGATTGTGCCTACCATGCTAGTGAATGTGAGTGCTGGGCCTTTCTGATGTGATTGTAGTTTACTACATGATCAGATGTGAGTGCTGGGCGTGCCTTTCTGATGAGTAGGTCAGATGTAAGTGCTGGGAGAAGACCTACATGAGAGTAGGCCTACAAACAGCATGAAAAAGGGCTGGCTCTGTAGAACTTCCTATGACGAGATAGTACACACATGATGATGACCAGTGGAGATCCAGATCGAGCTATGATCCAGATCCAGTTATGATGAATCAGAGAGATCCAGATTGAGTGATGATCCAGATGGAGTAGTAGTGATCCAGATCGAGTGATGATCCAGATCTAGTATAGTGATGATGATCCAGATCGAGTGATGATCCAGATCCAGTGATGACATTCTATGATGATCCAGATCTAGCAGTAGTGATCCAGATCGAGTGATGATCTAGATCCAGTACAGTGATGATGATCCAGATCGAGTGATGATCCAGATCCAGTGATGACATTCTATGATGATCCAGATCGAGAGATGATCCAGATCCAGATGAATTGAAGACGAAGATGACTTGAATATGAAGATGACTTGAAGACGAAGATGATCCAGTTGATTTAGAGAAGAAGACCAGTGCTGAAAATTGTGTCGAAAGAATACCTTCCTAGTTAAGAGGGAGTGTTGATGTATATGTAACTTCATAATGTATTCTTCTATGTATCTTATGTATTGTAACCCGATGTTTATTCTGGGATGTTTCTATTATGTATTTGAGTCATGTGGTCATGCCCCGATGTTCCGATCGGGATGATTATTAATGTAAACAAGTCTTGTCAAGTCATTAGGCAAGTCCCCACAGTTTCGGGGCACTTGGGTTATTATACACTAATTAAGGTGTAGGCTCGAGTAAGTAATTGTAAGCTAAGCCTACATGGTTGAGTGCACTTCAAGTCAACGGAAGAATATAAATAGAGAGTGAGAGTCTCTCTATTTATCACTTGTGAATTACATCACTTGCTCTCTCAAGTGTGGCACACCTTTGGAGAAGGAAATACTTTGGCTTGACAGAAGACAGAAGGCTATTGCTGTGTTGGGAGGTCATCTTACTGTTTTGGGTTCACATCTTGTGGTGATATTATCTTAGAGGAAGTTGAGGGGTTTTCTCCATTTATGGTTTCCCCTCCTAAAACTCTGTGTCTCTTGTCTCATGTGATGTGCTTATGTTATTGCTGTGCTTGTTATTCTCTCAGTGAAAAGATCTTAACATAATGATAGCTTAAATGTCGAAAAACTAACATTACCCATTTATGGGATGTCTAAATTATGTCTTAAACTTGAGGTAAAACCTCCATTGTAAGTCGGGGAAGTAGTCCCTAGTGTAACATCCTATAATATGTAATTATGGTCTCTCTAGAAGAAGTGGGCCCCATGTGAGATGACATGTAGGATCGACTCTTATATTTGGTCAGCGACTTAAAAGGGTATAAATAGGGAGGTGCTCTCCCTCATTCTTACACACCTCACACACTCTCTAAGGATTTTGAGAGAGAGCAACAGTCATAGGAGGAGAGAAATATAGTTGTTGAACATTTCTTATTACTACTTTTGATCATCCTACTATTCTGAAGAAGTTTGCGGGGTTTTCTCCTTTATGGTTTCCCCGATGAAAATATTTGTGTCTTGTGTATCTTTTATATATTATGCATTTTGTTGTACTTGTTATTCTTTTAGATAAATATCCTAGATAATCTAATCATATCTTAAGAAAATATAACACAAACAAGAAGGGACTGGAAGCCATCAACAATGATAAGAGGGCCTTGGGTGATATTGGCAAATTGGCGGGATCTCTTAAAGCCAACTGCAATATCAAAAAAGATGGTGTCATAGAGTATGTTGTTTGATTTTATTTATTGTTTATTGTGTTATATAATAAATCAACTCCCTCCCAATGGCCTTGTCTTTCTGCAATTGGATTTCTGTTTTTGTAGTTCTATTGTTCTATTTGGTGTTTTCTGCCTCAAATATCCTCTCCTAAACTTATAGACTAACTACTGTTTCAGGAGGTATTGAGTAAACATGGTTTTCAATGTCAACAAGGTGGAGAGTTCTAGTACTCAGGTAAGTTTAAACAGAGCTAGTTAGAAACCCTATAGATTCATTTTTAGTATAATTTTTGAAAAGGGTCTAGGTTATTTTTTTAGGGACAACCTTCAGGGAAATTGAACTAGCAATTAGAAAAAACCTATGTGCTTTCAACCTGTTTCCTGATCTTCCTATCCGGTATTCTATTTTCTGGGCTTGTTTAATTTGTTGATTTTCTTTTATTCCAAATATATCATTATGTTCTCTATTTTATGTGATCCTGAGAAAGAGACCTCACAAAATCTCTCTCATTTGATTACAACAATCCCATGCAGAGATTATTCTTAAGGAAGAAGAAAAATCAAAAGCAGGAGAAGTCTGGGAAACAAACAAAGGCACATTATCAGAAAGGAGGCATACTATTCCACAACTATGTAGACGGATATTGTCATTTCTATCATTGATTACAAGGACTCAACTGCACAAGATGATGGATTTAAAAGGCCTAGCCAACTAAAAATGAGGAAAAAACGAGTACAATCACTGACTTCTTGATGCTAACAACTCAAAGAGAGGTATGTCTCATTGCTTTAATTGCTATTAATTCTCTGATAATTTTCTTGTTTATCCATGGTTCCAATCCAAATATGCACAAGCCAAAGGTACCCACATCCACACCCAATTATTAGCAAGTTGTATAGACTTAATCTATCTCTATGTTTATTATGATGTAAGTGGGATATAGATGATCAATAATTTTGATAAGGGTAATTTCAGGATGCATGCAGGGAATTCCATGAGGTTCTCCCTAGTATTGACGATGGAGACCTTGCAAACCAATTAGAATTTGTTGAATATGTTGAAGATATATATAAATTCTACCGAAATCTTGAGGTGTGTTTCTCTGTCAATGATTGTAGTATTTGGGAAATTCTACAGTTAATTTTGTTTGTAGTAAATATTCGTAGCACTATATGTCTAGATAATGAGTTGCATACATCCATATTATATGACAAGGAAGGTTAAAATCAATGAGAACATGAGGGAAATCCTAATTGATTGGTTGATAGAGGTACAATTTTTTTCCCATGCTAGTTTCATTTACTATCAATCCCAGGACTAGAAGACGTTTATATGGGCTATTTCTTAGGCTTGATATTAAAATCTTAAATTTTTCAGGGGCATCTGAAATTTGAATTGATGCCAGAGACATTGTATCTCACTCTGAACATTATTGATCGATACCTTTCTATTCACATTACTACATGGAATAAATTACCATTAGTGGGTATCACTGCAATGCTTATAGCTTGAAAATATGAAGAAATATGGCCTCCAAAGGTAAGACAGCTTACAGAGATCCATAAGGATGAGTGTAAGGAAACCTTTAGTTTATAGATCTAGTTAATAGAGGACATGGTTGGTTCTTGAAATGTATATACTATATAAACACTTGCACACAATTAATAGGGTAAACACCAATCTATTTTCCTATAGAACAAAAATCTTTGTTACAACAACACCACAAAACATATTGCATAATGATTTACAAATTATTGACATAAAAAGGATTGTTTTGTATTTGGTTGCAGGTGAATGACTTTGTCTGCATCTTTCCAACATAATGCACATCATAATAGATAGTGGTAATGGTAGTTGTATCGAACTGAAATATTTAGTTTTCATTGGATTATGACATAATTTCCAATGATGTAGTTTGACAACTAAATTTATGATAATACTTGGTAGGACTTATGTAGTTTGACAACTAATATGGTTGGTTCTTGACTTATGTGCACATCAAATCGTCTGGGGTGTGTGCACATTTACTCAAATATGTACATATTGAGATAATAACATTTACTTGACTTGTCCTATGGAATGTGCATAGTTGATGGTCAACATCCACTTGAATTCAATAGGGAATGAGCTGAGAGTTGTTCATAAGAAGTATTCAGTGCCAGTTTTTTGTTGTGTTGCTTTCCTACACCCTGCCAACTTAATTGTTGAAGAAAATTGTATATCGAGCATCCATACTGTCATTTCTGTTAGTGATAGCATATATTCATGTATGCAATAAAGTAGATTAAAAACATCTATCCAAATGAAAGAAAGGAAACCATAACACAATGATTGAATGCAATGCTAGCAACACAAAGTGAGGTCTGTCTTAACACTTAAGTTGTATTAATTCACTGATCTTGTCTAGAACTGGTTTGAATACAAACATACACAGACCAAAGGCACCCACATCCACATACATTTAATATTGGATTTTATAGTCTTAAGCTTCCCTTGTGTTTATTTATGACGTTAAGTGGGATGAAAATGATTAATGATCTTGATAAGGGCATTTCAAGATGCATGCAGGGACTTCCATAGTGTTCTCCCTAACATTGATTATGGAGAGCTTGAAGACCAATTGGTAGTTGTTGAATATGTTGAAGATATTTACAAGTTCTACCGGAAGATTGAGGTATGTTTCTTTGTCAATGAATGTAGTTTTTTGTTAATTGAAAGGTAAATTTATATTTTCCTTAACTAAAAATTGGTAGCCCCATATTGCAGAATATTAGCTGTGTACCTCCAGATTATATGACAATGCATGTTGAAATCAATGAGAAGATGAGGGAAGTCTTAATTGATTGGTTAATAGAGGTACAACTATGTTCCTATGCTAGTTCCATTTGCTTTTAATATTAGATCTAGAAGAGGTTTATATGGGCTATTTCTTAGTCTTGACTTCAAAATCTTAAATTTTCAGGTGCATGTGAAATCTGGACTAATGCAAGAGACATTGTATCTCACTCTAAACATCATTGATATATATCTTTCTCCTATGACTATTACACGGAGAGAATTACATGGAAATTACAATTAGTAGGGATCAATGGAATGCTTATAGCTTGCAAATACGAAGAAATTTGGCCTCCAAAGGTAGGATGACATACTGAAATCCAGAGCGAAATCATTAGTAGTTAATAAAAGACCTGTTCAAGTCTTGAAAAGTACATACACACTTGAACACACTCTCTATTGAACAAAACTCTCTATTCCTAGAGAAGTATCACTTTGTTCTAACACCAATACAAAAACTAGTGCATTAATGACTCACAAAATATTGACGTAAAATAACTAGTTCATACTTAGGCACAGGTCAATGAATTGCTCCACTTCTTTCCAGAAAGATACACATCAAAACAGATAGTGTCCATGGTAGTTAGCTCTAACTGATCTTTTTTTTTCATTGGATTACAATATAGTCTCCAAAGACGCATTTTAACTTATAAATTGATGATAATACTCCTCAGGAGCATACAATATTAAATCAACTGAGATTTAATCTTACAGTTCCCACTCCATACTTAGGTTACACCCAATTTGTAACACAGTCTTCTATTTTTCTTTGCTGGGGTCGCACAATATTTATTCGCATTGATGCCCTTTGACTTGTATTCATATTGCTCATCCTCATCCTTTTGTGCAACATAAGCCTTGATAGGATGTGTGATGATTGAAATGAATTTCCTTGAAGCTAAATTTGAAACATCTTGCTTCTTTGGAGAAGGCATCACTGGTGCAATAACACTCTATAGTTTTTGTTCTTCCATTTTTGAATCAGCCAATGATTCAGTAGACATTTTAGCATGTGCACTCCTCTCATCCTTATCTCCAATATTCCATTTATCCATATTCTTAGAGGGAATTGAATATTCAAACCATGGATCCATCTACTTCTCCTCTACCCATTTAGCAGGTTCTGTAGAAAAAATTATAAAGGATTGATATGAATCTGGAGACACCACATATTTCTTACTACCTCCTATTTATGTTGCTTCTTTTTGGCTCAATGTGTCGACTTTAACACATTCCTCATTTACCTTAATGGACTTCTTGTCATTATCAAATAATTTAGTATAATATTTTCAATCTATAAAAAGCTTGTATGCATCATCATGTCCAATCACACCAGTTTCCACTGGATCCACTAAAGCAGATGCATCCTCTGCAACACATGTAGACATAGATTCCTAATCCCACTGACTTCATTTAGAGGGAGGCATGGAAACTTCAGCACTCGGTAGGATACTTCAAAAATGATATTTATCAACCATTGGTGGAAAACAAATAGGCCTTTCCATAAAAATTGAAGCAATCTTCCCATGTGGCAAATCACCTTCAGTTTCAAGACTGTTAGAACTTAAGATATTATTAGTTCTCAAATGACATTCATTTAACACACAAGCACTATCTGACACCATATTTTATCCATTATTTTCATTGGCACTTGCTATGCCTCCTTTATTCAAGCCTTCTACAATTTTCTTGGTTTCATCTTCACCTTCAATTCTTTCCCTTTTTACCAAATGAAGATGTTCATCAGAGTTAAGTTTCATTTCCTTGATATGTGTCCTTTTATTTCGATGATCTACTCCAGATAATACTTCAAGAACATTTTCTTCTTCCATACAAATTTTTATCTTTATTTGATTATCTGATCTCTCTGGTAGAGTTGATAACCCTGAATTATGTTTCTTCAAGAGCTTTCTTCTCTTCCTCAAAATGGAATTCAGATGCAAAGAAGTGTTTGGAACTACCCTAACTTCATTGTATTTAGTCATAAATGTAGAAATTAATGATCTTTGACATTAGGAACATAATTTCCCTGAATATTTTCAAAATATTTTTCACCCTTCAAATTTTCTTTATAGTTTGAAACCTGAATGCTCTCTTCAATGTTTCCATGTTTAAAAGATTCAAAATTGCTGACAATGTTATCTATCACTGTTTTTCTACAATCTAGGAACTCACTTCCAGGATCTAATCAAGAAACTCTAATTTATTTTTCCATGCTTTTCCTTTTCTGACCAAACTGCTTTTCACTTATGGTCTTCTCTAAAATAATACCTGTATCTGGTGATTGTATCCTAATTTCTTCAAGATAAGAAGAAAATTCAAAATATTTTCTCCATCATTATGAATATTTCTTTCACTCTCTGATGACCTTTTAAAGTCTCTCTTTGTTGTCTTCAACACTGGATCAGTTATTAAAGATATTGCACCAAAATCATCATACCTCAAATGGTTCTCAAAATGGCTTGTAGGCACTGCACCAGCAACATCAGACCTCAAATGGTCCTCAAAATGGCTTGTAGGCATCTTTATCATTAGTATGGACCTCATATTATCGGAAATAGATGTTGATAATGAACTATTATTTTTAAGCCCAACCTGAACTGAATTGAGCAACTTCTTGTCTTTCTTGTCAGACTGAATTAAGCATCTTCGTGTGTCCAAGAAGGTTCTATAGTTTGTTGGGATTGAAGATTTGTTCACCTCCTCATGAGGGTCCATGAAGACCTTAGGAAATTTCATTAAGGTATGCTTTGTTCATTTTTATTTTTTCTTTGATTTTCCTTTTATTTTATTGGCAATAAGCATCTGAAAAGTATGATTGATATTGGTCTGTTATTTCGTTTTTTATGTGTGTATTGAAATATGTTTGACGTACATAAAATATGGTTGATTTTACTCTGATTCCTACCATATTTGGAATCTGAACAATTTCAAAATCTCTGTATTTTATTTATCCCTATCAAATACCTTTTTGGCCAAAAAAGACCTTGTGGTATGTAATTCATAGTCTAGATTCCATGAACACTTGTTCTTGATCTACCAAAATTACCCATGATGTGCATATTGTAGCGCCACCCATGCTAATGACAAATATCCTAGGCTGAGTTAAAGATGATATATCACAAAATTGCACCTATTGTATGCATTTCTCTGGCTACATGTTCTCTGTATGACTGAATCTATCTCCATAAAGAAAGCACATTCAATTTACTGCTTGAACCTGAACCCCCTTCTCATACTAATATCAAAAAAAAAATCCTCTTGTTGTGGATTAAGTTAATTCTGTAGAAAATGTACTTTATTTTCTACCACAATCACGACAAATCTAATATAATTTGAGGATGATCAGTGTTCCTGAACTAATAAAAACCCCTAGATGCATCATTTCACCATAGGGGTTTTTCTTAATTCAGGATAACCAAGATCATTGAAGAATTGGAGTTCCCAGTTAATCAGAACTATTGACTTTATGCATTATCGAAATCTGGCAGATGGAGGAAAGTTTGCTACAAGATTAGAAAGATCCCTCTTGATGCCATTCAAATAAATTGAAAGGGATAAAATTTGTCTGAATAGAAAATCCTCAAAAACTGTGTTAACATTTTTTTTAACATGGATAATAATAATTTTGAGAAAGTTGATTGCAATGTGTATTTTTTCAGAAATTGTGCATTCTGCACTGGTACAGCTTTATATCTTATTTTAGAATATGCTAGTTGGAGGATGTCTTTTTTCTCTTAATTTTTAATGTTCAAGTTTTGGCCTATGTATGTAATTTCAATACTTATTTAAAGCCTTAATCCTAGCATATCAATCTAGAAAGAACAAAACATTATTTACTAGAAATTCCAAAAAAGTGTTTATAACTGATGTTTTGAATATTCATAATTTTGAATTTTTAGGAAGTTGGTTCTGCTGTATTTTCTTCTAATAACTTTAATAAATACTTCCACACAATTTTTCATTCACAATCACACCATCTGCATATTCTACACATACACAAATTTGTAACTTTCTCTGGGATATGCCAATTGGAGGATGTGTTCTCACCTTTACTTTTAAATGTTTTATTTGTATTTTTGTTTGCAATACCAATATTTTTTATAACATTTTATGCATAGAAAATCAATATTCGTGGGTAATTGGAGAGAAAAATAGAGTTGATTTCTCCAACCCTTTTAATTTCCTTTCCATTCCGGTGTGTTTAGAGTGCTTAAAGAAACTTGTTGAAAGGGGTTGCACCTCAAAGAGTAGACTTAATTTGGATTAGGAGCCAATTTTGAGGGGTATCTATTTACCAATTTTGCATGAGACTTGCATCATTACATACCTTTTGAAAATCATGCCATTTGTGTGGGGCCAAGTTACTAGACTTGGGTTGACAAAAATATCTTGGTCAAAGAAGCCTATAGTCTCATGAATTTGTTTACCATCTATATATCCATATTTCTCAATTTAAAGGGATATTTACACAATCAATATATTAATGGTGAGACTTGTTCCCCACTTGGACCATAATACCCTATGGTATCCCATCTCCAGATTCATCTCCTCAAAGATATGAGCTATGGAGGTTCTATCTAGAGAGTGGGTTTTTTTCATATATGTCCAACATCCTTTCTAACTTGATACCTATTAATAATAAATCCCTCTCTAACCACAAATCAAACAAAAGATAACAAGGTTTGAACTCAAAGGTTGGATTTATCCCTTTCTTACATGGGATCAAGAAGAGGAGTCCAATTCTTAAGGGACATAATAGATAAAATAATTTTATATTAATGTCAAACTAATGACCACAAAAGTAGGTGAGACATGAAGAAAATATCCGTGTGAGTGAAAATATATGTCTTCTTCCCCTACTGTAGCTAATATTTCCAATAAAGGACAAGGCAAGGGAGAGGATATCAATTCATGTTAGGAGAATGAGAATTCATTATTGAGTCTATAGCTACCACTTGTTACACTCTCCTTGTAGTGTAGGGTCCAACATCCATGACAAAGAGAGAGGCACTTTTTGGGTGTACTAAAGGAAAATACCTTCCATATTCAAATAAAGTTATGTTTTGTATGGGAGAATCTACTTACCAAAATAATGTATATGCCACAAACAATGATTCTGCAACTAATCATAAAGAAATTGGAGGTAAAGATGAAACCCTTGTGAAAAATGATTGCATTGATTTGGGAATTGAAGAGCTAGAGAAGGAAATTACAAAATGCTTGTGAGACACCATCCCAAGTAATTGGTATTTGACACAAATCCAGTGACAAAAACACACCAATGAGAATTCCAAATAAGATAGAGATAAGGAATGGTCCTCGAGAAGGGAGTTCTGAGAAGAGAAAAAAAAGGAAGGGTTGTCTCTGCTAAATTTCTTCAATATAGTTGGATATCCCAACCAAGATTTAAGAAAAAGAATGATAAGATGATGACAAAGAGAATTGCTAGTGGGATAAACCCTCAGATTCAGAAGAAATCTTGGTCATCTTGGCCTCAGTTAAGAAGCACTCCTAGCAAGGTAGGTTGTCTAAAAGAAGAGAAGTTTGAAGGGCAGAAAGATAACATTGGCAGACAATTGAACCAAAAAAAAAATAGATGTGTCTAAGGATTGAAAAGGAGATGGATATTCTTCTAGAATATTTGATGGAAAGGAGAACATATCTCCATGCTTAACACTTTTAGAGAAGAATCACAGTTTTCGCCCAGGTTCAAATTCTAAAGAAGTTCCAAAGGATTAAAGGAAGCTAGGAAAAGTCTTGCTTGAGAATTTCAAGAATCTTTGTGACATACACGGATTGATCTCCCATATATTCATTATGCCATTAGATGCTGCAAATCACAATGCTATGTGGTTGAGTAATTTCATTATGGGTGAAGTAATGTGCATCCATAATATGCATCAAAAGAAGCAAGGTGCATTGTAGAATTCATGTGGGGTCATATGAGGGGTATCATGTCAATATACTAGGTAGATATATAAAGGGGTATAAAAAATGTAAATGAAAAAATGGGTACATACAATATATAGTGAAAATAGGGGTTTTTTTAATTTTGGAAGACATATTGGGAGGGGGTTTAAAAAATGATTTTTGGAGGTATTTTCCAATATTGATTGAAATTAGGGGTATTGTTTCATATTCCATGAATGAACATGATATGGAATGGTTTCACTAAGTGAAGACCCTGTGCCCCCCACCAATGTGCCTCTCTCGGAATTGCCTCCTTCAACCTGTAAGTTAAACGGGTAAAAGGAAAGATACAAAAACTATGCCATATATATCTTAGTGCATAAGAAAAGTAGTTCCAGTCATCAACTCATTCATTCATCAAGCAAGTAGATAAGAGTGTAATCCCAAACAAAATCTCTTTATTTTAATTATGGTGCCAAAGCTCATGAATTACAATGGGGGGATCACCTCTCTTATATAGTTTGAGAGAGACACAAACCCTAAATTTCCTTTTCATCCAATGGTTGAGATTATAACATCATCAATGGTGGAGATCAATAATACATCAATAAATACATGGATCACGTGACTAAGTCAAAGAGGGGGTGCACTTTACTCAAGGATGCCTCCCTAGAGTGAAATGTCACAACATAACATAAGACATAAAATGATATAACATAGGAGGGGGTCTCTAGGGGATAAAATCACCCTATCCCCCTTTACAACTTCATAACATAAGTTACAACAATGAAATACATCAATATCCAATTAGAGGGGGCACCCCTTTGGGTTTTTTTCTCACTGGATGAGCCATAAAAAAATAATTCGAACATATGCTGACCAGAAAATGATGGAGAATTGTATGATATGCCAGGAAACATCATCTATCAAAATTCCAAGCCATTTCCTTGACCCAGGAGTCCAAATCAACTTTTTCAATGATTTTCTAGTTCATTTTTTGCTCGTAAAATCTTTGGAAACTGATAAATCCACCATAAATCTCTCCAGGATGCAAACTAGGGAAAACTCACTACTCTTGATGATCTAGAGACATAGAAGAATGGTATAAGTGATTAGTCATACCCCTTGGAACACTGCTCTGCTATAAGAGAACTAATCATACTAGCATCTAGGATAAAAAATGATTATCTAGCCAATAATTAAGTGATAATAATCACTTTTCTAGAGAACTAGGGCCAAACTCTAAAAAATGAAACCACATTATTGTTCATGGGCATGTTTTGAACAAATAAAGACCATGTTGTATTTTTGAATCACTGCCTTGGGAAACGTGATTGACTTTGTCAACTGGGTTGACTAGGTCAAAGTACCCAAAATCAAGGTAAGATAACATGCCAATATGATCTTACAACCATCCAAGGTAAGAAATGATCCAATAATGTATATCAAAACCCAACTTCAGTCAGTTATTCATAATCATGGTGACCAACAATGATAATAATAAAATATACCTTTGCTTCTGAAAAATCTCAGAGTCCTCTGGAAATATGCTTGTACATGCCATACCTACAAAGTGTAAAAGATGTGCTATATAAGGGTGAGGATGAAAAAAACAAGGCTAAGGCAAGGGGAAATGACTCTTGACTGACTTTGACACAGTGATATATCTGAATGATAACCAATACACTCAACCAAGGTGACATATGCATGTTAGATGAACAATAGGGAATGGTGGTATCTCGTAGGTGGATGAGCTGCTATGAAAAGGGTCCATTCAACCTTTAAAACCATGTCTACGACTCACATACAAGCTAAGCACAAGCTCTATGAGGATCTTTTCTAGGACCCTTGCGTTGAGTACACAAGAAAATTTAGTGAAGAGATCCTAGGGGACACTTAGAATTAGTTGTCCCTTACTCCATCTCACATCAAAACCCTTAGGCTCCGTGAGGAATTGATCATTATATTTAAACAATAGGTCAACAATATTTAGATTTAGCATTTGTTTATCCAATGCTTTATTTTGGGCCTTTTACAATTTCATTTCATTTCCTTTCTAATTTGTGTCTAGAGACACAGTTTTCAATTTCATTTGCATGCTTGCATTTCATAATACATATAGCATATAACTCATAATGCATGTAATGGTGGTAGACATGATGCTTTAGGATTTAGCTGACAACTTCTCTGGAAGCTAGGGGGAGTATCCATAGTCAAGACCAAATATCAGGGGCAACCGACTAGAGAGGTCAAGGATTCAAAACCCAACTCCCCTAAGCTTAGGAACTAGTGCCAGTGGGTTCTCCTGGCCCAGAAGAATCAAGGCTTCAGCAATTTTTGTTGCATAACTTAGAGATGAGACACAAAACAACATGGTATCCAACATGGATAGGGGTAAAAATGGGGAAAGGATCTTCAATATCACAAGTTTCCATCAGCCTGAGTCATGGAGTAAAAACAAAAATAAATGGATCTGAATGGATAGGAACAGATGACATGGAACCAACCTAGCACTAAGGTTTACACTTTGTTTGAGCATGGCATGGGAAATAGTCTTCACATTGAACTCTTCGATAAATACATAACATATAAGCACAGGTCACCATAATCATCCTAACATGACAAGCATAGAATTTTAAGATACATCACAGAGAAAAACTAAACCAATTGAATATACACTATCTCACCATGTATACATCTCCAAATGATATGCTCCTCTATGACTGTGTGTATCCACTCCTGATCTGTTTCTATGCTCAAATGAACTAGATCATCACCAAAATAATCTCAATGGACTCCTGAATCTTAGTCCTAGCTAGGAAAATATCATGAACAAGGCTCTGAAGTGAAGTGAAGCTGTATAGATCCATGCTGATACCCCATGTAAAAGTATCCTGGAATGGAAAAAGAGACAAGTGTGTACATGCTACATCATGAAATCTTGGCTAAAAATGTATATGTGATAACATTTGGCTCCAATTGGGACAAGTGCTCTAATGAAGAGAGTGCTTGAGAACCTCATAGATATCTGGTCCACAGCACCATGAGAAACAAGCAATCCAACACATCCTAGCGCATTCAACGTTCTACTTCCTTTCCAAGCTTTTACCTATGACCTACAGACATGAAATCAAGAAAAACCATAGCATCATGTATGGGAAAAAATATATGCGTAAAAATAACCGACAGAAATTAAATGCTGGAATTAAAGTGTTGAAATGTAAATTCTAATCTACTCAATTTAAATTCAGGATAAACTATCAAACACAGAAGAATCAATCGGATAGAAGACACACTCAAACTACTACTCAAAAGAGCTTATTTCATCCTACCTACTCTAACTAATGGTGAAAAAATGATGTGCTAAGTCATGCCAGGGACATAGTCCCTTAGATGAACCTGGTGTACGGGAGTCTGGAAGTTGTGACCATCTTCAGTAAATAAGAAAGACATGTTCCCTTCAAATCATTCTATTGTTAATATTCCCATCCAAAGGTCTCTTGACTGTCTTGAAATATAATTAAAGGCATGATTCTCAACAATCACCTTATCACCATAGGAATACCTACACTAGTTACCAGATGAAGAAATTACTAGAATATCATAGGTAGGTATAATGGAGGCATCAACATTTCCTCTGGTACGGGGTAAAGGCATCGTCCTACTTCTTTCAGGTATAACATTTATATGTGGAGGACCGTTGTCTATAGGTAGTGCAATTATTCCTACTAAAATTTCTCTTATCTCCCTTTTTGGATGACTGAGTTGACTCTCAACCTCCTATGGGTGTGTTGATACTACTTCTTTAACTGTTTTCCCTATAGTCCAAAAATTTCTAAACACTTTTCCAATATTAGCTTCGATGGGGGATATAGTTTCAGAATGACCCACTAGCTTACTAGATCCTTCTCCATGAGGCATAGGCATTTTCCCTTTTCTAGAGGATTTAGATAAGTTCCTTTCGACTACCTCTTCCAAAGGTGTTGAAGTCGAAATAGGAATGTGAGATGCATCATATTGTTCATTTAGAGGATTCTCAAGAGGTAACAAAAACCATGGAAAATGAGAAACCGAAGGGTAGTGAAAATTGCTTATTTTTTATGCTTGATCTAGAGGCTCACGTTGATTAATTGATTCAGATTGGTTACCAAAAGGAGCTAAATTTCCATTTTCAATTATGGGAGAAGAATTGTTATCTTGAAAAGTAAGAAAATTATTTAAGGAAAATTCCTCCCCAAATGCATCATTGATTAGAAAATCCTCTTCCCATCTTTCATTAACCAGATTTATCATTTCATGTCTTGTGTCATTTCTCATATTTTACCTAATCTCTTGAATAGGGTGGTGAAATAATCTTGTCGAATTATTAGGAATGTTATTTGTTAACAGCTCGGTCTCACTATGAAAGGTTTGTCCAAGGGATTCAATAGATAAATTACTATAGGGTTCAGGAGAATGATCCGCATTACTATCCATAATTTCCCCAATCAATTGTTGATGAATAAGCTCTTGTCTAACTTGCTGAGCCTCATTTTATTATCATTTTTAGCAATTAAATAACACATTTTATTATCTTTAGTATATTTTATGTCATGCGGATCGTTATTTTAGCATAAGGTAAGAACAAATTTGATGTTATTACAACTTTGGTTATTAACATCATTTTTATGATTTTATTAACTCAAAATTATATTATTTAAAGCATATTTAATGCATTATCTGTTATGTATATTCGCTTGCAGATTTTATGGTTTTTTTGGGAAAATTAACACCAAAATGCATTCAGTCTACCTTTCGCCTGACATGTCCAACTCAAGATCCAGCTTGGCGTTCAGCTTGTCATCCATCCATCACGCAAAATTCGTTGTTGGGTTGCCATGTTTTCCCTAGATCAACGCACAATATGTCCAGCTCACGGGTCAGTGTTTCGTTCAGCTCGCCCATCAGCCTGCGCACTGTCCATAACCGGTTTTGGGCATTTAAATATGAAATAGCCTACAAACAAACTGATCATACACATGTCTAGGTAATAAATCCATGTTCTGGATCACACACCAGCTTGCAATATCCTTCGCTCGCCACCACATCAACCATCTCTGTGCTAGACCGATGCATTTAACTCATGCTCTAGAAGGATCTCCACCTAGCTTCTCACTATCCACGCGATTCAAAGGGATAGAATGTCCTGCATTCTAGAAGACTGACTGTGTCACTGCCCTTGCTCTCCATAACACCACCAGTCCACACGCTCACGCGGATTAGGGACCTGTGTTCTAGAAACTTGTTGTTGTGTACAAGCCTGTGTTCAACACATGTCCATCAACCACACTAAGGAAGGGATTGATGCCATGCTGAAGAGGATCTGCCCATGTGAAAGGAGGAATATCATACTACGTTCATGCTGTAGAGGTCACACTCGCGCTAAAGAAGGAAGTTGTCCATGAGCTGGCCTAAAATCAATTATGTGCCTTTAAAGAATGACTAAAATTAGAGAGAAGTCGACCTTTGAGGATCGACTTGCTCAAATCTCATGTAAAATATATATATCAGTCTCTGAATAAAGAGCAGGGTTAGTCAGAAGAGAGTTAGAGAAGTATTTTGTTAAGTAGTTCATAATTTTCATAAACACTGTAATTTTGTTTCTAAATTTGAATAAACAGTTGTATGCATTGCTGTTGAAGATTGCGTTTGAGTAGGAGTTAGCAGACATCACCCCTGATTGCTGAGAGGGCCCCTCATCAACCAGAGGTTCATTTCTTTGTTTAATTCAGTTCTTTCTTTTCTATTTTAGCTAGTCTAGTTTAAATTCTAGTTTGTTTTCATTAGATAATAGTAAATGCTATTTTATTTCCTATATTGCATTAGCTTAGTTTTATTTCAACAGTTGAAAAAATAGATGTGCACATAGCTTTTCTTTCAGTCATTTGTTTCCAATCATTTGTTTTTGGTTATTTTCTTTCAGTTATTTTATTTACAGTCATTTCATTCCAATATTGTTTTTAGTCTTTATTTCCATACATATAAAATAGTTTGCTTCCATTTGAATTCAGTCTTGTTTATTTATTTCCTATTATGAATTTGCTTATATAAAATAGTTTTCTTTCATTTAGATTTAGTTATGTTTCTTTATTTCCTGCCATGAACTTGATTAAGTTAATTTCCAGTTTGTTTAAATTAATTTCTAGCTTAATAATTAGTTTAATATGCAATGCTTTCTTTTTGTTTGAGAGTTAGTTTAAAGTTAATTTTCTGATTAAATAGGTTTGTTTATTGATTCCATGCATTAGGTTTATATCTGCATAACTTCAGCTGAAGAATTAGTTCATTTAAGTTAGTTTTTACCATTTTTAACTGTAGAGACTTCCATTCGGACTGTCTGTCCAGTCTTCCATTCATCCACCCCTTACAGACTTACTGTTGAGTCTCTCATTTAACCCTTTGTTCTATTTTTAATTTTTTTATGTATTTTAATATTGTTTCTAGTTTTTTTTTTTCAATATTTGGATTATGTTTGTAGTTGACCATTTTATTTAAGCATTACAATTAAAGTTTGATTGTTTTAGGTTATTGATTAAGGTTTTATTATTATTCTTTTATTTTATTTTCATCTTAAATTAAATATGGATTAAGTTGTTCTTATTTCTTGAATATTAAACATTGATTTCGTTTTATTACTGTTTTACGTCATGATTATCTTTGTTTGCATATAGAGTTTAGGGTTAGATGTATTATTTTTAAGAGGAAGTTAGATTATTTGTAATCATAGGAATCATTCTTGTTTTTTGTATGTATTTATTGAAGAAAAGAGTTTAAATATCTTTATTAAGTTTTCTACTTGCTTCTTTTCCTTAAGTTTTTTGTTTTTGCTTATAAGTTTTTCTCCGTATACCCTAACCTTGCATTTGAATAGATAGTTGTTGATAGTATCTTCATCCAAGGTTAATTACCCTTTAATTCAGTTGTTGTTTCAAATACAGTAGAGTAGCTCATATTGTTTTTTGTTTTAATCCAATTACTTTAATAGTATATTCTTAGGAGTTTGACTTGGTTTTTTATTTTGAAATATCTTTCGATCTTTTGTTTATTAAAATATCTCCATGACACCCTAGGAGCCTTTTTACCTTTGCATATATTTTGTATCAACTCTAAGCTTACCAACCCTGGTTGATAATTAAATATTACGTGTATTTAAGATAGTAGAACACACCCAACATAAACCTAACATCATCTTCATCCTCAGAGTCAGAACTACTTACTCCCATAGATAAAGCATGCTTATTATCATCTTCCTTTCTTTCCACGTTTATTCTTTCAACACCCAAGGAATATTTCCCATAAGTATTCTTCAATCCATCTTTGTATGTTTCAATATGTCCATCGGTAAAAGGATCCTTACAAATTATTATCAAATTTCCATCGGAATTGGGTATACAATTGTATGATAAATCCATCATCAAGTATCCGCCTAAACCAACAGCCCATTTCCTAGATAGAAACCACGGTGGGTTCACTAGTGAGGCAATATCATATCACATCCATTAATATTGGGGGTTTAAATACCCCTAAAATCCTCAAAAATATATTTCCTTGTATTAAGGGGTCAAGGGTGGTTTTTAAATTTGACATAGTAATATAAATATTGGGGGTTGTTTTACTTGGTTGGGATGAGGAATAACCTTCAAATCATGGGATTGATTCATACCTCCAAATCATGGGCTAAATCATACCTTCAAATAGAAGGTTGGATCTATATTAGTGCTAGGTTTTGATAAGGAAAAACCTCCAAATCGTAAGCTAGATTCATAGCTCCAAATCATGGGATGGATTTATGTCAATCCTAACTACTCCTAAAGAATAATCTCTAAATTGTAGGCTAGTTTTATACCTCCAAAACTTTGATCTTATAAAGTCTTCTTTTTTTAAGAATTTTTTTTAGGTTGGGTTTTAGGAGGGTATTCATATTCAATCAAACCTTCTTCCATGAAAACCAAGAAAAGTGAGATCAATATTTCTTGGCTCACTAGAACCAATAAAAGTTAGATCATTCTTTCTTTACTAATTATTTCTTTCAGACTTTTGTATTCTTCTATTGAGTTATACTTAGAACATTCATAATTGTAATTTCAATTCTTATATGTAAGCAATCCGTCTTATTATTGTAATGGAATTGACATGAACATAGGTGAAAATATAAATCCTTATTTGCATTCCCTATGTGTTATAGTTACAATGAAATGGTATCGTATAAGCTTCACTATCTGTGCATCTTTATAACTATTGCATCCCAAAAACTTAATAATGACAATTTTTCCTTCTCTTGTAAAGATAAACAAAACTAGATATAACCCAAGAAAATGTAACTAAATGTTGTTAATTCCGTTGATTGCAAGAATAGATGTAGAGGAAGTGGAGGCAATTCATTGCATCTTGTGAATGACCAAAATCCAAACTATGCACATTATCATATGGTGTTATTGGAAACTAAGAGGATTTTTTCTATGTTCATCTGGGTTCAAACATCAATGATGTTTGTTTTGATAGGAAGACAGGGAAGTCCATCCAAAAAAGGGTTTCACTTTTTCATTTTTATGGAGTTTAATTTATTAATATTATAGAAAACATGAGCTCTCTAAGGATATACTTGTATTTACATGATATGAAATTAGTAGATGGGTAGGTTGTCGTGTGAAACATCTGCAATTCTCATTTTTTCTAAGCATCGAACTAACTATTGGATTATTAGTATTTTATGTTCTTTGTTACATTGATATCATTATTGGGTTGTATTTTACACATTTTCCCTTCCCCATTTGTAATTCATTAGGTCGTGCACCATCCAATGCTACAAATTGATCAGTCGAACCTACAATCGTGGTGGGATCTTTATTAGCATTATACTATTATTTTAATGAGCATCTTGTTTTCTTATACTAAGATGCATTAGGGATCCTATTTGTTACAACTTGATAATATGATATAAAGGAGTTATTAAAAATGAGTTGATGAAAATAGATACCTACAATATCTGGTGAAACTAGGGTTTTTCTTAATTGGAAAGGTATATTGGGAGGGGGTTCAACACTACAATTTAAGGAGGAATTTTCCAATATTTCATGAAATTAGGGATATTATTTAATATCCTATGAACGATCATGCTATGTAACAAGTTCACTAACTAAACCCCCTATAATAAAAACATACCATACATGGGAGGAAGGTCAATTACTACTACGCCCATCATGGTATTTAGATCAAGGAAAGCAAACAAATCAACCTTTTAATTTTTTATTAAGACATATGCTTGGACACTCCTGGAATCAATTCCATAAACATTTCCATAAGGACGAGTGATTTCTAATCCCATTTCCTTCATAATTCTTAAAGGCATAATATTCATAGCGGCTCCAAAGTCTAACTTACAATTCTGGAGTAAGAGGTTGTTGATTTGTAATGTGAGATAGAAAGGGGGATGTCCTCCACTCTTCCTCTCATATATAATAGTGTGAGTATGGATAGGAGGATCTACCTCTACCTCTTGACCTCTAACACTCTGAATGTGACAAGATTCATAAATGATATCAAGAGCATTAGCCACTGGGATGTTTTCAAAAAATTGTTGAACTTGATATTTGACCAATGGTATCTTTACTAGTTCAACTTGGGACACATTTTGCATAACCTTATGCAATTATTTTTCTATGTCTATCCTTAGGTCAAAGTCACAAAGATATTGTTCTTCCCATTCTTCCTCTTCTAAATTTTTCTGCTTATATAGGAAAGGTGTTATGTCTTTCTCTTTACTTCTGCATTGGTAAACTTGAGTGGTGGGTTGTGTTGTTGTGTATGGCAATTCTTATCTTCTTCCCAATCTTCATCTTCTAACAAGATCCTACCAAAATTTTATTCTTCAATGAAATCTTCAACTAGGTTCATGCCATGATCCTCATGTTCAAAACGTTTGGGTTCTTCTTCAAGTTCCTCACATATGTTCACATTCTTTCCCTCAGCTAGCTCATTTCTTCTAGGGTTTTGTCTATTTTCATCTACGAGCCCTCTTTGGTTGTTCAAATAAGCTCTCAGGCCGTACACATTTTTGTTTCTTTCCTGATCCCTAGTTCTTTCTATGTCCTTTGTAAATAATGTAAGGTTTTTCATCATTTCAAACATTGCCTCTAAAGTGGGTTCTCCTCTATAACAGATTCCTTGGATCTTTTGGGTTTTGGATCACTATAGGAAGATGAGGGAGCGTAAACATCTCAGAAGTTTTTATTTCCCGTAGATTCTATGTTAACTTCTACTTTCTTTTCCCATGTTTGAGCGGTTTTGAGGACATTAGGGTTCTTTTCTTTAAGATTTAGACCGAGCCATCCTTCAAAGGCATTTAAATAAAGTAATAGGACAGCTTGAGCAGTCGGTCTTAGATCTTGTGGAACGTTTGATACAAGTTTATCAAATATTATGTTAAACTCATGAATAGTATCATTTTCTTTCTTTTGAACCTTAAATAGTTGATTTAACGAGAATCTATTATCTGGCTTAGCTGACCAATATTCTATGATTTTTCTGGTAAAGGTATCATAACCATCTACGAATCCTGGGGTCAATCTATCAAACCAACTTTTGACATCTCCCACTAAGGATGCTTTAAGGGAGGCCATGTAAACATATTCACCTTCATCCCCATAAGCATCCATGTAGTTCCATACTAATTCAATGTGTTCTTCGATCGGAATTTCTCACAAACTAATGAATCTTGGAAGCTTATCAAAATAATTCTCAGGAAAATCATGAGGAGCACCATGAATCATTGAAAAATCGAAAGGATACGACCTAGCTTGGCTTCCAAATTATCTGGGTCCTGCAGGGGGATTGGCGTGAGCAATTGAAGAACTTACTCTGAGAGGACTCTTCAGATGCATGGAAGGATTTGAACTATTTTTTGGAGAACTCAGTTGAATAAGAACTAGACTTGATTGAAAATATTCTGAAGAGTTAATTAATATTTTTCGAGTTGAATAGATCACCCTCCAATAAAATATCAAGGATTGATCTTTAATATATTTATTGTGATTTCAAATGTATGTCAATGAATTTTCTGGAATATTTTGGCTTTGAAAGTTATACTCATGGGTAGGTCCCTCATAGGAGTCACGTTGTGGATTCGCTAGGTGAGCAAACTTCCATGTTCACCAAAATGTAATGTCGTAAGACAGATAGAAACAATACAGTGATCGTGCTAATTTAAGTAATTCAAATGCAATCATTGGATTTAAACCAGATGTGATATGAATGATTGTAAAGGTAAGCGCATTCATAGACACCGGAGGTATGTAGAAAGAACGAAGGTAAGCCTCTACCTCCCCAACAATGGTGCCAAAAATGTTATCACAAATCTTGTAGTTTCCCCAATAGATAAATCCTATACAGATGGCAGAGGGGACAAGAAACCAAATATGTGACCCACAAAAACCCTAACCCCCAAAATATAGATGGTTGTCACACCAGTTAGGGATTCCTTCACTTTATGCCACTAGAGAAGCCCAAGTTACAAAGCAGGAGACCTAGATCAATCCTAAAAGGAAAGATCGAATACAAATCACCAGATCAGACTCCTGTCAGAGAATACATAAGGTGAGTGTCTAAAACCCTAGATCTAATGAAGAGCCACAAATTAAGGCTACTTGAGTGGGGTGGTTATTAGATTGGAAATGTCACTCAGTTGATTAAAACATATGGCTTGCAAAGATTTAAGTCGTATATATGATTTTAATACGCTAGTTCAAATGATCAAATTCAGACCCTGGGGGGATTTAAGAAGATAATTGAGAAATCCCTAGGACAAAGCTGATATCGAAAATTATGGCTTCCTACACACAGGCTGGGATTAGCATTCAAAATTGAACCCTTCACAACCCTTCCAAAAGGTTTTATCCCTTTCCTAGAAGTGTAAAGTTAAAATTTCCCTTCAATAAAAATTTAAAATCTGAATTTTACCCTTCCAATCAAGAGGGGCATAATTTATATCAACATTTCAAAAGAAGGGAAACATTTGAAATTACCCATCCATATAAATTTGTCAAAATGTTGAAATTCCTATGCTATTAAGTTCAACTAATCATTCAAAATATTGGAAATATGATAAATTATAATCACTCACTCACTCATGTCATGCACTCATTGCTTAGTTGTGCAAGATGGCCAAAAATCATTGATGACTATGAGGCACTAGCCATAGAGATGTGACTCTGACTACCAAGTCACTTGGGGCTGCAATCTAAAGTGTGACAATGTGTCAACAACTATGACTATGACAAAAAAGAACAACTACTAGTCTACTACTAGGATTGAAACAAGATCAAAACGTTGTGCCTACTATCTATGTGAACCTTGATACCAATGTCCACTCTTTTTTCATCAAAATTAAATTAAAAAGGCCTGTTTGATAAATCCTCCTCTACAATAATTCATTTCTTGCATGAATATCACGGACTCATGACAACTATAAGCAAATACAAATAATGGCATGTAGGTAGGATCACAAATTGCAGAGAGGTTGATTTATAGATTGCCATAGAGAGGTGTCATTGGGCACACGATATGGAGAAATAATGGTTACTAATGAAATGAAAAAAACAATTGTTGGCTCAAGAATAGTCTTCAATTTGAGGGGTGGCATGATCATGATGTAATCTCCCTCCATCATTCCAAACATTTGTGGTTTCTCACAACATTTGTCCTCGGCGCCACCAAAATACATGTAAAAGTCACTTGTCTTTACATCCTCATCTCATAGTCATAACTAAGGATTATTAAGCATGTAGATCCTCACCTTATAATACAAATTGACACAAAGAATAGGAGACAACTATAAGTAAGTTTTATATTAATTTTACCATATAAGTCTTTAATTAACACTATCAACTGAGATTTGACACGTTGGATTGTTGTGATCTTCTTATCACTCCTTACCGATATGATTCAAGGCATTCTTTGAAGGTGAAGTCCACAATTCTAAGTCTTCTTCCTCATTATCATGCCTTTTGGTAAGACAATAAAGAGGGTAGTGGCCTGCATTAGCATGGAAAATGGTTTTGGCATAGAGGTTATACACATTAATTGTTTTCATTAAGTAACTTAAATTCCTACCCATGACTATTGATTCAGTGAATCCTGGACTGGTATGAAACACAACAAATTTTAAATCCTTGATCCCTTAATTACTCACACCTAGAACTTCTCAAATCTAGCCATTAATAAACGTCTTTTGGTATTTTGGTTCAATATACAAGGCATACTATTGAGACTCGGACATGTAGTGAGTTTCAATTGACTTAGGATTGATTCCATTTCCCCTTCATTCCATACATTTATTCGTTCACGCTAAGTATTGAACAAAAAAATTCGATGCCCTGACCCTGGTTATGCCACCTTTTCTAACTTGCTTGGTATGTAGGAATTTTGTTTTTAATGCTTTTTTAGTTTTGTATTACTTTTTCTTAGGTTCCCAATCATTATCATTCTTACATCTCTCATTATTGGATTGCACTTGAATTCCCCAATATGGTTACGGCATAGTCTATGTAGTTTTTTTGCATAATTAAGTGTGCTCCAACTGGAAAAAATACAATAGAATAGTTGTTATATTACTGAACTGTAAAATTAATGATACACATATGACAACTTAATGTGTTCAAAATAAGTTTTATTGAAAATTAAGGAGTGCTCAATTGTTTAAAATTGTAAAAATTTGAACGAATAATATTTGTCTTTTTCATTTTTTTAGTGAAAGGGTTCAGCTAATTTATAATTGTCAATTGAAGTACAATTATTTATTTTTCTCTTCATCTCTCAAGGGCTCAGAAAATAAATACCCTTCCAATTGAAATTAAGACCCACCCTTCAAATTTGATCACTAGAGCCTAGGATGAAAGATTTGATAATGAAAAATACCCATATTAAGCTGGACAAAAAACAGTGGGAAAATGGCTGACTTGTTGAAGGGGGTTGTTTTCTCCCAAACATAAATTAGTTCCTAGAGGGGGGTGTAGGATTGCAAGCTAGAATTTTCTGATGGAGAGGGGTTTTTTCATTATGCTGCAAAAAACCTAGATCACCAAATTTGCATATTTCCAATAAAAAATTTGCCTAGTGATTTTTCCTAATGCTAAATGAGGGTTTTTAAGTGAAAATTATTGATGGGAAATGCATGAAAATAAAAATATGGAAAACTTACCTAGAAAAAATACATGAATCATTTTTTATGCACTCTTGGATGATGAATAATTCATTTATTTATATCAAATAAGATTTCCGAACAATCTTTTGATGAACTGTTGCTCCAACGAGTGTCCCTAGTGCCCCTATTTGGCTGCCACACCAAGAAAAATCAACCAGTATGGAAAATAAAAGGGAAATGAAATGTAAAAGAAGTACAAGAAGAATAAATCATAAATAAGTTCAACTCCCTTATAACCAATGGCTGAGATCAAGAAACAGGGAAAGTCTTCCCACCAATGCGCCTCTCTCGGAATCGCCTCCTTCAACCTGCAAGTTAAACAAGTACAAGGAAAGATACAAAAATTATGCCATGTATATATTAGTGCAAAAGAAAAGTAGTGTTATTCATCAACTCATTCATTCATCAAGCAAGTAGACAAGAGTGTAGTCCCAAGAAAAATCTCTTTATTTCAATTCTGATGCCAAAGCTCATGAAATACTATGGGGGGTCACCTCTCTTAAATAGTTTGAGAGAGACACAAACCCTAAATTTCATTTTCATCCAATAGTTGAGATTATAACATCATCAACAGTGGAGATCAATAATACATCAACCAATACATGGATCAAGTGAATAAGTCAAAGAGGGGGGGTGTGCTTTACTCAAGGATGTCTCCCTAGAGTGAAATGTCACAACACAACATAAGATATAACATGATATAACATAAGAGGGGGTATCTAGGGGATTAATTCACCCTAGGCCCCTTTACAAATTCATAACAAAATTTACAACAATGAAATACGTCAATAGCAAATTAGAGGGGGCGCCCCTTGGGGGGTTTTCCTCACTAGTTGAGCCATAACAAAATAATCCGGACATATTCTAACTAAAAAAATGATGAAGGACTATCTAGGATGCCAAGAAACGTCATTTGTCAAAATTGCAAGCCATTTCCTTGACCCAGGAGGCCAAATCAACGTTTTCAGTGATTTTCTAGTTCATTTATGGCTGGTACAAAGTCTGGAAACTGAAAAATCCACCATAGCTCTCTCCATGATGAAAACTAGGGGAAAATGACTGCTCTCGATGATATGGAGATAGAGAAGAATTGTATAAGTGACTACTCATACCCCTTGGAACACTACTCTGCTCTAGGAGAACCAATCATACTTGAATCTCAAATAAAAAATGATCATCTGGCCGATAATTAAGTGATAATAATCACTTTTCTAGAGAACCAGGGAAAAAATATCAAAACTGAAACTACAGTATTGTTTGTGGGAATGTTTCGAACAAATATAGACCAAGTTGTATTTTTGAGTCACTTCCTTGGGAAACGTGTTTGAATTTTTCAACTCAGTTGACCAGGTCAAAGTACCCAAAATCAAGGTGAGGTAACATGCAAATATGATCTTGCAACCATCTGAGGTAAGAAATGATCCAATGATTTATATCAAAACCCAACTTCAGTCTATTATTCATAATCATGGTGACTAACAATGATAATAATAAAATATACCTTTCCTTCTAAAAAATATTAGAGTCCTCTAGAAATCTGCTTGTACATGCCATACCTACAAAGTGTAAAAGATGTGTTATAAATGGGTGAGGATGAAAAAAACAAGGCTAAACCAAGGGGAAATGACTCTTGACTGACTTTGACTCGGTGATCTATCTTAATGATAACCAATACACTCAACCAAGGTGACATATGCATGTTAGATGAACAATAAGGAATGGTGGTGTCTCACAGGTGGATGAGATGATCTAAACTGGGTCCATTCAACCTTGACAATCATGTTTACGACTCACATCCAATCTAAGCACAAGCTCTGTGAGGATATTTTCTAGGACCCTTGTGTTGAGTACACAAGAAACTGTAGTGAAGAGATCTTAGGGGAAAATTAGAATTAGTTGTCCCTTATCCATCTCACATCAAAAACCTTAGGCTCCGTGAGGAATTAATCATTAAATTTCAACAATAGGCCAACAGTCTTTAGATTTAACATTTGTTTATCCACTTCTTTATTTTGGGCCTTTTACAATTTCATTTCATAGCCTTTCTGATTTGTGTCTAGAGACATAGTTTGCAATTTCATTTGCAGGCTTGCATTTCATAATACATATAGCATATAACTCATATTGTAGGAAATGATGGTAGATATGATTCTTCAAGCTTTAGCTGACAACTTCTCAGGAAACTAGGGGAATATCCACAGTCAAGACCAAACATTGGGGGAAACCGACCGGAGAGGTCAAGGATTCAAAACCCAACTCACATAAGCTCAGGAACCAACACCAGCAAGTTCTCCTAGCCCAGAGGGATCAAGGCTTCAGCAAGTTTTGTTGCAGTCAAGTCATGAGGCAGAGCAAAGCGAAATTTTGAATTGAATCCGTTCCTGCTAGAGCAGGCAGGGGAACTAGACCATAGGGAAATAATGGAGTAGGTAAAGACAAGGTGAGATGATATTGATTGATTAAGGATGTTTCTTGTCTTGTTGTGGATTGATAAAGTTGGGTTATGTTACTTACTCAATGTACATAAAGATTGAAATAGGTATATTTGAGTTGTGTTGTCCACATTGACAAAGTCTTGAGAATTGACAAAAATACTTTAGGACTCATATGACAAAAAGAGTGCACTTTAGGAATCAGCATTTTTTTGTAGTGTGACCGGTGATGTTAGCCCAAAAAGTGTGCATTTAGGCAAGAAACCTGACTGGCGATTCACACAAAACAACATGGGATCCAACATCCACAGGGTTCAGAAAGGGGAAAGGATCTTCAATCTCACACGTCTCCATTAGTCTTAGTCATGGGGTAAAAACAAAAATGAATGGATATGAATGGAGGGGCATACATGACATGGAACCAACCTAGCACTAAGCTTTACACGTTGTTTGAGCATGGCATGGGAAACAATATTCACATTGAACTCTTCGATAAATTATAACATGGGTTAGAGAAATACATAGCATATAAGCACATGTCACCATAATCATCCTAATATGACAAGCATATGCTTTTAAGATACATCACAAAGTGAAACTAAACCAATGGAATATACCTTATCTCACTATGTATACCTGTCTCCAACTAATAAGCCCCTCTGTGACTATGTGTACCAACTCTTGATCTACTGCTATGCTCAAATGAACTAAATCATCACCAAAATAGTCCCAATGGACTCCTGAATCTCAGTCCTAGCTAGGAAAACATCAAGAACAAGGCTCTGAAGAGAAGTGAAGTTGTATATATCCATGCTAATACCCCATGTAAAAGTATCCATGAATGGAAAAAGAGACAAGTCTGCACATGCTGCATCATGGAAGCATGGATTAAAATGTATATGTGATAACATATGGCTCCAACTGGGAAAATTTATCTAATGAAGAGAGTGCTTGAGAACCTCAGAGATCACTAGTCTGTGGCACCATCAGCAACAAGAAATCTAGCACATCCTAGTGAATCCAACGTTCTTCTTCCTTTCCAAGTTTTTACCTATGACCTACACACATGGAAGCAAGAAAAATCAGAGCAACATGCATCGAAAAAAAGTATGTGCGTACAAATAATTGAGAGAAAGTAAATGTTGGAAGTAAAGTGCTGAAATATAAATTCTAATCTACTCAACTTAAATGCAAGATAAAATATCAAACATAGAAGCATTAATCAAACATAAGAAACACTGAAACTACTGCTCAAAAGAGCTTATTTCATCCTACCTACTCTAACTGATGGTGAAAAAATGATGTGCTAAGTCATGCCAGGGACATAGTCCCTTAGATGAACCTGATGTACATGAGTTTGGAAGTTGTGACCATCTTCAGTATATAAGAAATACATGTTCCCTTCAAATCTTTGTATTGTTAATGGTCCCATCCAAAGGTCTCCTGATTGTCTTGAAATATAATTAAAGGCACGATTCTCAACAATCACCTTATCACCATAGGAATACCTACGTCGATTAACGGATGAGGAAATGACTAGAATATTACATGTAGGTATAATGGAGGCATCAACATTTCCTTTGGTATGGGGTAAATGCATTGTCCTACTTCTTTCAGGTATAGCATTTATACGTCGAGGACCCCTATCTATAGGTAGTGCAATTCTACCTACTAAAATTTCTCTTATCTCCCTTCTTGGATGACTAGGTTGACTTTCAAACTCCTATGGGTGTGTTGATACTACTTCTTTAACAGTTTCCCCTATAGTCCAAAAATATCTAAACACTTCACCAATATTAGATTTGATGGAGGATACAGCTTCAAAATGATCCACTAGCTTACTAAATCCTTCTCCATGAGCCATAGGAAGTGTTCCTTTTCTAGAGGCTTCAGATAAGTTCCTTTTGACTACCCCTTCCAAAGGTGTCGAGGGCAGAATAGGAATGTGAGATGCATCAAATTTCTCATTTAGAGGATTCTCAGGAGGTAACAAAAACCGTGGAAAATGAGAAATTGTCAAGAAGTGAAATTTTCTTATGTTTTCTCCTTGATCTGGAGGTGCGCATTGATTAATTGATTCAGATTGGTTACCAGAAGGAGATGAATTTTCATTTTTCATTATGGGAGAAGAATTGGTAGCTTAAAAGTAAGAAAAATATTTAGGGATAATTCCAACCTAGTCTCACTATGAATTGGTAGCTTGTCAAATTATTAGGAATGTTATTTGTTACCAACTTGGTCTCACTATGAAAGGTTTGTCCAAGGGATTCAATAGATAAATTATTATAGGGTTCAGGAGAATGATCTGCATTACTATCCATAATTTTCCCAATCAATTGTTGATGAATAAGCTCTTGTCTAAACCTAACATCATCTTCATCCTCAGTCTCAAAACTTCCTTCTCCCATAAACAAAACAGGTGTATTATCATCTTCCTTTCTTACCACATTTATTCTTTGAACACGCAAGGTATATTTCCCATAAGTATTCTCATATCATCATTCGTATCTTTCGATATGTCCATTGATAAAAGGATCCATACAAATTCTTATCAAATTCCCATCATAATTGGGTATGCAAGCGTATGATAAATCCATCATCAAGTATCCACCTAAACCAATAGCCCATTTCCTAGATAACAACATACCATACATGGGAGGAAGGTCTTAATCAAAGGTAGAAGCATCACATAGAAGTGTTTTAAAGAAATCCTAGGTTAATGTACCATAAAAATACATATTATATAATTAAAAGGGGTATAAATATTAGTTCTATAGCGGAGGTAACAAATAATTATTTCCTCAAACAATTTGTGCACAAAATCCCAAAAACTAGTTTCCAATTCCTAATAATTCCATCATGGTATTTAGATCAGGGCAAGCAAACAAATCAACATTTAAAATTTTTTATTAAGCCATATTCTTGGACGCTCCTGCAACCAATTTCACAAACGATTCCATAAGGACGAGTTATTTCTAATCCCATTTCCTTCATAATGCTCAAAGGCATAACATTCATAGCGTCTTCGGAGTCTAACATACAATTGTTGAGTAAGAGGTTGTTGATTTGTAATGTGAGATCGAATGGAGGATGTCCTCCACTCTTCCTCTCATTTATAGCAGTGTTACTATGTATAGGAGGATCTACCTCTACCTCTCGACCTCTAACACTTTGAATGTGACAAGACTCATAAATGATATCATGAGCATTAGTGTTGTACAGGAATAAAGACCTTATAACTGAAGGTCTGGGGTTACCAACATACTCATAAAATGTGTAGGCAATCAACTTTACAGTACAGAAAGCAAACAGGAAGATAGGATAGACTCACCCGATTCACGACGGTTGATCCCAGCTTTGTCCTCTTCTACTCTGCTTCTCCTCCAAAGCTTTTAGGGATGTTTCTCCTTCACTTGTAAAGAGCAAATCCTCCAAGTGAAAGCTTATACATGTATATAGAACAGGATAGATAAACAAGATATAGAGTGCTTAATCATAAATATTCATCAAACCATAATACATGAAAGACATTCAAAACACATTTGGAAGAAGGATTCTCTTTATTAACAATAGTGAATGAGTTAAGATTACAACCCAACGCCTAAGACAAGGACTCCTCTGCAACCAAAGGATTCTGAGTTCCACTGCTCCAAAGACTTGTGAATAGACACCACCAGCATAACTTTGCTCTCCAAGTATCATTGATTAATACCCTCCCCAAGGCCTTTATTTATACTTAGTGAAATAAGGCAGTTTCAAGGGTTGAGGAGGTTGAGACAGTTAAGATGGTTATAGTTAAGGGCTTAACAAATCTCAAATAATTGCGATTTATTGTTTTTGATGTCAAAGTAAAATGTACGCAAGTATTGATACTGGAAACCCGTATATGACATGCGAGTTGATCTAAGGGAAGCTCGCATACAAATCTATACGCGGGTTGCAATTACAAATAATCACATACAGTACGCGACATGTTGTAGGAAAATTCATGTATGTACGTGGGTTGTATATAGGAAAAGGCACGTACAGCAATTGACATATTCAAAGGTAAAAATGGCAAGCTAGATGGATAATGAATGTATTTCATAGCATGCCCATCTATATTGTTTTAGGAAACCTTCAATCCATAAATGTCATCACTTGAATGGAGAAGTGCCATTTGGGTAGATAACAGATGCCCCCTAATGTGTGAGGTCAGAGGGAAGCGATGGTCGAAATACATTATAATCTTTATCTTTGGAGAACTCAAAAATCCAATGGAGCAGAGGTAGTACCTGAAACAAATACATAATAATGTCATAGACAAAGTCATATCTGAGGATGCTATGTTCAATATACTGGAACACTAGCTCCTTTACAAAATTTGAGTACATCATATGATACAGGTACAAAACCACGTAAATTACAAAGGTGGATCAAAGCCACAATACACTATAATGATGAGTCTTCAAAGCTATGGAAGTTGTGTACATAAATGGAACATAATCTTGCGCAACTTAGTCCATAGGTGAGGAAATAAGGTCTTCATAAACAATCCCAAAGAACCAGTACAATCCAAGCCATGTGAATAAATGTAGGCTGAAGTCAAACATGGAAAGGATTCAATAGTTTGTCAATCAATAGGTGATAATCGACAACTGAAGCAAAGGAATCCACCAATGATAAAAGTGAATCCTTAGTTACTATCGTCAAAACTCTAGGTCTTCGTCATCAGGAAGTACTGAAATGGAACCATGCTGTGATAAGGAAGGCAATAGATCCTCAAACGGATCACAAGAGTGACTAGGAACTGGGTAAAAGAAGGGAGACATAATAGATAATAGATACAACAATGATGGGATCAGGATAAATATCAAACGTTGGGTTGAATCCTTGAACAGTGAGCATGACACAGAGATGATCCAAGGAAGCTTTTAACTCATAAATAGAACAACTAGACTTATCCGTCATGTAGGATACATGATCATATTCCCCAGGTATAACGGACAAGAGGAGGAGTAGTAAACTCAAAGTAATAGCTGAACTGAAAGTGAACACTGAGACATGGGTATCAGAAAAAATAGATAGTGCTATGTTCAAGGATGACATGCTTCCACTAACTGAAAACAAGAGAAAACTTCTTCCTTTCCTTCCCTATTAAATTTTAACGAGTATAAGAAAGTCAGCTCGGATCCCTCTTCATTTTTTAACAAGCTTGAAGAGAAGAGAAAATAATGCTTGATAGTGTCATTGATTCGTGGATTTAATGAGCCCGAACTAGTACATGCTTAGTTGGTGTTTTCACATTTAGAGAGTCTGAAAAATCCAAAGAAGACTCCAGGGGGGTCCTTTTTCATCCAATTTACTCTCCTGAGGCTGGAAAAGTATAAAACATACCACAGAAGAACTCTCTTAACTTCCGTAGAAGAAAAGGTGAACCTTTTTCGTACTTAGTCAGGGAGGTCCGAAAAAGGTTAAATTACCACCTACCCAATGCTCCTTCTAGAACAACATGAATAGCTTGAGTTTTACGAGTGTGAAGGAAAGCAAGATCACTCGAAAAGATCCATTTGAGTATGAGAAATGGGGATTACAACAATAAACTCATTGCTTTGTTTTTTAGTGTTTAACAAGCATGACAAAGACACAAAGTACACTTAGAATATTTTTCATGTTTTAGGTCCAGAGCATGAAAAAGAGAAAACTAAGCTCATACCGGGAGTTTCTTTTCCGTAAATTTAGTCCCTCGGGTCCAGAAAAGTGATAAACCTATGCCTGAGAATACCCTTCTCAATTCAAATATAAAAGAGAGGGATCCTTTCTCGTATTATTCTGCATGGTCCGAGAAAGAGATAACCTACCATCGATGCGGATGCCCATTCACATATTCTTAACGAGCTTGAATGAACAAGTTAACTCAGTAGTCAAGTCTGTTTTGAAGGAGTCATACCTAGGCCTAAAGAAACTCCATAAGGGCAGGGAGTCCTAACAAAGGATAGCTTATAAAAAGAGATTAAAAAAGAAGCTCTATTTGGCGTGAAAAATAGCTAAAAGGATACCCCTAGACATGAAACAACTGCGGCATGAGTATCAAAAAGACAACATAGGTTTTAAAGGAGGATACTCATGAAAAAAGGGTCCTATCCACGGAAGAACAATGGTAAAAACAAGGAACTAATGGTTTAAAATACCATAGTCTGTGGAAAAATGTTGATTGCTAAGGTTAATGTGGATTAAGTATAGATGCAAAAAATGCATTGTAAATGTCAAAACCACCCTATGGGAGAAAAAAACACTTTATAATGATGAAAAACCTGTTTCAAGCCAAAAAGAAATATGATATTAGTTGAATAGATTTCAAACTATAGGAAAAAACCCACTTTGAGAAATGAAATTTCTATAAATAGTTCAAAATCAAAACAAAACTCACCATTTCGAATTTTATCCATAAGAAACAAGTTTTTACCTCTACCTTCATTCGATCGGTGTGGACAATCTAGTGGACGAAATCCAATTCTGCAAGTTGCAGGTAAGCCTACACCTCGAGCTTTTCAATTTGATCCTAACAATTGGTAATTTTGAGTCCCAATTTCATTGTTAAAGCATCCTAAAGCATGCCACGACGCGTACGTGGGTTCACTGTGTAAACACTCACATACACACATTCTATACGTGGGTTTCCTTTAGAGATAGTCGCATACAGTACGCGACATGTCTAATTAGACAGTGACGTGTACTGCGTGAAGCATAAAAGCTAATTTTAATGCAAAAAATTTGAAATTTTATATGAAATTGATGAATCATAATACTTGTTTTGCTATGTGTGAAGATGGTGTTGGAATGGAGGGAACGGGAACATGAAAATATGGACCAAGAAGCGCTCCAAAGTGCGCCCACCATACATGCTTTACGCACGAGTGGGTTAATAAAGTTCTTTTGCACATCACCCATGCGGGCCAATGTTCATCTATTGGAGTTCATGATAAACTACTGGGATCATGATTTAGGGATGTTTGACCTACAGGGTGAGACTTTGGAAATTACTTACGAGGACATATATTTCATTACTGGCCTGTCACGACGAGGAGCACCGGTCAACTTAGAGGGCACCGGCAGGGGCGGTGATCCTTTAAGTGTCCAGAACTACATTGATGTGTTTTGCACACCAGGTACCCAGAAGAGAGGGAGTTGTGTCCCTATTGCACATATCTGTGATTTTACACTACAGGTACTGACGAGCACCATCGTGAGGATTGTAGGATCCTATTCATTACATTTAGCTACAGGGAACCAAATGAGGTTGGCAGTGGATTGCAGGGATGATTTTAAGGAACCATACTGGTTTAAAAGTGTATAAATGTTGGCGAATCTTACCAATTCTTAAAACACCAACTCTAAAATGTTTGGAGATATTTTTCAAAAAATATTTTAATTTCCAAGGATTTTACATCGTTTATATAATAAATTGGCGATTTTTAGGGTGAAAAAAGTTTACCCCATCAAAATTGGAAAAAACAGGGCTTCAAAAATTGCAAAATGGTGAATCTTTTTTTGGAGAAAACCCCCTAAAAATAGCCCATGGGCTAAATTTCGCCCCTAAAATTATCCCTGGTGGATTGTTTGCATGGTTCCCTATATGATTTGTGTTCAAGAGTTGTCCCCATTATGAAAAGACAACTCTATGATTGCAAGAGAGGAAGGAGAAAGAACATTGGGTATTCTAGCATATTGGTTGACTTCTTCTTCTTTGAGAGTACCAGGGTTGAGCCCCGTCATACCCCTACCAGTCCGATCTCCACGTCAGCCAAGGCTGAGTAGATTGGGAGACATCTTCATTTGTCAAGGAGGAGGAGACATAGTGCAGAGTGTGTATGATGATGAATTCTATATCTGGTGGGAGCAACAGCTACCGGCACTAGAGCAATTTATGTATGCCAGCATGGATTTTCGAGGTGATCCAGACCTTGTCCTCCCTCTAGGAGGAGCATGGAGAGAGCTAGGTTAAAAAAAAAATTAAATTTTAACATTTTTAAAATTTTTATAAATTTTAAAATGATAGATATATACATATGTGTACAAGTCTTAATCCTATAATCGTGTCAAAATGCAGATATTGGACCGGTCCACCCTGAGGGGCATCCACATATGTTTGTTTGTCCAGTCATAGGTGAAGACCCAAGGCTTATTAGGGTTATGGAGGGGAATCTAGCCAGGCTTACCCAAAGAGTTCCCACTTTATGTATAGAGCATATCCCGACCGTCATGCAGGAGTTTGTGGTTGGAGTTCCACCTGTCTGGTTACGCCTTTTGAGGCGAGTGGCCAGAGCAGTTCTTGTATACATAGATGCTGTGGAGGCTGCCGAAGCTGAAGAGGCTGAGGAAGCCAGAGTACAGAGAGACCATGGGGACCAAGGTGGTCCAAGTGACTAGGGTGGTCCTGCTTAGATCTAGGACATTTTGATGGACTGTGATCCACATTTTGTATATTTTCGTATATTATATAGTTATGACTAGATCTGAGGATCAGACTCGACCTATCTATGGACAGATACTTACATATATATATATGTTGTTGTCGGTTTTTTTACAAGTGTTTTTTATGTGCATGCTCTATATTTTTATGAAATGTGTGTTAGATGCCAATATAAAATGTAATTAGCATATGCATCAGTCAATGAATTCTGATTTCTTGGAATGTGATTGAATATAATAACTTCAAAATTTATTTCCAATAACCTAATTTGCATGAATTGATGTAATAGAATAGGGTTTCGCACCTGATAAGCTCGATTGAGCTGGGAAACCACTATTTGAGAGTCCAGACGAACTTCGAGCTGGGTGATACAATGTGATAAAGCAAGCGCCTCCTGCGGCAACTAGATGTCCCAAGGGACAGTAAATGACCCACGCTGCTGAAGCTAGATTACAAGTGTGGTGGCTGGTGCCATCGGTGAAACCTATATACCTCTCAGAAGACATCTGCAACAACCAACAGATGGTATAAAAAACAAAACCAACAAACTAATGTATAGAAAAATACATACAATAAAAATACAAGAAAAAGTGCTAAGCCTAAGCATAGTACTTCTTCAGGTGGAGCCCATTTCTAGGCTCAGGCAGCTTGTTCCCATCAAAATCAATTAACTCATATGCACCCTTATTCAAGACTTTTGACATGACATAAGGTCCTAACCACATGGCCTTGAATTTTCTTGCCCCCAAGGGTTCTTTGTCTTGGTCCCAAAGCAAGACAAGTTCCCCCTCAGAGAAAACCTGAGGTTTGACCGATTTATCATATTGTGTTTTGACCCTATTCTTATGAGCTTGATTAGCAATCAATGCATCTCTACGTTATTCATCAAGGTGTTCTAAATGTACCAGACATTCCTCAAGCTTTGTCGTATCGGGTAACACATGAATAGCTATTTTTAGAGACGGTATTTCATACTCAATTGGGGTAACTTCTTCCACTCCATGAATGAGTTGGAAAGGGGAGAAACCTGTAGCAGTTTTTACATTAGTTTGATAGGCCCAAAGAGTAGGATATATCATGATGTGCCAGTTAGAATGGGCTGCATAAATTGTATGTTTAAGGATAGTTTTTAAAGTCTTGTTTACAGCCTCAACCCGACCGTTTGCTTGCGGATAGTACGAAGATGAATGTTCTTGTCTGAATCTGAGCATAGTGGTCAGTTCCGTCATCATGCTATTTTGAAAATGACTACCATGGTCAGTGACAATAAATTTGGGTATACCAAACCATGCTATAATCTGATTGAATACAAAGAAAGCTACTATTTCCTCGTCGGCTTTAAAAGTAGGCATTGCCTCTGCCCATTTCGTAAAATAGTCAATAGCGATAATGATATATTTATGCCCCCCATCTGAGGCTGGATTGCATGTCACGTAATCAATCCCCCATTTCATGAAGGGGCCTACCGAGACAACAGGAAACAATGGAGCGGGATGTGACCGCATTTTCCTGGTGTAAAGCTGACAAGGATGACAGCGCTTTACTGCTTCCACACAATATTTGAAGATCGTGGGCCAGAAATAACCAGCATGTAGTATCTTCTGGGCCATTTCTAACCCAGATAAATGACCCCCACACGCTCCACTTTAGGAATCATTCAGGATAATCTCCGCTTCCTCATGGGTAAGGAATCAACGCAAAATGGAATCTACCCCCCTTCGATATAATGTATCTCCTATGATGAGGTAGTTCTTAGCATGAAGGCATAATTTACATCGTTCCTCCTGTGAGGAAGCTGCAGGATACTTCAAAGTATGGATATATATAATAATATCCCCGTACCAAGGATTAGAGGTGGATATCAAGAAGATATGCTCATCTGGGAATGAGTCATCTTCAACTACTACATCTTCTTCAGTAGGAAATTCTGCTATAAGCTCAGCAAAAACTAAGGAATTTTTAGACTTAGCAGACTAAAAATCCAAGTCAAACTCTTGGAGAATGACTATCCATTTGTTGAATTTTCCCCCAACAATCCGTCGGGATGAAACATATTGAAACAGATTCACATCCGCCACTACTATTATGGTCCTCAGTAAAATGTAGTGACATAACCTCTGAACAGCATAAACAACTACTAAGGCTAATTTCTCAACGTGGGAGTACCTAAGTTCAAGTCCGGCCAAAGCACGGCTAAGATAGTAAATGACATGCTCTACGAGCTTATTGTTCTCCTGGACCAGCACTACCCCAATGGTCGACTCGGACGCGGCCATATATAATATAAAATCCCTAGAATAATCTAGCGGACGAAGTAAGGGTGCCGACAACAAAGCTTTTTTCAATGCCTTGAAAGTAAGTTGTGCAGTTTCATCCCATACAAATGGGGTTTCCTGTTTCAACAGGTGCATGAAACCCTTGGTAATCTTGGCATAGTTAACAATAAAATGTCGAAGAAAATTAGACTTCCCTTTCAGGCTTTGAAGTTGCCTGATAAAATGAGGAGGAAGATTTACAATGGCCTCTACTTTTAATGGATCCACCTGGATGCCTCTATTAGAGACAATGAACCCGAGCAATCTTTGTTAACACCCAAAAAGTGTTCACTACCTCATCTACCTCACTACATGGCTCATTTGTCCATTTTCCTACCATATTTCCTTCAAAAACCCATAAAACCACCAAAAAAGCCTCCAAAAGGACTAAAATGCCTCCAAAAGGCCATAAAACCATCTAAAAAGCCTCCAAAAGGCCTAAAATGCCTCCAAAAGGCCAAAAAACCCTTTTTTCCTCCAAAAATATCCAAAATTCCTCTAAAATAGCAAAAATCCCCAAAAGGGAAGAAAAAACATAAAATAATGAGGAAAAGGAGGAAAAAACCCTAAACAACTGCCCTAAACCATATGGTTTCCAAAACCATGGGCCAGCACTCCACCACTAAAAAACTATAAATAGGTGATGGAGACCCCTTATTTGACATCCACAATCAGAAGCACCCTTACTCTGCCAAAATTGCTCTTGAAGCCCTAGCTCACCCTTGAGCTACTTTCACCATTGAGAGCCCCTTTTGGCCCATCTTCCACCATCGAAGAAAGAGAAGGAGCAAGCTGGATCTCGGAGCCACCGTCTTGAACTAGCACAAAGAGCTTCACCAACCTCTACATTGGAGGTAATATCAATAAAAAAACCATTTTTTACATATTGTTGTTTTGTTTCATGCTTATGTTTAGATTAGTTTGTATTTCTGTTTAACATTTTTATTTACATCAATATAAACTGCTACTAAGGAGTCACTTCTCCTTAGTAGGTGCTCATTCGCACAAGCTAGGGGTAAAACCCTAGCTACAGTTTTGGCGACTCCGCTGTTTTTCTTTTGAATCTCTGTTTTCAGTTTCGCTTTTTCCTTTCGGTTGTCCTTTTCGGCGGCCGCCGTAAACCGCATTTTTTCCCTCTGCAGTCGCGTTCCGACCGCACCTTTCAAGCCTTTACCCGCGACCCGACCGTGGCTATCAGACTTTTTCCGGCGCCCTGCATACAGATTCAAGTTTGTTACCTCCGATCTGACCGTGGCTAATCAACCTGTTTGCTGCGATCTGGCTGCGCCTGTTGGCCATTTTCCCACACCCCGAGCGCGTCTTTCATCCCCTTTGCTGCGACCCAACCGCATCTGTCGGCCAAAAAGCCGCGACCTGTCCGCGCCTGTTTCCCTCAAACCCGCGGTCCGACCACCCGATTTCGCCACAGACCCGCGTTTCTGTTTTTGAACCCAGCCCCTTTGCTGCAATATTTTCTGCATCTGTTCCACCTGCAGCCCTACTTCCTTACAGCCTTTTCTGCAACCCCATTTATGTTCCCTTTTACAGAATCTGTTTAAAATTTCAGCATTTTAATTCAGAAAATTTTGCATGTTAAAGTTTTGAATTCAGTATTATTGTTAGTTAGAAGGCTGCCCCTTTGTGTGGCACTTCTATTCTGGGTTCATCACCTCACGAGCACACACTCTGTCACCTAATTCAAGTGAGACTTAAAAAACTACTTAACTCAACCAACATTCTAACCCCACTTGGGGAACACAAAAGAATCTTTGTAGTTAGGTAGGATCGGGGGGATAGGCTTCCAATAACACCCCTTGGTTACTTACACTTGAGACATAGTTGTTGTCCAATTAGGGAACCAAAATCCCCTAGTACTTTTTGGCACGGTCACAGCCAGTTTACCAGAGGGCCTCTCCCTTAGGAGGGTTGAATTCGCGAGATTGGTTCCGGAGGCCTGAGTGGAATACCGCACTCCATTCAGTAACTGAAGGGCTACCTTTCACAGTTCTCGGGATATCCCTGTATTGGGGTATTGCGGTAAAAGGACCAAATGGCAGATTCACCTTTCTGGACGTGTCATGAATGGGGTATCTTAGTTGCCATTCTTCTAGGATTGACTTCCCAGTGTCCCTCCCGATAGGGGGATATCTTAGCCACTTGGCTTTTCTATTCATATTATCTGACTTGGATTTCATCACCTTGCAGAGGATATGTCTAGTTGAGTCAGAATACTTTTAGTTAGGTGTTTGCATGCTCCCTTACCTCCTTTTGGTCTAGTGAATCCACCGTTTTTTATTTTTAGGAAACCTGTTGTTTGTTGGTATTCTGACCATTTCTGTTGACACTCCACCTATTGTAGCACAGCTGTTACATTGGGTGTTTTGAGTTGGTTGTTGGACTGAGTGCCCTATTTTTCGAGCTCTCCTTCTGCACACTCGGTTGCATTAGGATTTTTGAGCTGTTTTTCACCCACCTCAACCCACAGATATTTGACACCATCTGTCACCATTGAGTCTCCGAGACATTCTCGGTGCCTCAGGGGTGAACCCCTGCAGCACGGTTCACTTGACACCACCCGTCATCGACACAGGTCATCCTCACTTGACTCCACTCATCAGCGGCATAGGACTCCGTCACCAGATATTGACGCCCCTTATTTTACTTCCGATTCTGAGCTCGAGTCTGAGAACCCATTTACACTGCCCCCACCAGCCCCATGGCTGGCATGACTTCCACTCCCTTCATGGTAGGGACCGTTGGTGGCGCATCCACCACTACACCAGTGACCACACCCGCTGTGGGTATGCCCTCCACAGGGCCCCCATCTACCATTCCCCTCACGGCACCTATTCCCGCAGCGGGAATACCTATTCCCACTCCATTAGTGGCTCACACTACCCATGGTGGTGCAGGACCGTCCTATACCACCTTAGTTCCCCCACTTGGGGGAAACCTCCCTAACACTACCCCTCCACTTGGGGGCATTGGCCCCAACTTGGCCCAACCCACTACCGTGTCACATCCTTCTTCTAGTTTGCCATTCATGGCTAGCCTCAAATTTCCTGACCTAGCCAGATTGACCAACGACCCTATCCGACATGACCCTACGTGGCCTCACATGCCCACCAAGCTCCCCTCTGACATCCCCAAGTTTGAAGGCAAGGCAGGTGAGGACCCACAAAACCACATTATTTCTTTCCATCTATGGTGTTCCTCCAACTCCATAGTGGACGACTCTATCCGCCTCTGTCTCTTACAGCGCACCTTCACTGGCTCTGCAGCCAAGTGGTATATCGAGCAACCCCATGGAACCCAAGCCACCTTTACTTCCCTTGCCTCAACCTTCCTGTAGTTCTTCCAGTTACCTGTCTGCTATGACGTGGGCATTGAGATCCTCCTATCGTGCAGACAAAACACGGCTACCCACATCATGGACCATATTCATGAGTGGCGTCGATGCCGTAGCTTATGCAAAATCAAATTAGACAACCGTATCTTCCTAGATTGGTTCCTCGAATCCCTTCTTCCTGTCATTGCTAAGGATGTGGCATCCGAAAGACCCCAGTCTGAAGAAGAGGCCATCCTTAAGGCCCAACAATTCGACCTCATTTACGCCCAGTCGGGTTATCTCTATACCATTATACCTGACGCCCCTCGCAGCGAGTCTTCCCAGCATGATGTGCCGGGGGCATCCCACGCTGCCGACGGCATCATTGGCCGTGTCTCTTCGCATCCTCAACCATTTTCCATAGCACGTCCTACCCCTGGCCCTGACCTTTTGCAGGCTACCTCCCAGTCTAGAATAATCAACTCGTATGCTCCCATGCAACATCACCACCATTCCCATGGACCCTCATGTCCACCTCAGTGTTTCGTTCACGTGACTCCCACTTACGCCCCCCCGGTCGCACCTCAGCCCTACTATCACCAGCAGGCTGCACCATCTCCTGCGCCTTCACAAGCCCAACCCGCTTATTACCCGCCACAGGCAGCCCCTGTGGAAAACCCACAACCCGTTCCGCAGCCCTATCAGCAACCCCCTCAAGGTGCTGCCCCTGCACAGCCTCCACCTACATATCATCCACCGCAACCTGCTCCAGCACCTGCGCAACCTCAGAATCCACCTGCTGCCCAAGGGCAAGTTTACGCTCAACAAAACCCGCAGCAAAACCAGAAAAACCAACACAACCAGGGCCAGCAAAACCACGGCAAGGGCCGAAATCATGGAAATAACCAACCTGCAAACCAAGCTGGTCAACCACCTAATCCCCCTGATAATAATAATGCGGCCCCTGCTAACCAAAACCCTGATCACCCGCCCAAGCAGGCTAAAAACCCCAATTTGTGAACAAACCATCCTTGTTCTATTTGCGGGGTCTATGGCCACTACACACATTTTTTCCCACACATGGAGCGAGAACGGAAACTTTGGGCTGAAGATGCCCACCGCCAAGGGCAGGCGGCTCCTCAAGCACCACCCAACCCCCCACGACCTCAGCAGCCACCTTTGGTGCTGCAAAACTCCTTACCAACCCAAGGCGTAGTGAACACCCAACCATTGGCTCCCCCTCAAGCCAATGCACCAACCCAACAACAAATCACTTACTCTGCTCCTGATCAACCCATGCATGACTCAGGTACCCACCACTTGTTGATGATGTCATCCAATGAGGTCAACCTCCAGACCCGGTGGACCCAATATGGCACCACCCTTGAAGCCCCTCCCGCCGATAAACCCACTAATGCTCATCCCACTGATCAGGCGTTACATATACCTCCACCTCCACTAGATGGCATTCCCAAAGCACCTCATTTCCCGCTTCTCCGTATCAACAATAACCCCAATGCGCGGGCTGCGTCCAACTACAACATTGTCGATGACTTAGCCCAATCCCCCGCAGCCATGTCTGCGTTAGAAGTCTTAAAAAACTGCCCTTCGCAGTGCAAGACTTTACTCTCAGCCATTGGGGCTATCGATCCAAATGATTCGAGTTTAATGGCATTTGATTTGGACCAATATGAACCTCACATGCCTTCCACTTTAGCGTTCCAAGTTTGTGTTTCCGTTCGGAATTTTGTCATCCATCGATGCATTATTGATGAAGGTGCCTCTACATGTGTCCTGTCCGCCCTCAACTGGCATAAATTGGGATCCCCCCCTCTCCATCCATCCACTACTACGTTGCGAGCCTACGACGGCCGTTCGGATCAACCACAAGGCCTATTAACTAACGTCCCCGTCCAGCTGGCTGGCAAAACCGTCCTCATCGACATCGAGGTTATCAATGCACAGCTTGATTATAACCTTTTACTTGGCCGCAGCTACATGTACACCATGCGGGCGGTTGCTTCTTCCATTTTTCATACCATGATGTTCCCCCACGAGGGACGCATGGTCAAGGTCGACCAACTCACCTACTATGATCCCAATGCCCCCGCGGCACCCGAAAATGTTCTCCCCATGGTTGAGCAACCTATTTCGGATACCACCACCTCATTTGTTTCCTCTATGGGGGCTGGAGTTTACTCAGACGCGCCAATGACCTCAACCTTCCAATCTATTCCACCCCCATCACCCGCCACTGACGTGTCCGACCTATGTACCCTGTCCCATCACACGCAAACTCCTACTAATCAACCGCCCTTGTTGCCTAAACCCCCTTTGGTACCTATTCACATTGGTGCTACCCCCATCCATACCATTCCTTTCCTCTTCCCTCCATCAGGAGTAGTTAGCATCCCAGTCATGGCTACCCTCAGCCTCCCTGGTTTAACCTTAGGATTACCCGTTTGGTATCTTTCGCCTCCCATTCCCCCACCGACACCAAATGTCGTCCTGCAACCGGTGCAACCCATTGTCACTACTAGTCAACCACCTCCCAGTGTCGCTACCCCGTCGTCCTCCACGAACCCACCCCCTCCTCTTACCAAACCCACTGGGGGCAGAGGTCCCCAACCTTACTCTGCTGTCCCACCTCCCAAGGCAGTCAAAAACCCCCCTGTGTTTTGTGCTCCTCCCAAATGCTCGCTGTGCGATGAGTTGGGCCATGCGACTCACCAATGTCCTCAGTTACCGGCATTACAGGAACACATGGAACTGCTTGACGATGACCCCACTATCCCGATTGTTCACCTTGATCCAACCCCCAAGCCTCGCGACAAATCCCTACGCACTAACCACCCCTGTGCCATATGCGGTATTTACGGGCATTACACAAATAGTTGTCCCGATCTCCCCGATTACAGAGCAGCTCTCTTTGAGATGAACAATCTGGATCTTGAAACCGCACCACCCACCATTGAGGAGATCCACCCCCCGCATTCTCCCCCTTCCGGAGAGGTTAATACCATTTATATAATCTCTTCCACCGCTACTCCCTCGTCAACCGATTTGACGACACAAAATTTCCGCACTGATGAGGAGATCCTCGAGGCTCTCACTGCCCCGAAGTATCCCTGGGATGACATGCACCATCGTTCCTACTTTCTCCCAGATGAATCCTCTTCTAACACTGCTTCCCAATTTGCAGTTGAATCCAAAGACTTCCTTCCCCCCAAGGTCGACTGGTTCAAGGACCCTATTCCTGCTCCTGACGCCTTCGAGGAGGGCAATATGGCCAACATCTCACCTGTCATCCAAATTGATATCGCTGCCCCAAGAAGCTCCCCCGAACTCATTACTTTAGGAGCCTCTTGCAGTGAGCAAGAGATTGAGGACTACAAAAAACTCTTCAGAGAATTTCGTGATGTCTTTGCCTGGTCCTATACCGAAATGCCTAGCCTTGACCCTGCCATTATAGAGCACCACATTGACACAAGGCCTGATGTACCCCCCGTTCATCAGAAACAGCATCCCATTCGTCCCTCAAAACTCCCAGCTGTCAAAGCATAGATTGAGAAACTTCGCACGGCATGATTCATTTATCCCATTGCCTATACCACCTGGGTTTCAAACCCGGTTCCCGTTAACAAAAAACATGGCACCATTAGAGTATGTACTGACTTCCGAGATTTAAACCACGCCTGTCCCAAAGACAATTTCCCCACGCCATTTATTGACCAGCTCATCGATGCGTGTGCGGGGCATGAAGTCCTCTCATTCATGGGCGGTTTTTCTGGATACAATCAGATCCAAATCCGAAAGGAAGACCAGTACAAAACTGCCTTTACTACCCCATGGGGCACCTTTGCCTATCGCGTCATGCCGTTTGGCCTAAAAAATGCTGGGGCCACATTCCAGCGGGCCATGACCTATTGCTTTCATGATTTGGTCCATATCCTGCTCGTCTACCTTGATGACCTTACAGCTCATTCCCAGAAACGATCAGACCACCTTAACGACCTTCGGCAAGTTTTTCTGCGTTGTCGCAAATATCAGATCCGCTTGAACCCACACAAGTGTGTCTTTTGCATTCCGGCAGGACGATTGTTGGGTTTCATTGTTTCCCAGAAAGGAATTACTGTTGATCCCCTGAAATTCCAAGCCATCTTAGACCTTCCCCCTCCTCGCACGCTCCGGCAACTCCAAAGCTTGCAAAGGCGATCCAATTTCCTTTGACGCTTCGTTCCTGATTACACCACAACCATTCATGGTTTCTTGCACCTACTCCGTACCCACATCCCCTTTGTCTGGGACGAGCAAGCAGAAGCTGCATTCGAAGCCCTCAAGAAATCTCTCACACAAGCCCCATTGATCTCCCCTCCGGATTTTTCTCAGGATTTCATTCTCTACGTCTCAGCTTTCGAGCATGCTATGTCCGAATTCTTGGTTCAAGAAGACACTTCACACCAAGAGCATGTCATTTACTATGTCAGCCAGGCCTTATCTGGCCCACCCCTACGTTACCCATATGAGGAGAGACTAGCCCTAGCAGTGGTCTTTTCCGTCCAAAAATTGCGACACTACATTTTACTGAGTCATACCACAGTCGTCGCTGACTCCAACCCCATGGTATATCTCCTAAACTGGTGGCTCCTGCAAGGTCGCATGGCTAAATGGGTCATTATCCTCCAAGAATATGACCTCACATTCCGAACACCTAAGAGCACTAAAGCCCTTGCACTTGCCCAACTCATCACTGATCTCCCTTCCTTTCTCCCGGCCCCACCCATCTCCGATGAGTTACCTGACAATCACTTGTTCACTATCTCATCTGATGACCCATGGTACGGTGATATCTTGTTATACTTACGCACGCAGAAGTTCCGACCCACAGTCACTCGTAATGGACGTCGTCATATCCGTCACTAGGCCTCTCGCTACCTCCTCTTAGGAGATGTCCTTTACCGGCGAGGGGTCGACACAATTCTTTGTCGTTGCCTTACACATGAAGAAGTTGAGCACGTCCTTAATGATTGTTATAGCGGTGCCTGCGGCGGCCATTTCTCAGGGATGGCCACTGCCCAAAAGGTCATCTGCGCTAGATACTTCTGGCCCACACTTTTCATCAACTGCATCACTGCGGTCAAGCATTGCCATAACTGCTAACTTTTTGCCCCAAAGGCCCGGACACCACCTGCTCCTTTACACCTAGTCATCACCGTCGATCCCTTTTGTAAGTGGGCCATCGACTTCATGGAGTGTCAACCCCCATCTGCGAATGGCCATAAGTATATCATTGTTGCCGTTGATTACTTCACCAAATGGGCGGAAGCCATGCCCACCTTCAACTGTACCGCTGACACTGCTGCCCATTTCTTTTTTAACCATGTTATCACTCGATTCGGGGTCCCTAAACAGTTGGTCTCAGACCATGGATCACACTTTGAAGATTCCGTGTGGCGCGAGTTATCCACCCTCCTCAAGTTTGAACACCAATTTTCCTCTGCTTACTACCCTCAAGGGAACGGTCAAGTAGAAGCTGTTAACAAAATCCTAAAAACCATACTCCAACGCACTGTTGACCGGCATAAGTCTAATTGGCACCATATGCTTTTCCCTGCCTTATGGGCTTACCGTACCTCCACCAAGACCGCCACTGGTTTTACCCCGTTTCATCTCATTCACGGTGTAGAATCTGTCCTCCCCATCGAGTGTCAGATACCCACCATGCATATCGCCGTTGAGCTCCTCCCCGATACCTCCCCCCTTGAGCAACGTTTGCTATCCCTCGAATAAGCATATGAAGATCGTCGAGCCACTCTCCAGAACATCGAAGCTGCCAAAAACCGCTCCAAAGCCGGTTATGAAAAACATGTCCACCCTCGAACTTTCCACGAAGGGGACCTCGTCCTCGCCTATGACCAAGCCCACGATAAAAATGGTAAGGAAAGTTTGAATCCATGTGGTAAGGCCCTTACATTGTGCAGACTTGCCTCGGCAAGGGGGCATACATTTTAGCCGATTCTGACGGCCACCCTTTACGCAATCCCCGTAATGGGTTGTATCTTAAACGTTTTTACCCATAACTGAAACCGCGACCTCATTGGTCTGCCTTGTACAGTTTTCTCTCTTTTTGTTTTTCACCTTCTTTACCATAATCTTACATTCATCATTTTTTGCATGCCCACAGATGGACCATCTTCCACCTCGCTACACTGGCTTCGCTGATGGCGCAAGCCGCTGGTCTCCTAACCTGGCTTCTGCAGCATGGGTCTTATATTCCCCTTCCAACGAACTGATTCACCTTGACGAAATCTGTATAGGCGCTACTACCAATAACCACGCGGAGTATGATGCTGTGACTGGTCTCCTGACTGCTGCCCTCCAGATGGGCATATGTCACCTTCATGTGTTTCTGGACTCCCAGCTACTTGTCTCCCAGCTCAACAACTGCTACCAGGTGCGTGATCCTTGCCTATTTAGAAAATTCCTGCGTACAAAACAACTCAGCCGACAGTTTGAATCCATCCCATTCACACATGTCCCCAGAG
>LPNX010545871.1:4402-45230 GCA_001517045.1 Pseudotsuga menziesii | reverse complement strand
GGGGGGTGTTTTTGGTGTTTTTTTTGCAAAAATCATCGTTTTTATGGGTAGAGTTCTCGTTCATAGTATATAGTTCTCGTTTCATAGTATAAGTGGTTTTCTTCATTCATCACTCCTGAGGTGGATACGTCCTTAGATATGTAGGTAAATAGGGATTTAAGGAACCACTTTAGTAAGAACTCGGGAGGGATGGTGGATTTTATAAGGCTCTTTCTCCTCCTCCACTCTTGGATATGATCCGAGATGTGGGTAGCCTTGTTCTACCTAAAGGTAGATAACAAGTCCGTTCCAAAATCATATCGGACCAGAAGCTGAAAGTAGCTAAGGAATGCACTAGCCAAGTCCCATAAACTACTGAAAGCAGCAGAAGGTAACTCAATGTACCATTTTTCCGCGGTATTTGTTAAGGTTCTCTGGAACAGCCTCAACCTGACTGAATCTTCATTCAGTGAATTCGAAGAACACCATAAATGGAATGTGGTGGCATGAGCCCCAGGATCTTCACCAACTTTTCCCTCGAATTTAGGGATGTCCGATGGCAATTTGATGGGAACAGGTGGCCACGATGGGTCATACCTCACTAGGTCATTCATCAACTTAGACAAATATGGCAAGTTTAACATTGCCAGGAATGGAAGCTTGGGTCTAACCGGGGCACTAAAAGTGCCAGTCTGGGAATTAGAGGGACCTGCCCCCGAATGCCCATAAGTAAAGGTGGGGTTGTTCCCTACCACCAGTTGCGAAGAGGGTAGATTACTCTGAAACGGGTTCCATCCGTAAGACACAGGGTTGTGAGTGGGAGGTGCAATATAAGAAGTTTGGACTGTCCCAATCAAAACTGGGGTCTGAAAAATAGGAGCCGGTATCCCTCCGCTAAATAACAAAAAGGGAGAGCTCGTAAACGGGGCCGAAATCGAAGTTTGAAAACTTTGCCCATAAGAGGTATTGTTTCCAAACTGCACTCCTACATAAGAAGGTGAGGGGCCTACGTACGGAGTGGATGGGGGAATGTGCCCCCCATTCCAAGGAAATCCTTGGACAAAAGTCGAGGAACCTACCAGACCACTCTGGGTAGTGTATGTGAAGGAGGAAGGAACAGTAGGTATACTAGGTATCCCAGTAACCATATCACCAGAAGTACTTGCTAAGTTTGATTGAACCGGTGGTTGGACCACCCGGCTCATTGGATTCAAAGGCGTAGAAGGTATGCTAGATCTAAGGGCACTTACCAAGGGAGGTAGTACCCCTTCAGTCGGCATGGCTGAGGTGAACACAAAAGAACTTTCTCCCATAGAAGACATAATCCTACCCACAGGGACACCTAAAACAGGTGAATCAAAAGGTCTAACCTGAACGATCACCAGATCATTTAAATTAGTCAAGGGTGTGTTAAAATTCCTTGCAAACTCGTCATTCTGCAAGTCTTCTATCTCAACTGTATCAAAATTAAGACGGTTAGCTATAAGTGATGGTTCACCTGGAACTTCACTTACTCCTACCGGTTCAAATGAACCATCCGTGTCCAATCTCCGCCTTTGGGGTGGAGGTGGAGGTTCCAATGTGACGAGAGGAGGAAGGTTTTGCAACCTTCTTGACCTTCTTATAGGTTGGTCCTCCACGATTGAAAATTTAACAAATAAAACCCTGAATCCGACTAAACATAGACAAAACCACAGAGCACACACTATAAAAATTCCTAAAGCCTCAAACAGTCAACAAGGGTGAAAGATATGCTTTCCTGAAGAAATCTGGAGAACCATTACTTGGCATCCTTGAAGTGGTTCTTAGGCACAAGCAGAGGAATCACCCACCGCCCTCCCACACTTACAACAAGGGTTACCTTCCAAGCCCGTCCAAGGTGAACCAGAAATAGTCTTCTGCTTTACCTAGGTATGAACCCTAAATGTCAAGAGACTAAAGGCTACCTTAGCTATACCAACAGTCTGGGGGGGCAGTCGCAAGCCTGACTTGTACGCATGGGCAGGGTAGTTGAGCCCGAAAATCTATCTAGGACAGAATCCCTAAATGCATAAAATTCCTGATTTATGTTTTGACAAGGAATCGAAGGGTTATCTCCCCAGTCCAATGCCTCCACACGGCCTCGTGCTTGACTCCCTTTTGAGAGGAGCTTCCTAGATACAATTGATAAAGATAAGGATTTACCTAACGAAAGGTCCACTACATCTGAATTTTAAAACTTATGGGAAGTTTACACTTCCTATCCCACAAGTCTAGCCTAAGCTAGTAGGTGAAAGGCCCCTAAAAATAAAAATTACTAGTAAATTTTAATTATTCCGTTCATTTTAAAGGGCTATTTCTTACTCAGAAGGAAATGGAGTGATGAACTATGGTGTTTTTGACTCGATAAGAAATAAAAAAGTACAGGTGTATTTTTTTTCAAAGCAAACTACCACTACTAAATCAAACTTCTTTTTCTTTTTGTAAATATAGATTGATGAACAAATGCAAAGGATAAAGAGAAACTAAGACTATGTTTTTGTATTTTTTGAGATTATATTTTAAAACTGAAATGAAAACTACTTATGAAAAAGCTTGAAAATCTTTTTCTTTTCACTTTTTAAAATGCTCAAACCCTACTATGCACCTGAAATGCACTAAAAATTGAGTATACTTAGATCAAATCAACTGTATAAAATAAGCACACTTAAGTAAACAGGTCAATAAAACCAAGAATCAACCAACAAGGGAAGATCGGGAACCTAGCTTGGGTGGGTACAATGACAAGAAATCACTGCAAACTCATGAAGGTAAGTGACAAACCAACCACTATCAAAAGATAGACTGGAAAAACATTGCCCAAAACCCTAATCACTGATTCGGGCAAAACACTTCAACCTATAACCCAAACAGGCCAACCTACTTCAAAATGCAAATAGAAGACAATCCAAACAAAAGAAACCCAAGGGCTTTACAAGAAAGCACAAGGTGTGGACACCAAGGTCATCAGACTGATTGCACAGTGTTTATAAAGAGGGCCAACTAACAAACAGGAATCACAAAAGGATAGGGACAAGCAAACCCAAACCCAAAAATCCCTATTTCCAGTCTTGTACGCGACTGTGTATAAGGGAAACTCATGTACTATACACAACTGTCCAAGAGAGAAACCTATGTATGCAGGCCTCTGTACACGACCGTGTATGAGAGAAACCCACGTACAAGTACAAAAAATTTCTCAACAAAAAAAGAAAAATCCACAAGGCCTTCAAACACTATGATAAGCATTAACCATGATTAAATACCACACACAAACGTAAGGCAAAGATTGGTCAAGGGTGACAGAAATAACCTACAGCAGTCTGGGCTCCCCAGCAGAGTCGCCAGTTCTGTTGTACAGGAATAAAAAACTTATAACCGAAGGTCTGGGGTTACCAACATACTCATAAAACTTGCAGGCAATCAACTTTAGAGTACAGAAAGGAAACAGGAAGATAGGATAGACTCACCCGATTCACGATGGTTGATCCTAGCTTTGTCCTCTTCCGCTCTGCTTCTCCTCCAAAGCTTTCAGGGATGTTTTTTCTTCACCTGTAAAGAGAAAATCCTCCATGTGCAATCTTATACATGTATATAGAATAGGTTAGATAGACAAGATATAGAGTGCTTAATCATAAATATTCATCAAACCATAAGACATGAAAGACATTCAAAACACATTTGGAAGAAGGATTCTCTTTATTAACAATAGTGAATGAGTTAAGATTACAACCCAACGCCTGAGACAAGGACTCCTCTGCAACCAAAGGATTCTAAGTTCCACTGCTCCAAAGACTTCTGAATAGACACCACCAGCATAACTTTGCTCTCCAAGTATCATTGATTAATACCCTCCCCAAGGCCTTTATTTATACTTAGTGAAATAAGGCAGTTTCAAGGGTTGAGGAGGTTGAGACAATTAAGATGGTTATAGTTAAGGGCTTAACAAATCTCAAATAATCGTGATTTATTATTTTTAATGTCAAAGGAAAACGTACGTGAGTATTGATACTAGAAACCCATGTATGACATGTGAGTTGCTCTAATGGAAGCCCGCGTACAGATATGTACACAGATTGCAATTACAAATAATCACGTACAGTACGCGACATGCTGTAGGAAAAGTCGCGTATGTACGTAGGTTGTATATAGGCAAAGGCGCGTATAGCAATTGACATATTCAAAGGTAAAAATGGCAAGTTAGATGGATAATGAGTGTATTTCATAACATGCCCATCTATAGTGTTTTAGGCAACCTTCAATCCATAAATGTCCTTTTGTGTGCCAACATAGGAAATGTCGGCACTCGGACGGAGAAGTGCCATTTGGGTAGATAACAATTAGCCACTAGGATGTTATATAAAAATCATTGAACTTGATATTGGACTGAGGGTATCTTTACTAGTTCAATCAGGGACACATTTTGCATAAACTTATGCAATTCTTGTTCTATGTCTATCCCTAGGCTATAGTCACAAAGATATTTTTCTTCCCATTCTTACTCTTCTAAAGTTTTATGCTTATCCAGGAAAGGTGTTATGTCTTTCTCTTTACTTCTGTGTTGGTAGACTTGAGTGGTGGGTTGTGTTGTTGTGCACACTAATTCTTCTTCTTCTTCCCAATCCTCATCTTCTAACAAGATCCTACCAAAATTTTCGTCTTCAATGAAATATTCAACTAGGTTCATTCCCTGATCCTCAGGTTCAAAACTTTCAGGTTCTTCTTCATGTTTCGCATGTATGTTCACATTCCTTCCCTCATATGGCTCATTTATTCTAGGGTTTTGTCTATTTTCATCTATGGGTCCTCTTTGGTTGTTGCAATTTAAAGGTCTCGAGTTGTAGGAATTTATGTTTCTTTCCTGAACCTAGTTCTTTGTAAATGATGTAAGGGTTTTCATCATTTCAAACAGTGCCTCTAAAGTGGGTTCTCCTCTATGATAGGTTCCTTGGCTCTTATGGGTTTTGGACCACTACGGGAAGATGAAGGAGCGTAAACATATAAGAAGTTTTTATTTCCCATAGAGGCTATGTTAGCTTATGCTTTCTTTGCCCAGTTCTGAGCAGTTTTGAGGTCATTAGGGTTCTTTTCTTTAAGATTTAAATTGAACCATCCTTCAAAGGAATTTAAATAAAGTATGAGGACAACTTGAGCGGTCGTTCCTAGATCTTGAGGAACATTTGAGAATTTTATCAAATCTTATGTTAAACTAGTGAATAGTATCATTTTCTTTCTTTTTAACCTCAATAGTTGATTTAACAGGAATTTATTCTCCGACTTAGCTGACCAATATTCTATGAGTTTTCTGCTAAAGGTATCATAACCATCTACAAATCTTGGGGGCAATCTATCAAACCAACTTATGGCATCTCCCTCTAAGGATTATTTAAGGGAGACCATGTAAACATCTTCGGCTTCATCCCCATAAGAGTCCATATAGTTCCATACTGATTCAATGTGTTCACGAGGTCTTCACTTAATGAAACCATTCCATAGCACATTCATTCATGGCATATGAAACAATACCCCTATTTTCAAAAAATATTGGAAAATACCTCCTCCCAATATGCCTTCCCAATTTCAAAAACCCCTATTTTCACTATATATTGCATGTAGCCATTTTTTCATTTACATTTTTTATACCCATTTATATTTCTATCTGGTATATTGACATGATACCCCACATGCATTCTACAATGCACCTTTCTTCTTTCGATGTATATTGTGGATACACATTAATTCACCCACAATGATCAACATCACAGAGACCACATTCCTTTCCTAAATTAACACTAGTTTGTCACTCTTCCTTTGTCCTTTTTCCTCTCAACAATGGGCAGTCACATCAAGGTTCTACATGATATCCAAAACATGGCTAAACACTCACTACTTGACAGTACTTGACTATTTTTCAAAAGCAAGACCAAAAACACCAAACACTTGATAAAACTTAGAGTATATTATATGATATACTTAATGAATTATGAAATTATTATTTATTACTCATTAATTATTAAATTTTTTTTGAATTTTTTTTTAATATGTTAAATAAAACCATTTTTAATACATTCAAAAAAAAATTGACACTTTTATCCAACGAATATTCAAATATTGGATCATTATACTTTGCATTTAGTGTAATGCTATAATTAAAAAAGAGCTTAGACTTGTGACTTTATTTTATTTCTAGTATTATAGATTTATTTCAGTTGTAATGTCCAGAACTTAAATTGAATATTAAAATTATTTTAGGTGGGGTTATCATTCCAAGCTTAGTATAACAAATATGGTCAAGGAATAAACAACATTCTGTAAAATAAAAATAAATAAATTGTCTCAATATAGTTGCACATATATAACTGTACGATATAATGATTATCATGATAGATAATCACTTCAAATAAATATTGAAAGTTTGAAATGGTCGTTTTTTTTCTAAATAAGTATAGAGATACAAAAAAGGGATGAAACAAATTGATGTCAAGGCCTGTTCCTTTGATGCATTAATATTATCTACTCATATTACCTGTAGAAGCAACTTTGCATTGATAATACCTCGAGGAAAATAATTGCATTATAATTACAAGCAACCAGGTTAGAGGTCCCAAGAAGTGGTGTAAACATGGGTACCTAATAAGCGAGTTACATCTCAGATAGTCTTTTGTCTCGTCTCTTGCAACAGGAGTTTGGGCTTGTTTTGCATTGTCTAATCCCATTTGTTATATAGTAACATTCTGACCTCGTACATCTTCCCTATATAATTATGTACTGTCAAAATGGTCTATGTATAAAATCTCTCTGGCTGAAATCGCACAGGGAGCAGGCTCGTGTATATCAAAACAAAGTTTCATGCAAAGCATTATCACTTAGATCAGGGGATCAAGTTTTTCTCCAATTTTCTATTTTCCAGCATTGATTGATGGACTGTGTATATTGCTAGCAGTTATAAGTGGCTTCTCTAACATGAAAGTACCTTTGAAGAACATGATTTGGGAACCCTTGTTGAGTTTGGGTAACTGGAAAATAACTATGTGCATCAGAATTTTAATGAAAACATTGTGGACATAATCACATATTAGAAAAAGAGATTGAAATGGAAAACCTTGTCTCTATCTATTTTTTTGAATCCCATTTTGTTAGTCCACAAGTAGTATCCTCATCAGCAGGAAGCACTAGGTGATGCATTCTCAAAGAAACAAGGAGCTCCTCAATACATAAATAAAGTGACTGGAAATATCCCTGCAAAGTCATATTAACATCAACAACCATGCCATCTAGGAGTAGATGAACTTAAAAAGACTACAAAATAAACATGCAAGAAAATACAAATATTATAGATTCCTATAAATGCATATCTGGAATATTTCATTACTCTTTACAAGAATAGATTCAGATATTTTTATATCTACCAAAGACAAGGTAAAAACTGAATAAAATTTAATCCAATAAAATAATAATTAGGAAGCCCATCACCATTCCTTTAATTTTCCACTGGTTCAAATCTCACCTACCCTTGAATTTTTTCCCTTGTAGCAACCAAAGGAAATTCTGCAATTGTTCGTCCAAAGAATCAAAAAACAGTAGCTGAAACAACTTCTGAGCTATTCAAATAATTCAGATTTATAAGAAACTAAAGGTCAAAAAATTTGCCACTATACATGCAAAATAGCTATAGTTATGCATCAACAAAAATTAAATGGAAAATTTTGCATAAATCATCTAAAAAAAACATTCCTGGTTCTTACTTTACAGTCAATACTGTTGAATACATTCAAGCAAAATCTTGATCCCTCATACTTCAACTGCATTACGATACAAAGAAGCACAATCAGAAGACACTGTGAAGTCATCAATTTTCAAGAATCAGCTTCCCAATTCAAAAACACCTCCAAAGTTGAAAAAGGAATTGAAAGCTACTTGTTTAACATCAAGGGGATCAAATCTTGACCTATGATAGGATCCTTTATAGGTGTAAAGAGTTCCTTCATTCATAAAACACATCTTTAGTAAAACCTTTCCTGGTGAGAGTAATTATTTAAAACACAAAACATACAAAGTTGGAGAAATGTACACGGAATATTGAAGTTGATTTTGAAAGTAATTCTTTTGTAACAGGATCTCTTGTTTCCCCGTGTAGAATTTTCCATTTTATTTCACCTTTAGTTGTTTCTTCTACACCATTATTGACCTTCTTCCTGATTGATTATTTCACATAAATGAGGTGGCAAGTTTTCTAGTCCATTATTTATCCAATTTTTTAGTGCATTTTGTATCTCAGTACAATCATCAGAACATAACCATAAGCCCTATGGCACCTCCTATATCGTGTCAAGTGTTTTCATCATAGTTCTAGATATTAATATGCAAAATGCAATATCAAGGGAGAGTAAAGCCAACAATGAAGGCTGATTTTAGCATACATTTATGGTACAAAGATAATCGGACAACATATGCAAATATGGATTACAAAATAATGTCCTCAAAGAATGTTAATATGCCTAGATAGAATTGTACTCAAGCAAGATCACCTTTAATTCAATATTTTTATGTTTATGTAATCAGCCAACGTGAAGCTCGTTGTTGCACTGTACATACAATACATGCAGTTAAATTTTTACAATAAAAATGAACAGAAGCATTCTGTGGAAAAACATTATATAATGGTCTATGAAAATTATGATAAATACTTATGATACTTGATCACAGAAAATGACAATCTCATCATCAAATCCAAGTTTGTCTGGAGTGAATAATTTTCACCTGGATAAACATTATACACATTGGGGACATTTATGCACCTCAAAGATCCTAAAACATAGAAGAATGTGCAAATTTAAAATAAAACTTATGTGAATTCCAGATCTAATAACTATTATAGTATAATTTGGTATAATTCAAATATATAAGCACTTACTCACAAAGAATACATCCCCCATTGATGTCCACTACTGCTTTGACCTCCTGTTCACAAAGTCTAGATGACCTTCCCTTTGTTCCATCCCTTTGAACCTTTATGCCCATTTGGCTATATCTGCCTGCATTGTTTCTTTTTGTTGAGGAATCATCCTGACAAGAGTAGGAATCATCCCAACAACAGGGTCAGTACCAATTGTCATCATTGAGAATGCAAGGGATACCTAAGCATTCTTCCATGACATGTACAAAAAATTAATGTATATATTTCATTTGGAAGTATATTGGGAAATAGTTTCTAATATAGAAAATAATGCTTACACAAACAAACATGCTTGGAAAAATCATACGTTGCGGCTAGGGTGTTCTACTTTTATTTATCTGGCCAGATATGATTAGACAAAGTGCTTTAGTGTTTCTATAAAAGACATTGTCAAGTACCAATGATGTTAATCTATGAATTATATAGGTTTTCTCTGAATTGTAATAGGATGGCACAAAGAAATGATTTGAATGACGGTGGCCCAAAATGTCAACCAAGAGGACAAAGGAATCTGAATGAAGATTTGAGGATAGAGTGTTATATGATGTTTTGGGAATGGAAGATGCCCATTCTTTTCTTGCTAGGTCCTAGCAACTCAAAATGAAATCTACAAAGAATTGGAAGACCAATACTTTTAGCAGTGGATGTACAGAAACAGACACCTCTTAAAACCTAAGGGATGAAACTAAAGAAGCCATGTTCCATGCTAGTTATTATGTGCTTCAGTGAGAAATGGATTCAGGACAGTTGAAGTACAACAGTCGATGGAGTAGTATAAATAGATCAAGATAATAGTATAATACATCTGAAAATTAGGGGACCAAGATGTAAACAAATAGGACAAAGGAATCTGAATGAAGATTTGAGGATAGTGTTCTATGATGTTCTGGGAATGGAAGGTTCCCATTCTTTTATTGATAGGTCTTGGAAATTCAAAATGAAATATACAAAGAATTGTAAGGCCGATACTTTTAGCAGTGGATGTACAAAAATAGACACCTCTTAAACCTGAAGGGGTGAAACCTAAGTTTCTAGGAAACTTGGGTACGGGTACGGGGACCGGGACCGAAACGCCACTTTTTGAAAAAGGGTACTTGGGTACGTCGTGGGTACTATATAGATAGATACATAGATAGATATATGTCATAGCCACAACATACATGCATGTAGATTTCTTCATAAATTATGAATCATGATTCATAATTATAAATTCAATGATTATTTGAACAATGAACATTTAGATTGAAAATTTTAAACATCAAATTTTATAAATTATAGACTCGGTAGATATCAATTGGAAGATTGGAAGTTACATAAAATTTGATAAATAATTGTACCAAGAAACTGTAAAAGCCAATCAAACTCAGACACAAAGGTACACTTGAAATCTTATTTTAAACACCTATTTGTAACTACTACTGTTACATACAATAAAAAATTGCAAACTACCAAATATATTCCTGCGTTGTTGTGAGTGTATTTCTTAGTATTAAATACATATGAATATTTTCTATGTGTACATTTGGTAGTAAAATTATGTTCCATGAGTGCTGAGCACAAAACCATAAAAGAATTCATTGTAAATCATTGTAAATCATTGTAAATCATTGTAAAATCAATCTACCAGATTTGGACAATATTCAATGGAATTTGAGCAGTGTTGCGAAGTGTTTGACATAAGTCCTAAACCAGACTCCATATGTAGTTAGCAAAAAATAGATCATATTTGATGGGGGGTCATTACATTTTCCCAATGGATTTCATTTTACTGAGCTGACCGTACCACCGGAGTACCCAAACATGGGGTGCGAAATACCCAAACACGGGGTACGACATACCATTTCTCCTATAAGTAACCTTTTTTTAATAACTGAGTCTTGGGTACATGGACCAAGTATGTGTTAATGTAATTGTAAATTCAGAATGTATTCACTTGTATTTCTCATCTATTGTAACCCGATGTTTATTCCGGGTTTTTCTTGTGTCATGTCATGCCCCAATGTTCTGATCGGGGGAATCAATAATGTAAACAAGTCATGTCAAGTCATTGTGGGTAACCCTCCTATTGTCTAAGGGTTAAAGTCCCTATAGTTCCAAGGCACTAGGTTTATTAGACTCTCCTAGTGAGGTCGGCCCTAGTAGGGTTTTAGTCATGTCAGGATTAGTATAAATAGAGAGCTAGACTCTCTATTTAGAACACATCTCATACACACTTAAGTGTAGTGCATAGTTGAGGAAGAGAAAGACACTGGGGCAAGAGGAAAGATCTTACTATTGTTGGCAGATTGTCTTACTGTTTTGGGTTTCACTTTGGTGCTGATTCTATCTTAAAGGAAGTTGTGGGGTTTTATTCCTTTATGGTTTCCCCGAGTAAAAACACTGTGTTCATTGTCTATTGTGTTTGATTGATGTGCTTGTTGTTCTCTCAGTTAAATATCCTAATGATATGCTAGCTTAATGTTGAAAAACTAACATGGTGTCAAAGCTAACTAGAGAAGAAGACACTGTGCAGCTGCGGGAACTAGGGATTCCTATTTTGTAGATCTCTCTCCACATATTTTCAGCAAAAGTAGGGTTGAATAACTCTCCTCCCCAGGGCGCATCTTTCTGTCAAAGCAGAATCCAATTTTGAGGTTTTTCAGTGCGCCCAGGCCTAGATTGATCTCCTCCCCAAAATCGAAGTTAAGAATCAATTTCAAAGCATTTGGTTAGACATAACTCCAAAAAATCAAAACCCTAATATGCTCCTGAACCAGTACTGCAGGATTTTAGCTTCAAGTCCAAATCCGACATCTTGACCTGGTAAGATCTAAATCCTTTGTATTTCCATTTGACGTTCTCAGTTAAGATGTCTCGTCATACCAAGCTTGATGAAAAGCTTGAGGGAGCTTATAACTTCCAAGCTTGGAAGTATAGGATCTCCCTAGTCCTGGAAGAAAATGAGTTGGACTCCTATATCTAGGAGGAGGTTCCAATTCCATAGGGATATGAGGCCAAGGCCTTACATAAGAAGAAGTTGGTTATGGAAAAGAGGATTATTACAGATTCTATCAAGGATCACCTCATTCCACAGGTGTCCTCCCTCAAGACACCTAAAGCCATGTTTGATGCCCTAACCAAACTATTTGAAGGGAAGAACATCAATCGAAAGATGACTCTAAGGAACCAGTTGAAGAATGTCAAGATCCAAAATGAGGAGACCATCCAGTCATACTTCACAAGGGTCTCCCAGATCAAAGAACAACTGGAATTTGTAGATGAAGAAGTGGAGAATGCAGAAATTGTGATGACAACATTGAATGGCCTCCCTAGGTCATGGGATTCTTTCATCCAAGGAATTTGTGCTAGGAAGAATTTGGTCAAGTTCAATAGACTGTGGGAATAATTCTCTCAAGAAGAAGCTCGGATAGCAGCTCAAGAAGAAAATATGGGAAATAAATATCAAGCTCTCACAGTACACTCCAAGAAAGGAAGAAGGGAAAAGCATCATCACCAAGGTAAGCATTCTCATCAGAAAGGTTCATCTAAACTCAGATGTTATACATGTGATGAAATAGGAAACTTTGCTAGAAACTGTCCCATGAATAAGAATAGATCCAAGAAGAAGAGGAACTCCAAAAGAAAACATCATTCTCACACTGTTGATGATGATGATCCTCCAAGGAAGAGAGTAAAGCAAGAAAGTGAAGACTCTTCAAGTGAAGATGAATATGTTCTGATTTCCGCTCTCACGGGAACTGTCACTCATGGAAGCAAAGATTGGATTATTGATAGTGGGGCTTCCAAACACATGACAGGTTTCAAGGAATCCTTTGAGAAACTATCCAAACATAATTCACCCCATAAGGTGAAACTTGGAGATGACTACCAATATCCCATAAAAGGTAGTGGTGAATCCTCCTACAAGATAGACTCTGGAAAGTATATAAAAATGAAGGATGTTCTATTTGTACCAGGATTAAAGAAGAATCTTCTATCCATATCGGCACTATATGCAAAAGGCATGAGGGTTGCATTCATATATGGTCAAGTCATCATGTGGCCAAGAGGAAATACTATTGACGATGCAATAGTGATTGGAGAACAAGAAGGAGGTTTATACAAGATGAAGGGCCATTCAGAACAAGCTATGGTCCATGACACAGTAGAGACAAATGAACTATGGCATAGAAGGCTTTCACATGTGCATTACAGAACACTACCACTTGCAAGAAAAGCTATTGAAGGTCTTCCAGAAATTCAAGAAAAACATGAAGGAGTCTGCAAAGGATGTGCGAAAGGGAAGAATACAAAGAAGACATTTCCAAGTAGTGAGAGCAAGGAAAAAGGAATCTTGGAAATCATCCACTCTTATGTATGTGGACCAATGTCATCAAGTTCACTAAGTGGGTATGTATACTATTTTTCTTTCATTAATGACTTTTCTAGGAAGACATGGATTTCTTCATGAAGAACAAAGATGAAGTGTTCAGCAAGTTCAAGGAATTCAAAGCCTTGATCGAGAACCACACAGAAAATAAGATCAAGACCTTTCAATCAAATAATGGCAGATAATTCACATCAAATGAATTCAAAGACTTATGCAAAGAGTCAGGGATTAAGAGGGAGTTGTCCACTCCTTACAATCCACAACAGAATGGGGTTGCAGAAAGGAAGAATAGAACTATCATGGAAGCTGCAAGAGCGATGCTTCATTATCAGGATATTCCTATGCATCTATGGGGAGAAGCAGCTAGAACAACGGTGTATGTACAGAACCGTACTCCACACAGAGTACTCGAGAACAAGACTCCTAAAGAATTCTTCTCCGGCAAGAAACCAGAAGTCAGCCATCTCAGAATATTCAGCTGTCCAGTGTAAATACATATACCAAAAGAAAAGAGAACAAAACTAGATCCTTCAGGAAAGAAGGGTATATTTGTGGGATACTCTGAAAGCTCGAAGGCTTACAGAATATACTTCCCAGGTTACAAGAAGATCAATATCAACAGGGATGTAACATTTGATGAAGACACATCTTACAACAAATCCAAGAAGAGACCTGCTAAAGAACCTGAAGAATCAAAAGCTCCCAGAGTTCATGATACAACCATGAATGAAGAAATTCATGCAGAAGATCAAGAATTTGAAGAACCACAAAGACCTATAGATCCACCTCAGAAGAAGAATCCTCACAAGAGGAAACCTACTTGGGTATGAGAAATTATCCAAGGTGTGGAAATATATGGGGCTCCAGAAGAGAATCATAGAGAAAGAAAGAGAACCAGATCCTGCTCCGAATATGTAGCCTTACTATGTGATGTTATCGATAAAGAACCTTCCAGTTATGAAGAAGCAACAGAACGGAAAGAATGGAAGGATGCGATGATTAAAGAATATCAATCAATCATGAAGAATGATGTGTGGGATGTTGTCCCAGGACTAGAAGGGAAGTCAGTTGTAACTTCCAAATGGATCTACAAGATCAAGCATGCCGCGGATGGTAGCATAAAGAAATATAAGGCAATATTTTTGGCTCGTGGCTTCTCACAGAAGGAAGGAATAGATTATGAAGAAACCTTTGCTTCTGTATCCAGATACACTTCCATCATATAGGTACTTTCTTTGGCTGCAATAATGAAATGGAAGATACACCAAATGGATGTCAAGACTGCTTTCTTGAATGGTGTAGTAGAAGAAGAAGTGTATGTATAACAACCACTTGGTTTTGAGACACATGACAGGGAGTCTCCTATGTACAGAATGAAGGAAAGCCCTGTACGGTTTGAAACAGGCACCCAGGACATGGTACGGTAGAATTGACAGCTTTCTATCCAGTTTAGGCTTTACCAAGAGTAAAGCACATTCCAACCTTTACTACAAGGTTGAAGATGGCAACCCAGTGATGCTTCTACTGTATGTAGATGATCTGTTTGTAACAGGTATGGATGAGTTGATTGCTGATACGAAGAGAAATCTTGCTTCCGAGTTTGAAATGAAGGACTTGGGAATGATGCACTATTTTCTAGGTATGGAAGTGTGGCAGAATGCGGATGGAATCTCCCTCGAACAAGGGAAGTATGCAGTAGAGATCCTGAAGAGGTTCCGAATGATGGACTACAAGGCTATGGCCACACCTATGGAATCGAACTTGAAGCTATTGACTGATGCTTCATTAGAGACTGTTGATGCTACAATGCATCATCAGATGATTGGTTCCTTGATGTATATGACGAACACGAGACCAGATATTTGCTTTGTTGTGAACACCTTGAGCTATTTCTTGACAGATCCAAGACATGTTCACTTGATTGCTGCAAAGCATATTCTGAGGTGCCTAAGGGGTACAATTGATTATGGGCTCAAGTATGAGGCGAATCAGAATATTAACCTGGAGGGTTATGTTGATTCATATTGGGCAGGCAGTGCCATCGATAGGAAGAGCACTTTAGGGTGTTGCTTCAGTATGGGATCAGGTGTGATCTCTTGGTTTAGCAGGAAGCAATCCTGTGTGGCACTGAGTATAGCTGAAGCAAAGTATGTCACAGCTTGTTCAGCTAGTTGTGAGGTAGTATGGCTGCGGAAGCTACTGTCTGATTTATTTGATCTCCAGATGGATGCTACTTGTATACATTGTGACAACCAGAGTTGTGTGAAGTTGTCAAAGAATCTGGTGTTCCATGACAAGTCTAAGCATATCAAGATCAAGTATCACTATATCAAGGATATGGTGCAGAGGGAGCAGTGAAGCTCCAGTATGTTGCGACGGAGGAACAGATAGCTGATGTGTTGACAAACCCATTAGCTAGGGTGAAGTTCGAGTACTTCAGGGAGAAGATTGGTGTTCTCCGAATATAGATTTCCTCTAAGGGAAAGTGATGAGTCCCATAGCCATTCTTTCATGGTGAGAGGATTGGTTCCTTCCATGGTCAGATGTAAGGGCTAAGCCATTCTGTCATGGTGAGAGGATTGGTTCCTTCCATGTCAGATATGAGTGCTGAGATCCATAGCCATTCTGACGAGTAGGTCAAATGTAAGGGCTGAGCCATTAGGTCATGGTGAGGATTGGTTCCTCCCATGTCAGATATGAGTGCTAAGCCATTCTGAGGTGACTATAGGATTGGTTCCTACATGATCAGAAGTAAGCGATGAATGCCATTCTAGGAATGGAGGCACCTAGTCAGTTACCAGGTAGCCCAGTCTAGGACTGGGGGCCATTCTGATATGACTATAGGATTGGTTCCTAATTGATCAAATGTGAGTGCACACCCTTCTGAACATGCATGTTGGATTGGTTCCTCGCATGTGTCAGATGTAAGTGCAGAGCCCTTCTGAACATGCATGTTGGATTGGTTCCTCACATGTGTCGGATGTAAGTGCAGAGCCTTTTTTAACATGTATGTAGTGCAGAGCCTTTTTTAACATGTATGTTGGATTGGTTCCTCGCATGTGTCAAATTTAATTGCTGAGCCTTTTTGAACATGCATGTTGGATTGGTTCCTCACATGTGTCAAATGTGAGTACTGGGCCTTTCTGACAGGATTGTGGGATTGGTTCTCACATGGTCAGATGTGAGTGTTGGGCGTGCCTTTCTGATATGATTATAGGATTAGTTCCTACATGATCAGATGTAAGTGCTGGGTGAAGACCTACATGGTGGCTAGGCCTACATCTAGCATGAAAAAGGGTTGGCTCTGTAGAACTTCCTGTGATGAGAAGAATCATGAGATAGCACCTGTGAAGATTCAGTATTGATGATCCAGCAGAGATGATCCAGATCGAGTGATGATCCAGATCCAAAGATGATCCAGATCGAGTGATGATCCAGATCCAGAAATGATGCTACAGAGATGATCCAGATCGAGTGATGATTCAGATCCAGAGATGAAGATGACTTGAAGACAAAGAATACTTGAAGAAAAAGATGACTTGAAGATGCAGATGATGAGAAGACTTAGAGAAGAAGACCAATGATGAAAATTGTGCTAAGAGAATACCTTCCTAGTTAAGAGGGATTGTTAATTTAATTGTAACTTTGGAATGTATTCACTTGTATTTATCATCTATTGTAACCCAATGTTTATTTCAGGATGTTCTTGTGTCATGTCATGCCCCGATGTTCTGATCGGGAGAATCAATAATGTAAACAAGTCATGTCAAGTCTTTGTGGGTAACCCTCCTATTGTCTAAGGGTTAAAGTCCCCGCAGTTCCGGGGCACTAGGGTTATTAGACTCTCCTAGTGAGGTCAGCCCTAGTAGGGTTTTAGTCATGTCAGGATTAGTATAAATAGAGAGCTGGACTCTCTATTTAGAACACATCTCATACACACTCAAGTGTAGCGCATAGTTGAGGAAGAGAAAGACACTAGGGCAAGAGGAAAGAACTTACTGTTGTTGGGATATTGTCTTACTGTTTTGGGTTTCACTTTGGTGCTGATTCTATCTCAGAGGAAGTTGCGGGGTTTTCTCCATTTATGGTTTCCCCGAGGAAAAACATTGTTTTCATTGTCTATTGTGTTTGATTGTTGTGCTTGTTGTTCTCTCAGTTAAAGATCCTAATGATATGCTAGATTAATGTTGAAAAACTAATAGTATGGGGTACGGAAGGAGATGTAACCTATGAGTAACCAAGTACCTGGTACATGTACCCTACCCCTGGGTATGGGTACCCTGGCTACAAGAAGTCATGTTCCATGCTAGTTGTTATGTGCTTCAGTGGGAAATGGGATGAGAAGGTAGCAAAGATTGAGGAGATTTGAAGTACAATAGTCCATGGAGTAGTTTAAATAGATAAAGATAATAGTATAATACATCTGAAAAGTTTGAGCAATATCATTTTATCGGAACTGTCTGTGAAAACCATGTAGTGCATACAATTTAATAAAACACATGATGTAGATTGCATAATTACAGGCTTGCTACATCATTCAATCACCGCTTTACTAAATGTCAATTTTGTTATTGAATCTCTCTTAACTCATCACTTGATATGCTATTATAGATAAAACTGAAAGCCCCAAGACGTGTATGTCAAACTTGAATCATATATGTTAGTATTTCAGAATAATAATTGATTCACTTCATTTAGTTGTAGTTCCATTCACATTTTGTATACAGAAGCATTATTTCCAAGTAACCTAAATAGACTACAGTAAACAAATTGTAAACCACGATGATTGGAAATAGTTTGGAAATGTCAAGCCCTCTTTTCAAAAAGAAAATCAGAGAATATAAGAGATCAATTTAAGAATAAGAGGTCACCTGTGTGAAATGCTTTGGGAGATTCATCACAAGGGAGAAGCTCAACCCCATCCCCACACTGGTAACAATTGTCATAGGTTTCACTTGGATCAATCATCTTATTCCTACCAGGCCTTTTCTGGTTGGATAGTAAGTATGCAACCTCATGTAGTGAGTGCCCATTCAAGAGAAAGATACTTTGATAACTGTTCAGCAATGAGCAATGCACCAATAAGTTAACCATTGTTGGTCCATATATTGTCTTGAGTCTTGACTAAGATAAAAGGGACAACAATCAGAACAACCTGACAAAGACACATACGGGGCTCCTCTGTGTCCCCATCCAGCATGTACTTCAAACTATGAATAGGACACCTAATCAACATAAAGCAACACAAATAGTAAAAGTACAAATAATGAGTAGGTGACCCTCTAAAAGGGCATAAAAATGATATAAAAATGAAACAATATATTTGGTTACACACTAGTTAAAATAGCATCCATACGTACCACTTTTTGAAAACAATGACAAAATATACCCATGTGTTGATTTTGTCCCTCACAAAATTTCTAAAACATATCGCAGTACAATATAGTCAATAAGAAGTTCAATACTTTCTCAATTCCAAAAGACTAGTTGCTTGAAACTTCGATTAAATAGCACTACTAACATGTCCTTTATGATACTACCCTTCGAGTAACCAAGTACCCGGTACATGTACCCTACCTCAGGTATGGGTACCCTGGCTACAAGAAGTCATGTTCCATTCTAGTTGTTATGTGCTTCAGTGGGAAATGGGATGAAGATGTAGCATATATTTAGGAGAATTGAATTACAACAGTCCATGGATTAGTTTAAATAGATAAAGATAATAGTATAATACATCTGAAAAGTTGGATCAATATCATTTCATTAGAACTATCTGTGAAAACCATATAGTGCATACAATTTAATAAAACACATGCTGCAGATTGCATAATTACATGCTTGCCGCATCATTCAATCATTGCTTTACTAAATGTCCATTTTTTTATTGAATCATTCTCTTAACTCATCACTTGAATATTTCTGAAGAAGAAAAGAAAGCTCTTGAAGAAACATAATTCACGGTTATCAACTCTACCAGAGAGACCAGATAATCAAATAAAGATAAATATTTGCATGTAAGAAGAAAATGTTCTTGAAGTATTATCTAGAGTATATCATCGAAAGAAAAGGACACGGATCAAGGAAAGGAAACTTAACTATGATGAACATTTGCATTTGGTAAAAAGGGAAATAATTTGTACAAGAATCCTCGTACAAGAAGCCTTGTCTGAAATAATTGTATTTGTTATGTTTTCAATCTTTTTTATGGTTATATGGTTGAAGTGCAAACTTTTTCTCAAGTTTAAAACATTAAAAAGGATTTGTAGCATAAAGATCATTAACTGATTTTAATAAAGCCAAAGTTAAAATAGATCTATACTAGTAATATATAATAATATACAAAAGTAAGATACATCAAATTTTAAAATCAAATTGTAAGATTATTAGTTGATATTTTGATTATCTTTTTTAAAACTAATTGAATTTAAAATCAAATTGTAATATTATAAGTTGATATTTTGATTATCTTTTTTAAAACTAATTGAATCAATCATTGTTGTTTGAGGTGTCTTAGGAGGGAGCCAGGGAAACAAACAAATAAATCGAACACGGGTTTTTATTATTTGTAAGAGTCAGATGGATATCAAATTTTAAAATTGAGTTTTGTAGGGTTACTACTTGATATTTTGGTTTGTTGAATGGGTCACTGTTGTTTGAGCCAAGGTGTCTCAGGAGCAAGCTGAGATTCAGTTGGACTGGTTTCCATTATAAATTTGTAACGATTAACATAGATCCATACGTTGACAAACCACATTTTTGGTCTAAAAGTGATTGAACCATGTTGAGATGGTCTCTTTATGGTGTTGCTGGGGTTTTACAGTGTGGATAAGTAAATATGAAAAGAAGCTAGTAGAAATTTTAGGCATGAACAGAGTTTTATAATGATTTAAAGTTTGTATTTGATATATATATATATATATATATATATATGGGAAAGCCGCATCTTTTGACTGAAGAGTTACTAAAACCCTATTGAGATGTTCATGTATGGTATTGTTGGGATTTACAGTTTGGGATAACATATCTGATAAGAAATTGGTAAAAATTTTAAGCAAAGAAAATCCTTACTAGAAGGTTGGTGTAATTTTTCCCAGTACTCTAGATCCAGTTTTGAATCTACACAGATCGTGAAAAAGTTAATCAAAATTCAGAATACAAAGAACTATGACTTCTTTAACTTCCTATTTCAGATCAACAAATTAAAAAAAGTTATTTTGAAATACAAAACAACCGATCTAGAAAAATTCTCCCAATGATAACAATTCTCCAAGTTATCACCGTTTCTGAGACAAGAAATTTGCATCAACAACACCTTATAAGTGAGCAATTGTTAATTTATCTTAAGGTATAATTAGGCTAGAAGAGCTTTTACTAGTTCCTCTAAAAGTTGTAGCATAATTAAAAGTTTGGAGAAAGCCTATGAGTTGCAGCATAATTAAAAGTTTGGAGAAATCCTATGATTTGTAGCATAATTAAAAATTTAGAGAAAGCCTATGACAGTTGAAAAGATGATTAAATGGAGTAGAAATCAGTAAAGGATTATGTGCAGATAAAGTAGACATTGTTCTATTATAGAACTGAGATACAACGTGGTACAAATTTTGATGAAAAATGTAAGGTATGTTGATCAGTATCTAACTGATATTTATCTAGACATGTAAGTGTTAATTATGGAAATAGATTTTGTGGAAGTCTTTATTGTATGGAAGCATTTGTAAAATGTTTTGGGACCTATCTTAAGTCTTCCTAAGAGACTAATTAAGATATGATCAAGTAAAGTGAAATCAGTTGTTGGGTTGAGTGCACGATAGCTTGAGATTAAATGTAGAAAGACACTCAGTACAGAAGTTACACATAGCAAAGAAGAGACAACAATTGAGATAGATTTAGATGGAAGTTTGATGAGGTTCATGCCTTGAAATTAAGACCAAGTTTGGACTATGATAGTTGAAGCAGCTGAGCATCAAAAAAATTAGTGTGATATGCAACTTTGGTGAGAAGTTTTGAAGGAGCTGAGGTGTCCACCAAGTACCCTTCCCCCTTCTTTTTTACAAGTCATGCACAGAACCAAGCCCCTCTGAACCCCTCTTCATTTTTGGACACCTCCACCAGGTCACCATTGCTCAACTTCAATTTCTCAGATTGATGATGGGAAATCCATATCATGTATTAATGAAAGCTTAAAGGATTCTGCAGAGAAAGTATAGTTTACAAAAAATGATAAAATCCAAGAAGCAACTAATGAGTTAGAGGAAATGTTGAAAATGAAAAAAGATACATCTAATCAAATGCATTATGAGACTTTTTCCAAAAAACATTATATTAAGAGGGAAGTACATAGGCAGGAAAACTGGCAAAAGGCACATGGGGTAGGTGAGAATAAGAAAAGGCTTGCTACGTCCCTGATATCATCTGATAAGAAAGATAGGAAGATGCTCCATTCAATTCAGGTTGGGCTTAAAAAGAACAATTCATTATCAACATCTAAGTCTGACAATATGAGGTCCATACTAAAGATAAAGAATCCTACAAGCCATTTTGAGGACCATTTAAGGTCTGATGTTGTTGGTGCAGTTCCTACAAGCCATTTTGAGAACCATTTGAGGTCTGATGCTTCTGGTCCAGTATCTTTAATAACTGAGCCAGAGTTGAAGACAACAAAGAGAGATTTTAAAAAGTCATCAAAGAGTGAAAGAGATATTCATAATGATGGAGACAATATTATGAATTTTTCTTCTTATCTTGAACAAATTAGGATAAAATCACCACACAATCACCAGATACAGGCATTATTTCAGAGCAGACCATGAGTGAAAAAGCAGTTTAGTCAGAAAAGGAAAAGCATGGAAAAAGAATTAGAGGTTCTTGATTAGTGCCTGAAAGAGAGTTCCAAGATCATAGAAAATAATGAGAGATAACATTGTCACCAATTTTGAATATTTTAAACATGGAAACACTGAAGAGAGCATTCAGGTTTCAAACTGTAAAGAAAATTTGAAGGGTGAAAAATATTTTGAAAATATTCATGAAAATTATGTTCCAAATGTCAAAGATCATGTGCTTTCTACAGTTGTGACTAAATACAATTAAGTTAGGGTAGTTCTAAACACTTATTTGCATCAAAAATACCATTCTGAAGAAGAAAGAAAGCTCTTAAAGAAACATAATTTAGGGTTATCAACTCTACCAGAGAGATCATATAATCAAATAAAGATAAATATTTGCACGGAAGAAGAAAATGTTCTTGATGTATTATCTGGAGTAGATCATTGAAAGAACAGGACACAGATCAAGGCAAGGAAACTTAACTTTGATGAACATTTGCATTTGGTAAAAAGGGTAAGAATTGAAGCTGAAGATGAAACCAATATCTTTGGATACATGGTGGCCCTCTTCTTAAGTTTTTCATTCCTCCACATCTATAGAGAAATGAAACTTAGTAAGATGCACTTTCAAAGGCTAGTCTGCTGCTAGCAGTTAACAACGGCTATGTGTCTGAGTTCTGAGGAGTTATATTGCTAGAGGAATCTTAGTTGGTTCCTAAATTTTGACATAACTATGTAGAACTCTCTATTCCAATCATTGGATTTATTCCATCTTGTAATTTTTTGAACAATGTTGTAAAATTATATGAAAAGTGACAGTGATCAGGTGCTACTATGGAATGGACTTATATATGGTTATGGAGAACAATTTTTCCTATAAATTTGGTTTTAAGGTTAATTTTTTTACTGAAACAAATGAGCTTTCAAATGTCGGTATGCTTCTAGTAGTTAACAGTGGCTATCTGTCTGAGTTTTGAGGAGGTATATTGAGGGAGGAATCTCAACTGATCCTTGAAGTTTGACGTAACTCTGTAAAACTATCTGTTCTGATCATTTGTAGTTATTCCAGCTACTAATTTCTTGAATAATGTCATAATATTCTACGAAAAGGGACAGTGATCGAGCAATATCATGGACAGGTCTTATGTATGGTTATGGACATGTTATACTTGTAGATCTGGTTTTAAGGTTAAACATGGATATGAAGACTGCATTATGGTTTAGACAAATGTAATTTTTTGTTTTTTCCTTGGAATTACTGGTCTTATGTATCTTTTTGGAGGACTGGTTATACATGTAGATTTGGTTTTAAGTTTAAAAATGGATATGAAGATAGCAGTATGGTTTAGACATATTTAATATTATGTTTTTTTCCATTGAATATAAAGAAAGGAAACTAGTTTCCCTTTACTATTAAGGAGGTAATGGACTGTTGCTCCAACAACATAGAATCTACTCTGTTTTATTATATTAATAAAATAGATACAACTTTTTTCCAAGAAACAAAATTACACAGCAAACACAACATTTGTAAAAATAAATATCCAACCAATTCCTCAATATATGTATCAATTTAAGATGATTTACAATATATCATCTTTAAGCTTTCTGATGAGGTTTGTTTTACTACTTTTTATCCTCTTGAAAGTGTTACTAATAGTAAACCATATAAATACAATACGAAAACAATGAAACCATACACGTTTATTGACTATTAGATTTCAGTATTTGTATCCATATAAACTATCAAATACATTATGTTAAAAGTTAAAACATAGCTTAGAACACAAATCAAAAATATTGACACAGATTAAATTTTACGAGATACATGTGGACCCTAAGCGCTAAAGAAGTGTAGAGCCTGTGGGAAAACTAAGTTCACATATAGAGAAAGAGATAATTGAAATGCATGTATAAAAACGGTCATCATTAGTCCCTTTTACTAGAGAGCCAAGCGTTTAAATAATGAGGGGATAATCTGAGCAAATGATGGACAATGAAAGCTGTAATGAGGGTTTTTTCTACCAAAATTACCATAAATTTTGTTTTGTTCAGGAGCACCGGGAGAAATGGTTCACCTGAAAACAAGATAGCGAGATAAAAGGAAGAGCTTTATATAATAAGTCATAGATAAGCACGCACCCACATGTTTACATGCATCCAAAGTCAAATTATTGTGGCAACATTTTTTACTCATGCTATTCAATTTTTTTAATTTTTATTATTTAAAAAATACTTTTTAGGTATTTTGATACGACCTTCTCAATAGATAATAAATATAGTAATCTAATTTTAAGGTCACTTTTAAGGTCACAGCCTAGCCAGACACCAAATTGGTGTATGGGAATGCCTTATTGTGGGGAAAGGGATCCTCTCCATGCATAAATTTGATTGCTAAAGGCTGCAGAGATATACATACCCTACCCCCTCCATATCTAAACCTGTGACCTCCCAGGAGGAAACACATGTTCTTAACCATTGCCTAGTATGTTTTACTAATTTACTTTTAATCTAGAACTGGGAAATATTCACTATGCTATTTTGATGAAACCAGCACTCACTTGTGCAAGACACAGACAAAATTGTACATCCTTTTCCCTTTTGTTTGTGTATATGTATACATACAAATCCCTAGGTAAGCAAGGCAAACATACAACACATTAATTAGTTACAAGTTACATACAACAAATAAGATGCAGAGATCAAAGGCTAATCTAAGTTTTTAAGTTAAACTAGCCATTATAAAGGAAATATATATGTCAGGAACAATCCACAATATGTTAAAAACTTATATTAGGCACAATATGTAGCTAGTCAAAGCTGTAATGCTTATCAACTACTTCAGAGACATCCCAGGTGCATTTCATCCCCTTAGGGAACACAACCAAATCTCCAGGTCCGATCTCAACATAGTCATTGTATCCATCTGGGTACACCTTCACTCTTCCCTCCAATAGATAACATGTTTCAGTTGTAGTATAGGTTCAAGGAAACTTACTTGGAGGGCATCAAAACCACTAGTCATTCCTTTATTTCCACTTATAGCATATCGGAACTAGGGAATAAAAACACGATTGACATCAATGAACTCAGTCTCTTGCAATGCCCATATTACAATATAATTCACATCAAGTACAACATAGATTCCTAGATCCATACATTGGGCATATACATGCAACAGATCATTTCATTGGAGAAAGGAAATTAATAATAAGGATCCTAGATCAATTATAAGATACACACATAGTAGACATTTGCAACCCATTATTTTATGTAATACCGTTTATAAAGGTGCTTGCCAATAGAAGGAATTCTGGGTGAAGTGGTCTCCAAGGACCAAGGGGATTTTTTGACTGGTAGACAGATAGTAGATAGAATTATTACAGCTCAAAAGGTTATTCACTCTTTGGAATTGTCAAATAAAAGTGGGAAGTTGATAACACTGAATGTTCCAAAAGCTTCTTATAGAACCATCTAAATCTGGTTCTACAATGTGCTGAGAAGGATCAAATCTGTAAGCCTTTCACCACTAAACTAGAGCACACATCCCTCTCACCACTATGCTATACCACACTAATGCATGCATTCTTATTTTTTATTTTTTATTATTAGTATTATTATTATTATTTTACGGGATAGACAGACACTTCCCATGGGGCTTCACTATGTTACAACGCATCGATGCATGCATTCCTTTTTTTTTTTTTTTTTATGGGACAGAGGGACACTTCTCCCCTCACCCGTGTTGTAGAAATGTGCGTTCTTGGCCCAACTGCTAAAGCTTTTGGCTTCCCAGACAGATGGATAAATTGGGTCTTCAGTTGCATTTTAGTGACCACATTTTCTATTTTGGTAAATGGAGGCCCAGTATCTCCCTTCAATACAAACAGACCAACCAACCAAGGGGATACCTTCTCCCACTTCCTCTTTATACTAGTGGTAGAAGGACTAGGCCAAACTTGAACAAGTTTAAGGAAGGATTCTTAGAGTTAGAGGAATTAAACCTACCCTGGAGTCAGAAGCCATCTCACACCTACAATTTATGGATGACACTACTTTTGAGGAAGCCACTACACACGACACCAAAACTTCTTAAAGGTGTTTTGAATCTTTTTCTGTGAGCTTCAAGTGGAATTTAGATAAGATAAAACTAGAAATATTTTTCTTCAACGCCAACTTTTCATTCCAGAGACACCTAACATATTTCTTAAATTCTAAACTACATCCCTTCTAAGAAAATACTTAAAACTCGGGAGTTCCCTTGATTGAGGACTCTGAGTGATCATTCTCTTGGGGAGAGATTATCAGCAAGATTAAAGAAAAAGCGAACAGTTGGGCTTACACATTCTTCTCCCTACATGGAGAATTGTGCTCTTCAAAACTGTATTACAAGCCATTATGTTTTCTCATCCCTAACAGCCCAAGCGAAAGTGCTAAAAGTGATGGAGAAACTTATAAAAGATTTATAGGGTGGGCCACAAATGGAGACAAAGTGGCCACTTGCAGCTTGGAATGTAGCCGGCTACAAAGGGGGACTTGGTACTAGAAAATTATAAATCTTCAACAAAACATTAAGTGGAAAAGTGGTATGGTGCGAGTTCAATGAAAAACCAACCTTATGAACACAATCTAAAGGTCAAGAGAAACAAATATACTAAAGGAATCAAGTCGGAATATTTAACTAGAGTGGAGGAACTTCTAAATGGATCTTTGATCTAGAACAACGCTAAACAGGGGATAAAATTAGTTTAAGAGCATTGTTTCTGTGTAGGAAAATATGGGAACGAAAATATGTTTTAGGAAGATGACTAGATATAAAACAAACCCCTATAAAACCATGAAAAATCTTTATCCGCAACTTGATCTTTGGATACATGTATGCTTGTTCTAATTTGGAGTTATTTGATCTTCTTTGTATACTCTTGCACTAACAATACCTTTTGTTCTAAATTACAAAATTTCCCGAACAGCGCCTGATGATTGTTTGAGGGTTGGAATTTGACCCCTATTATTTTTTTCCCAAAATATGATTTTCTCCTTGCCTTGACTTGCCCTAATTTTTCTGTAAGTGGTCCAACCATAAGGCTAGATGGTAGTTATATTCTCCATGTCAAAAAATTACTCAATCTCTTGAACCCAATCTATCAATGCATTTAAAGCTCAAACTTCCTAGAAATTCTGATTCCTCCAACTTCATTGCAGCTCCCTATGTTGATATAGTTTCCATGAACATATTTGTTGGGTCATGCTCTCAGGTATGACTAGAGTTAACACTGATTTCTCCATCTTCAAATCGCCAAATCTTAATCTCCTCTCTATGGCCACTAACCTTCTATAAAACTCGTCATCCATGTACCTTCTGTCTGTAATGATCTTCCTTTCTCTTCTTCCCAAATAAAAAACAAACTCTCTTAGTATCTGAATTGTATACAACTACATCACACTTATCTTGAGGGACAAAGGCAGTAAGATCCTGTAATATTGTTGCCTTACAACTAGAATTTGTAGGCTGCAGACTAGCAGGAACTCTAATGATGAAAAAATTCCCAAGACAATCAATTTTCTAACCCTAATATTCCCAAAAAGATTAGTCCTGATACAAAGAAGGAACCGAAAACGAAAGAAACTCCACAATTGCTAAAAGCAATCGATCTTACAACCAAAATTTCACAATGGAAATACTTTATATAGGGTTTTGAAGGCAAAATGCGACTAATGGGTTTTAATGAAAAATATTTAATTAAAGTCTCAATAAAAAAAGATAGAGAATGTGAAGCACCTTGGATAGATCAAGGAGAGCGTTCTCCCTGTGCTCAGGAATCGTTCTCCCTGTGTTAAATGAGTTCCATTTGAGAAATAATAATATCTTAAGTTCTAACAATCTTGAAACTGAAAGTGATTTGCCACATGGGAAAATATCTACAATTTTTATGGAAAGGCCTATGTGTTTGTTACCAAAGGCTGATAAATATCGTTTGTGAAGTAGCCTACCTAGTGATGAAGTTTCCCCGCCTCCCTCTAAACAACGTCACCGAGATTAGGAAGCTATATCTGCATGTGTTACAGAGGCTACAATTGCTTTAGTGGAGCCAGTGGAAACTGGTGTAACTTGACAAGATGATGCATACAAAATATCTGGAGATGATAAATCTTATATACTAAATGCTTTGCTAATGACAAGAATTCATTTAATGGAAATGAGGAATGTGTCAAAGTAGACACATTGATCCGAAAAGAAGCAACAACGATAGGAGGTAGTAAGAAACCTGTGGTTTCTTCAGATTCATATCAATCCTTTATAAGGTTTTCTTCAGAACCTGCTAAATGGGTAGAGAAGAAGCAGATGGATCCATCGTTTCAAGATTCAATGTCCTCTAACCATATGGATAAATGGAATATTGGAGATAGGGATGAGAGGAGTGCACATGCTAAAATAACTACTGAATCATTGATTGATTCAAAATGGAAGAAGAAAAGCTACGGAGCGTGACTACACCAGTGCATCCTTCTCCAAAGAAGCAAGATGTTTCAAATTTATCTTCAAGGCAAGTCAATTCAATCAACACAACTCCTATCAAGGCTTATGTTGCACAAAAGGGTGAGGCTGAGAAATATGAATACAAGTCAAAGGGCAGCAGGGTGAATAAATCTTGTGTGACCATAGCAAATAAAAATAGCACACAACTTAAGAAAGATCATTGGTAGTATTGCTCAGAGAAGTTTAACCAAGGGCATTTAGCTAAGCAGTTGTCTATTCGCAAGCATGAGCAAGTTTCCCCTATTAAAAATGGCACTGAATCTTCATCAAAAAAGGTGACAGGTTCGTCAAAATTTGAGGTGAAGATAAACGGTACTGCAGCAACGAAATGGGATGGTGTGTCACTATCTACAGAGTTGCATTTAGAAAAAGAAAACAAACTTAGACAAGTGTAAGTCTTATATTAATTCAGTTGCATTTCAAATTACATTTTTTTTCCTTTTGTTAGATGATACATCAAGGCATAATTTCATTAAAGCGTACAAAAATATCTATGCTAATCACATGTAACTACTAACTTTCAAATACAACAGGGATGAAAGGGAAAAGGTCCAAAGAAAGCCCAAAGGTGCTCTGTCTGCAGCAATTTATGATAACCACAAATTTATTTTAAATAGGTGAATGCACAAATTTCTTCTCCTCTGAAACAATTTTACAACTTTTGTAGGATTGTCCAAAATGGACACCAGAGCTATCCTCTATGGCTCCCATTAATTGAGAACTTACTAGTTTTCAACAATTTTTCATGTACAAAATGGGCCCAAGACCTACTTTGGCAACTAGGGAAGAAAATCACTGCAGAAGAAACAAAATCTCTGTATCACGAGCAATACTATTTCATATGCTAATTATGTTGATAGCCTTGTTGGCAATATGGAAGATGAATTTGTTGGAATTGATGTCAATACATGGAATGACATAGATGACGATGGTGTCTTGGATATATCATTAAGACCTCGTTCAACACATAGTAGAGATAACAAAGAAGGTCCCAAGAGACCTTCTTAATGGCCCTAAGTCATTTCCACCCAACACTACTTATTAATTGTTTGACTAAGCACCCATGAAATTCGAACACATGTCAACCAACATATCCCTAATACAAATAGAATAACACTAATCATTATTTGTTTATAATTAATAGAAGGCCTAAGTTCATTTAACGTGCGTAGAGTAATTTAAGCGTTGGTAGGTTTGAATTGGATCATCTCAGATAACGAGACGAGGAAGCCATCGGTATATATAGGCACTAGAGTTGATATTCTCTGATCATATTCTCATCTCGTTTGGGTACATGAAAGCTAAGTGACGAACGGACAAGAAGTACGTCATGAATCCAAGAAACTACTGCTTATACGATCAGTGTATAGTGCTCAATATGGAGAAACTGCTGTTATTTATAATTCGTATCTGTGATGTTCTGCTTCGAAACAATATGCAGGCATATGCGGCAACAGATAATGCAAATGCAAATCCAATTTATATATCAGTCTGCTCAAATGCCACAACAATGTCTGCAATGAAGAAATACGATTACATTGTAGTGGGTGGAGGCACGGCAGTCTGCCCACTGGCCGCGACTCTTTCACAGAACTTCAGCGTGCTACTGCTGGAACGGGGTGTCCTCGGGCATACACTGACAACGGTCGTCCAACAAGATAGTTTCTTGATAAACCTCATCAATACATACAACGTTGCATTGCGGCTATTGCATCAAAATCATAAGACAAAAGTCAAATGATTGAGCATGAAGCATGGATCACGGGCTGCTCTATACTGCTTAGCTTCACTTATGTTTAAGCGTCTTCAATAAGAATAAAGTCAAGCTGAATGTGGCGCTACTAAGACACTCTCTACGGAGATATTAAGTAGTCACATGCATTGATGATGGTTTCCAAGATTTAATCCCCCAACGCTGCCAACGGAACTTATTTGTGTTGGAGGAACTGTGGACAGTTTGTGAAAAGGAAGATTCGTTGATTTTGCGCCGACAACATGGAACCATTGGCATTTTGTGCATACTTAACAGAAATCAATAATGGGATTTTAAAATTCATATTTGCATAAAGCAGTCTAACTAGAAGCAAAGATGACAGTAGATTCTCACAGTTCTTTGCAAACCACAGAAACTGGTTCTTCCAGTCAGAGCAGGGAAATCAACACTCAACATGAAAAACATACTACGGGAGACTCTACGCGTGGATATTTGGCCTCTTCTAAGCAGCATAGAGATATTGGTCGGCAGAATCAAAAACCAAATTGTTTCTTCACGAAGAGGTAGAGATAATGGGTGATATCCTCATAGCAGAGAAGGTGACGCAAAGCATCAAAGCTCTGTCTGTTCTTATTCACAAACCATGAACACCCATGTTGCCCCTCGTCCTCAAACGAGCAATGGTGTCTCATATTCCAGTACCAATATAGAGCATTCAACTACTGGTTCTGGTGGCTGGCTCAAGGAAGAGGAGTTTAGAATTCCATGCAATGACATGTACCCTCCGGGCTATGCAATTGAAAGAAAGGATGTGAGGCAAACAAACAATATCATACAAAGGCACGTTAACGACCAACCAAAGCATCATCTAAGGAGGTCGTTTTAGCACCACTATGGTAATAGGATTTCTGATTATGTGGATGACGAAAACAGTTCGAGAGGAAATTCCCAGGTACATCAAGAAATTTTGTATGCTAGGAAATTGCATGCCAATAGTACCCCAAACAATTGGAAGAATAGTTCACATTCCCATGGCTCATCCTATGGGAATCATAGGTTCAATCGTGAGCCTAATGATTCTGAGCAGTTTGATGGTCCTAGGAAACCTTACTATGTGAATGAGGAAAACAAGTCGAGAGGAAATGCTCATAGCCATAACAGGATGGATCAATAAAGTTTGTATGCTAAGAAATCACATGCCACTAGTACCCAAAGCGATTGGAATAATAGTGCGCATCCCCATCGCTTATCCTGTGCCAATCAGAGGTCCAGTAACAAGCCTAATGATTCAAAACAGTTTGAGATGGACAGGTATGGTGCACAAGTAATTACTAGTAGATCTATTGACAAAAAAATCATATCCACAAAGAATTTGCAGGAGTCTTTTTACAGTGATACATCTCATGGAGGATGAAGATAAAGAAGATGATGATGAATTTGTCTAGATAACTAAATTAGTTAAAAAATATCAGTAAACATATAATAAAGTTTAAAGTTACTAAAGCGAATTATAAAACTAAAACTAAATGAAAAGGTGCATTGTTTAGAATGTTTCTTTTAAAAGGACAATTTTTGTTCAAAGTTGGAAACCCTTCATAATGTATATAAGGGTTATAAAGGTGTTTTGGTGGATTAAAAATGTAATATCTTTGTGGATATTTTACCATTAATATGGACCTTGTGTTCATACAAACAGATTGGTCTCTGTAATCAGGTTGGATCCTGAAGGAGGATTGGATTCCTCTCTACAAATGTAATATCTTAGTGGATATTTTACCATTAATATGGACCTTGTGTTCATACAAACAGATTGGTCTCTGTAATCAGGTTGGATCCCAAAGGAGGATTGGATTCCTCTCTACATGCTGGATCGGTTTTGTAGTAAAGCTGGGTCTTTCCATTTAGATATGGCATGCTATGTATTGTTAAATTTTATTTAATAAAAAATACATTTGACCTATTCATATGTGTTTGTTATTTTGCATATATATATATATATATATAAATAATTGGTAAATGTTATGACTCATTAAATATCATTTGTGTTTTGGCTAGAAAGTTTTAAGAGACTGATTCACCCCGTCTAAGTGTCTGAGACCTATTTAACAATTGGTATCAAAGCTGGTTGTCTTTGAACAGCTCACTGCTGGAAGGCTGATCCAAAAAGACAACAGGTCCATTTAAAAATAAATAAATAAATGAAAGAAAAATAGAAAAAAGAGTGACGCTTGAGATGGAGGATTATGGTGTGGGGGAGAGCTTTGAGACATTTTGTCGGGTTTCTATACGTCAATTAAGACGTTTACTTCGTCGATTAGGACTTTTACTTCCTGATGCACGCTGGGGACGTTTTCCCTTTATGGAACCCAAGCGCAAGCTAGTAGAGAATGTTCCGGTTCCACAACGTTGTTTCAAAAGAGTCAAATGTTTTGTTGATGCTGTATTTGCACCGACAACATCAAAAAAAGATCTAGCTCACGGGCATCCGTTTGAGCCTAAGACGCAAACTTGAAAATATTGACCCTGCAATATGTGTGGAAATAGAAAGAGAAGGCAGGCAGATAACACCAGGTCAACTTGAGAAGGAGTACCAAGATTGGTTAAAAGCTATGCATGACTGTTAAAGAGGCTCTGCAGCGCTTTTCTGGTGCCAGATCTCCAGGTATTTATAAACCGGATTATATCGATGCATTGTTTAGGTTTTATAATGAAGTAATGAAAAATGATGATATCCTAGGTGATGCGATCCCTTCCAGAAGCAGTGATTTTCCCTCCCATACCAGAATTGAAAAGCTCTGATAGTGTTGATATTAATGGAGGATGAAGATGATGATGGTGACATCATGGCTGCTTTGCAGGAGGTTGAAGTTGAAAATGAAGTAATGACAAATGATGATATCCTAGGTGATGTGATCCCTTCACTTCAGCAAAGTGATATGCAGAAGATTTGTTGTATGGCACTTGGAGTAGAGTCCCATGGAAATTCTCATTTTCCAGGATCTCAGCCAGTTCATTGGACAGTGAACACCTACAGCTCCTGAGGCAGCGGCATTATTATGCCACATGGAAATCTGATGGAACTCGATATATGATGCTTATCACACGTGATGGATGTTACTTGATTGATAGGAAGTTAAATTTTCGTAGGATTCAACTCCGTTTCCCTAAGAGGGGTGTACCACGGGGCTCTTTTGAATCTCATTACCTTACCTTACTAGAATGGGGAATGATAATTGACACTGTACCTGCAACAGGCGAGCAAAAGAGAAAATATTTGGTTTATGATTTGATGATGCTCAATCAACAGCCTCAGTTAATTGAACCTCGTACACATGACATCAAAACAAATGCACTATATTGTTATGACATGGGAGCATTTCGGGTCAGGAGAAAATACTTTTGGATGCTTTCAGCAGTTGGTAAAGTACTAAAGGATTTCATCCCAAGGCTTTCACATGAAGCAGAAGGTCTTATATTTCAGGGTTGGGACGATCCATATGTTCCTCGCACACATGATAGTCTTCTTAAATGGAAATATGCTCATATGAAGTCGGTTGCTTTCCTTTTTGAGGTAGGAGATGAGAATTGCCAATCAATGTATCTAATTGACAAGGGAAGGAAACGAAGGCTGGATGGAGCTCGTGTCAGTTTTGCAGATGATGAAGAGCCATCAAGCTTTTCTAGGAAAATTATAGAATGTTCTTGGAATCCAGATGAAAGGACATGGAAGTATATGCGTGTCAGGCAAGATAAACCTACTCCAAATGGATGGAATACATATTTAAAGTTAATGAAAAGCATAGAAGACAACATCAATCAATCAAGATGTTATATTAGAGAAGATTGCAGATATTATACATCTTCCAATGTATGCTGATCGAATAAAACAAGAAACAGCACACATAAAGCATGATACACAACGCAGGAGATGATTGTGGGTCACACCAAAACTCTGGTTGCTGACTAGAATGTTGGTCCCAATGTGCTTGCTTAAAAGCTCTCTTGATCTTTTGAAATAGAGGGTTGTGCTGGTTTTTAAGGAATCAAATATTTTCTCTTTTTTCTGCTCGTTATATGTCATCACGTTTTCTCGCAGATCAGCAACACATTTTGTCCTGACTGTTCATAAATCGATTGTAACTTAAAGCAGCTGTTTGAAAAGCATCAGACTGTAGATTATTTACCATTTGGTGGCTCATGTAAGAAGAAAATAGAAAAGGGATCATATCATAGATTCATGGCTATTTATTGGCTAGTGTAAGAACTTAGAAGAAAATGGGATTCGCTGTGTGTTCTGAGATCCAATCACGCCCTCGTAAAGGTGATGGTAAGAATGTATCTGAGGTCAGAGAAGGTAATTCTAACAATGGTGCTGAGAATTATTCTGCTGTATCTGAACAGCAGAATGTAAAGAAGCTTTGACCATTAAAAAGAAGGATTAGACAATGATGCTAACTAGAATCATACTGCTACAAAAATGAATTTGTTGATGCAATGTTGGAACATCATGTGAACTAAAAACATGGATCAAAGAAGTCAAAACAAGAAACCTGAGACTTGAGAACTGGTTGAAGAAATACTACTGACAGAATTGAAGTGTAAAAAGCCTTTGCAAGTTGTCCAATGTGAAATCGTGTGACCTTGACATTTTTACTTGTTAGAAAGCATTTGTTGGATATCAGTCCAAACAAAAACTGTCAAAACCAAATTATATCAGTTTAGGGGGAGACAGTTAACAATTATCAATATGGCAGAAATACAGCAGTCCAAGAAATAAATGAAGAAGGTTCCAAGAAATAAATGAAAAAGGCTTTTTCAGTTGGTTTGAGAGAAAGTACATAGTCAGGGGGAGCTGATTATATTTTTCTCCACTTACGTGAAAAGATAAAACAGAGTGATCAAAGTCAGGGGAGTCATTCAACCCTTTGTCCTTGATGTCAAAGGGGGAACAATGAAGAATATTGCCATCAATACCAAAGGGAGAGATTGTTGGCAATATAAAAAATGAATTTGTTGGCATTGATGTCAATATGTGATGTGGAGGAAATGATGACATGAAATAACATAGATGATAATGGTGTTCTGAGATATCATTAAGACCTAGTTCAACCCATAGTAGATATAACAAAGAAGGTCCCAAGAGACCTTGTTGATGGCCGTAAGTCATTTCCACCCAACACTACTTATTAATTGTTTGACTAAGCACCCATGAAATTCGAACACATGTCAACCAACATATCCCTAATACAAATAGAATAACACTAATCATTATTTGTTTATAATTAATAGAAGGCCTAAGTTCATTTAACGCGCGTAGAGTAATTTAAACGTTGGTAGGTTTGAATTGGATCATCTCAGTCAACGAGACTAGGAAACTATCGGTATATATAGGCACTAGAGTTGATATTCTCTGATCATATTCTCGTCTCGTTTGGGTACATGAAAGCTAAGTGAAGAACGGACAAGAAGTACGTCATGAATCCAAGCAACTACTGCTTATACGATCAGTGCATAGTGCTCAATATGGAGAAACTGCTGTTATTTATAATTCGTATATGTGATGTTCTGCTTCGAAACAATATGCAGGCATCTGCGGCAATAGATAATGCAAACGGAGATCCAATTTATATATCAGTCTGCTCGAATGCCACAACAATGTCTGCAATGAATAAATACGATTACATCGTAGTGGGTGGAGGCAAGGCAGGCTACCCATTGGCCGCTGATTTTTTTACCACTACAAGAAAAAGGCATTTTAGCCTCACATTAGCACCACAATTTGTAAAGGATTACTCAAATCCTGAAATTTCAAATAGTGGTGTAAAATTAGTGATAATGTGGAGATACGAAAGTGGTGCTAAGATTTATGGTGCAAAAGTGGTGTTTATAAAAAAATTGATTTTGGTGTTAAATTAATATATGGCATTACATGGTGTATGGTGCAAATCACCAAAACTAGTCATAAGTGGATGGAGATTTTGTGGTGCAAAACACCAAAACACCAAAACTCTTCATGTATTGAGATTTGTTTATTATTTTTATTATTATTTAAAATAAGCAAATTTATATATATTACAAAGCACCATAAAATAAAATAATAAATGGTGTAAAGCACCATAACCAATTAATGTTACTACTATATGAAAAGGTTCTTTAAACATTTAAAATAATTTTTACCAAAATTGTTGATCTTCATGTATTTAGTTTTTTTTGGTTACTTTTATGGTCAACAAAATTGTAAATTTTTTTTATCCTAAACCTTAATCATAATAAAATTATGGAGAAAGGAAAACTTTAATGTTAATAAAACTACAAGTTTATAATGTTTGGTTAGCGATGGAGAAACAATAGCCAAATCCTTTGACAATATCTTGGCACCTGGAAAAGTGAAGGAAATAATAGTTTTTATTATTTTAGTCTCATCTGACGAACAACAATTTATGATGTTTTCTCACTCGGAAGCTAACAACTGAGTGGAAGGAGCAACCCAATAACAATCGAGTCCCTTCGTTAAGTAGATTAGGCTTCTTGTCCAAGTTAATACCGAATCAAGACCTCTGGGTTTGGCTGGATGAAACTTTAAAGTTAATCATTTTTTAGTCGTAGCAACGATGTACATGGACGGAAGGCCAAAAACAACCGGTAATATTGCGGGGTTTATAAACAGTACACAACCAGGGTCTACATTAAAGCAACCCAACTGCATATTCGAGTCGCGTGAAGGAAACCGTGTCTTTGTATGTGCAATTAAATCAATAGCTGCTGGTGAAGAACTGCTTATTGATTACAATTTGAACCGTGTAGATACAAACAATGTTAGTATGGTTGTGGTACAACAAACAATTTATAAATCCTTTTATTAATTATTTTAACTTCTATAGGAATTTTTGTTAGCATATAATTGAAATTATCTACTTAATTTCATGTTTCCTTATGTAACTTCTAGTATGTTTTTTATGCAGGGTTCTCTCAGGGGCACCTCCATCTCCATAGATGTTTGTCGACCTGAGTCAAGGAAGCAGGTATACATCGATATTGCCAATGTAATATTAAATTTTAGGATGGACATACAGATACGTTGTTATGTATTTTCATTAGTATATTAGGTTCATTGATATAATATTATCGATTTTCCATGCAGAGTGTTGATCAGGGAAGCCAACCGGCTATTGATCCATCGACTACAGCATCGAGGCAACAACCAAACATGAATGTAATTCTCCATTTCAAATAATTTAAAATCGTAACATGTCTATCGTGACGCATTATGTTTATTTTGTTATGTATTCTTTCGTTTTTATGGTTGCATTCATGATGGTAATGTTGTCTACCTTTTTTGCAGATTGATCGGGGAAACTCTCCAGCTATTGATCAGACGACTCGAGACTCGAGACAACCATTTAACCTAAATGTAATTCCACATTCTAAATACTTCAAAAATGTACACATATAAAACATGTAGCATAGTGTTTATTTTTGTTTTTGTTTTGTATTTGTTAGCTTATACATATTGCGTTCATTGTGATAATGTTCTCTACTTTTTTTGCAGGTGGCTGATCAAGGTGAATCCCCATCTGTTGATCAGACCACGCCCTCGACTAGGCGCCAGGTACTCCTAGATGTAATCCCTAATATAATTATTTGTGCAAACTATATTTTCAAAGACTAAGCAATTTTTTATATATTTCAATTGCAGACAGGGGATTCTGTTTATGAAACGACATCTCAAAACTCTTTACAGAATGAGGTCTCTCGGTTGATGAGAGATAGTGAAATTAGAGAGTGTGCAGACCCGTGGAGGGTGCTACAAAGGACAAGGGAAAAACAAAATGAGGAACTGGTTCATCTAACATTGGCAGTTCCAGTAACAGAAGGGCTCAAACAAAGGCTTCAATTGTTGTTACAACAACGTAAACAACTCGATGTAAGTTATCGAATAAAAATGAAAATTCATTTATAAAAACTTCATAATATTTGATTTTATATGTTGTTGAATTTATAATATAATGGGTTTAATTTACAGCGTGCTATGGAGATTATTAGTGGTGGTCAAGGCAATGTTGGTCTTAGTGACCAAACCACTCGATGTACACCACATACTGCTCCCATATTGTCCACTGAACAATTGGCAAAATGCTTTGCGACACCACCGATGGCAGCGGAGGGTGAAGTCGACGGTGCCCTACCCACAACAGATGCTGTAGAAGAAAGGGTGGATGCAGGGCTAGATAGAGATGTGGAAGCATTTCCTGGATCTTCTCGTGTAACTATCACTGGTTCAATAAAGTGTACATTTTTGGTGAATGAGGAATTGGTTCCAATAAAGATAGAGAGGATTCGAGGTCATTATAGATTGTTCAATGTATTTTTTATAATTTGTGTCTAATATACCGATAATATTTTCTAATGTTCACTAATGATGGAAATAATGTTTTGCAGGAAATGATATATTTTATAAACATCTATATGATTTGACCTTAGAGATCTTCACGCCCACCATATGCACAATGCGGAACAAACAACGAAAATCTTTAAAGGATGATTTGACTAATCACTTGGTTAGTATGTTCGGAAAAGATGCCTTCATACATCGAAGGTACTATAGAAGGCTGGAAAACATCTAAAGATTGTCCGAGACCAATATAGGGTTCACCTAGAAAAGAACCCTAGGTATGAGCTCCCTCCAATGATTCCATCTATGGAGTGGAAAGCCTTGGTGGAAGATGGAAAAGAAAAGGGCCTGAGAAAATCAGGAAAGATACCATCAGGTGGAACAGGGAGGTATGCAATTCATTCCAAAATGTAGTGGTAAGCCTTATTATTACTAGTTTTTATATCAATTTTGGTACATAGACTAATGTATTTAAAAACTTAATTAGGCTCTCGGACACATCTAAGGGCACAAAGGCAAGAATTGAAAAAATTAGCCAACACAAGCTTGGGCCTGGTGGTTACTCCAAATTGGTGGCCCGATATGTAAGTATCACAAAACCTGAATCCGCATCCAAATATCATATAGATTATTATTTTTCTTTTGTTTTGACAAAAGGATTTAAAATTAATGACATCATGCAAATATGAAGGCCGATCGATTCAAAGAATTGTCCAGTGCAGATTACATGAAGCTTGGATTCGAACATGGCTTTCACGCCATTGTTGAATGCCGGAGAAGCTTGTCTGTAAATACTGCATGATCTTCTGCTGATCCATCTGGTGCCCAGGTATGGGTGATTCCATGAAGATGGGTAACACTTTTTGGCCAAATTTGGCGATGAAAACCTGATTTTTTACTCATGTGCTAGATAGAAGCCCTCAAAACGCATATATGCCATGTGAATTTTGACTTGCAGTAAGAAAACAAATTGTAGAATATTATGTTGGCTTCATAGTGATATTTTTTTTAAAATATTCCGATGTCATTTAATGTGTGAATTTTTGCATTTAATGAACTGTGTGACCTTAAAAATTTGAAGAAGCTAATAAGTGGCTCGTGTCCACGTAGAGTAATTTAATCTTGCATTAATAATTTTAAAAAAATAAATATATGAGCATGATCTACATAAAATGCAGTGTGATGTGCATATTTTTTTTTTAATTTTTTTTGCATTATACAATTATTTATTATTTTTCGAAAGTAACCACATTCGATTTGAGCATCGTTTTAAACACATATTTGTCCACGTAAAGGAATTTTTTCTATTTTTTCAAAAATTGAAAAACCAAAGATACCCTTTTGAAGAGGACATGTCGATATGTGATGTGAGCATTTTTAAGAATTTTTTGGCTGTGTATTTTTAACTCTGCGGATTTTTCTTTGAGCTGCTTCAAAGTTGCAGTGTGGTTTTCTAAGTATAAGTTTTAGAGGTAATTAAAAAATAAATATCATATGAATGCCAAAATGCGTGTATGATACGTCAATGGATAGAAGATTTGTTGGTGAATCTATTGGTATCAACTCCGCTCAGTTATGTGCTAGGAATGGCAGGGTTTACACCTCTGCAAGGGATAGGAAATTTTCCATTTGTTTGAATGTGGGCTAAGGCTGTTTTTTTAAGCCCTCGACCGAGGTATAAACCTCGACCGAGGTATTTAAATACCTCGGTCGAGGTATTAACAGGACCTCGGTCGAGGGTTTGTACAACCCTCGACCGAGGGTTTAACAAACCCTCGATCGAGGTCTTGTTAATACCTCGACCGAGGTATTAGCTCGGTCGAGGTCTTGTTAATAGCTCGGTCGAGGTCCTATTCTATTTAAAGACAGCAGCCCTAAGCGAAAAGCCTACACGGTCATTACATTTGTTGAGAGTTGGTGTTTGAAATGAAAGAAAGAGTCAATTATCTTTATTTGTAGAATGGGTCTTGGAGTCATAGGAATCATAGATATGATTGATCAAATCTATGACTTCTATGACTTATATGACTCCTCGGT
>LPNX010545827.1:9533-25787 GCA_001517045.1 Pseudotsuga menziesii | reverse complement strand
AGAAATGGTTTAAACCAGTAATGTAGAATGTTATGTCGCGTTGTGATGTTTGTCAAGGTTTACGTTTCACTGTGATGTTAGAGTTCATGTTATATCACATTATGACATTAAGCCATGGTTTGTTACAGTGCTTGGTTGGTATGTCAACACAACCAAAGATGTGACACATTAATAATGCGATAGTGGGCGTTTAATAAGCGTTATGTCGCATTGTGATGTTTATCACAGGTTATTTTACATTAGCGACATTCATCAAGGGTTATCTCACATTGTGATATTTGTCAAGGGTTATGTCGCATTGTGATGTTTATCAAGGTTTACGTTTCACTGTGATGTTATCGAGGGTTATATCACATTATGACATTAATCTATGGTTTGTTACAGTGGGCGTTTAATAAGCGTTATGTCGCATTATAACGTTTATCATGGGTTATGTTACATTAGTGACATTCATCAATGGTTATGTCACATTGTGATATTTATCAAGGGTTATGTTGCATTGTGATGTTTATCAAGGTTTACGTTTCAGTATGACATTATCGAGGGTTATATCACATTACGACGTTAAGCCATGGTTTGTTACAGTGGGCGTTTAATAATTCGTATGTCGCATTGTGACATTTATCACAGGTTATGTTACATTATCGACATTTATGAAAGGTTATGTCACATTGTGATATTTGTCAAGGGTTATGTCACATTGTCATATTTGTCAAGGTTTATGTCGCATTGTGATGTTTATCAATGTTGACGTTTCACTATGATGTTATCAAGAGTTATATCGCATTACGATGTTAAGCCATGGTTTGTTTATCAATTTTGACGTTTCACTATGATGTTATCGAGGGTTATATCGCATTACGATGTTAAGCCATGGTTTGTTACAGTGTCTGGTTGGTATATGTCAACACAACCAAAGATTTGACACATTAATAATGTGATACTGGGCGTTTAATAAACGTTATGTCGCATTGTGACGTTTATCACGGGTTATGTCACATTAGTGACATTCATCAAGGGTTATGTCAAATTGTGTTATTTATCAAGGGTTATGTCACATTGTGATATTTGTCAAGGGTTATGTCACATTGTCATACTTGTCAAGGGTTTTGTCGCATTGTGATGTTTATCAAGGTTTACGTTTATTTGTCAAGGGTTATGTCACATTGTCATACTTGTCAAGGGTTTTGTCGCATTGTGATGTTTATCAATGTTGACGTTTCAGTGTGATGTTATCGAGGGTTGTATCCCATTATGATTAAGCCATGGTTTGTTACAGTTGGTGTTTAATAAGCTTTATGTCGCACTGTGACGTTTATCACGGGTTATGTTACATTAGCGACATTCATCAAGGGTTATGCACATTGTGATATTTGTGAAGGGTTATGTCGCATTGTGATGTTTATCAAGGTTTATGTTTCACTATGACGTTATCGAGGGTTATATCATATTACAACGTTAAGCCATCATTTGTTACAGTGGGTGTTTAATAAGCGTTATGTCGCATTGTGATGTTTATCAAAATGTCAAATTGTGATATTTATCAAGGGTTATGTCACATTGTGATGTTTATCAAGGTTTACGTTTCACTGTGATGTTATCGAGGGTTATGCGACATTACAACGTTAAGCCATGGTTTGTTACAGTGGGTGTTTAATAAGCATTATGTCGCATTGTGACGTTTATCATGGGTTATGTTAAATTAGTGACATTCATCAAGGGTTATGTCACATTGTGATATTTGTCAAAGGTTATGTCACACTGTGACGTTTATCAAGGTTTACGTTTCACTATGACGTTATTGAGGGTTATATCACATTACGACGTTAAGCCATGGTTCGTTACAGTGGGCATTTAATAAACGTTATGTCGCATTGTGATGTTTATGACAGGTTATGTTACATTAACAACATTCATCAAGAATTATGTCACATTGTGATATTTGTCAAGGGTTATGTCACATTGTCATACTTGTCAAGGGTTATGTCGCATTGTAATGTTTATCAATGTTGACATTTCAGTGTGATGTTATCGAGGGTTGTATCGCATTACGATTAAGCCATGGTTTGTTACAGTTGCCATTTAATAAGCTTTATGTCGCATTGTGACATTTATCATGGGTTATGTTACATTACGGACATTCATCAATGGTTATGTCACATTATGATATTTGTCAAGGGTTATGTCGCATTGTGATGTTTATCAAGGTTTACATTTCACTATGACATTATCGAGGGTTATATCACATTACGACGTTAAGCCATGGTTCATTACAATGGGCGTTTAATAAGCACTATGTCGCATTGTGACGTTTATGACAGGTTATGTTCCATTAGCGACATTCATCAAGGGTTATGTCACAATGTCATATTTGTCAAGGGTTATGTCACATTGTCATACTTGTAAAGGGTTACGTCACATTGTGATGTTTATCAATGTTGATGTTTCAGTGTGATGTTATCGAGGGTTGTATCACATTACGATTAAGCCATGGTTTGTTATAGTTGGTGTTTAATAAGCTTTATATCGCATTGTGACATTTATCACGGGTTATGTTACATTAGCAACATTCATCAAGGGTTATGCACATTGTGATATTTGTGAAGGGTTATGTCGCATTGTGATGTTTATCAAGGTTTACGTTTCACTATGACATTATCGAGGATTATATCACATTACAACGTTAAGCCATCGTTTGTTACAGTGGGCGTTTAATAAGCGTTATGTCGCATTGTGACGTTTATCAAAATGTCAAATTGTGATATTTATCAAGGGTTATGTCCCATTGTGATGTTTATCAATCCTCATCAGCTTCATCATGGTCATCATCATCATCCTCATCATCATCACCGTCATCATCCTCATCCTCATCATCGTCAACCTCATCACCATCATCACCCTCATCCTCATCATCATCATCATGGTCATCATCAGCATCATCATCATCATCACCCTCATCTTCCTTCTTCATCAGCTTCATCATGGTCATCATCATCATCATCAACCTCATCATCATTATCACCCTCATCCTCCTCCTCCTCATCATTACCCTCATCCTCCTCCTCATCATCATGGTCATCATCATTATCATCATCATCATCATCACCCTCATCATCATCACCATCATCATCATCCTCGTCCTCATCATCATCATCATCACCCTCATCTGCATCAACTTCATCATGGTCATCATCCTCATCCTCATCATCACCCTCATCCTCCTCCTCCTCATCATCACCCTCATCCTCATCCTCATCATCATCATCATCATCATCGTCATCATCATGGTCATCATCACCATCCTCATCATCATCATCATCACCCTCATCCTCATGGTCATCATCATGGTCATCATCATCATCATCATCATCATATTCATCATCATATTCATCATCCTGTTGATCATCACCATCATTGTTCATCATCATCTTAAACATCACCCTCATCCTCATCATCATCATCACCCTCATCCTCATCATCATCAACCTCGATCCTCATCATCACCATTCATCACCCTCATCCTCACCATCATCATCATCTTCATTGACACCCTCATCCTCATCATCATCACCATCGTCGTCGTCATCATCATCATCATCATCATCATAATCCTCACCCTCATCCTCCTACTCCTCATCATCACCCTCAACCTCATCATAATCATCATCATCATCATCATGGTCATCATCCTCATCACCACCATCATCCTCATCATCATCATCATGGTCGTCATCATCACCCTCATCCTCATCCTCATCATCATAGTCATCATCATCCTCATCATCACCATCATTGTTCACCATCATCTTCATCATCACCATCATCCTCCTCATTGTCACCCTCATCCTCATCATCATCAACCTTGATCCTCATCCTCATCATTCATCGCCCTCATCCTCGCCATCATCATCATCTTCATCGACACCACCATCCTCATCATCATCATCATCATCATCATCATAATCTTCACCCTCATCCTCCTCCTCATCATCATTACCCTCATCATCATCATCATCATCATCATAATCTTCACCCTCATCCTCCTCCTCATCATCATTACCCTCATCATCATCATCATCATCATCATCATCATGGTCATCATCATAATCATCGCCCTCATCCTCATCATCATCATCATGGTCATCATCATCATCATCATCATCACCCTCATCCTCATCATCATCATCATAGTCATCGTCCTCCTCATCATCACCATCATTGTTCACCATCATCTTCATCGTCACCATCATCCTCATCATCGTCACCATCCTTGTCATCATCATCATCATCATCATCATCCTCATCATCACCTTCATCTTCATCATCCTCTTCACCCTCATCATCCTCATCCTCATCGTCTTCATCGACAACCTCATCCTCAACATCATCAATATCCTCATCATCATCATCATCATCACCATAATCCTCATCATCATCATCATCACCCTCATCCTCCTCCTCATCATCATCATATTCATCATCCTCCTCATCATCACCATCATTGTTCAGCCTCATCTTCATCGTCACCATCATAAATAATACTTTTTCTAATAATTATTTATATTTATTATTATATATTTGAATAATTAAATAAACATTATTATTGTCATTAATATTTTCTAGATATGTCCATGGGCTCAGGCGTTACTAGCAACAACCACATTAAATTAATAATGTGTAATAGTATGTGCGTAAATTTAAGCACATACTTTAGGGAAAAACATTAATATAAAAAGTATAGTAGCTGCTAGTTAGTAGAAAAACATTAATTTAATGTGGTTATTGCTAGTTAGTAGCTGCTTGCAAATCTATATAAATGTTTGCATGATCTTCCAATTGCAGGGCTGGAGCGATGGATAAACTACCTGAGTCCCTACCTGAAGCGTGGGAACTTCTCTGAAGAAGAAGACGAGCAGATCGTCAAGCTCCACTCCTGAAGCATTGGTAACAAGTAAGCAATTCCATCGCCTCTGTTTGTTCAATCAATTCCCTTTTTCATAATCAATGATATTTAAAATAAACCCCCATGAGGGCTTCAAATTCCTTCAAATGGAAAGCTTAATTTAATATTGATTGTCCCGTGAAACTGTGCAAATGGACTCTTATTTCAGGGCTTTTGCCCAGACGGACGGACGACATAAAGAACCATTGGGAACCCCAGTCCCATATTCCCCTCAGCCAGCCCCACAACAGCAACACAACTTACACGTCACTTCCCGTCCCGAATCACGAAATTCCGGACCAACCGACGTCTTTGAATACGATCGATCTGAAAGCTCAGCAATGCAACTGGTCGCTTCTAAAGCCGAAGAGCATCCCGAGCTGGAGCTATGTAGCGTGCATTTATTATCTCTATGCTCTTAAAAAGATAGCGTGCTTTTATCTTCTTTGTGCTTTTAAAAAAATCAATCTAGCATGCTTTTATCTTCTCTGTGCTTTTAAAAACTCTATCAAAGAAAATTTAAAAAGAAATCCACCGCTTCTGTGTAGATGTTGTGTTTCTATTTGTTAAGAAATCCGCCGCTTCTGTGTAGATGTTGTGTTTCTATTTGTTAAGAAATCCGCCGCTTCTGTGTAGATGTTGTGTTTCTATTTGTTAAGAGAAGAGAACAGAAGAATCTGCAAATAGATTGACGGGTGGATCCATGCGGGTGCTGCTTTTTGATATGAGTAATTACTGCTTTCATGAATCCAGAGCTTCATTCACCATATTAACAGTTACAGGTATTAATTTATTTGTTTGCGTTGTTATTCCAATGTAAACATAATTTTCTTGTGGACCTCTCCAAGAACTCACCATTTTCCTTCAAAACTTCAATCTAGCATGCTTTTATCTTCTAGCTTTTAAAAAGATATCAAAGAAATTTTAAAAAGATATCCGCCGCTTCTGTGTGGATGTTGTGTTTCTATTGGTTACCAGAAGAGAATGGAAGAATCTGCAAATAGATGGACGGGTGGATCGATGCGGGTGCTGCCTTTTGATACGAGTAATTACTGCTTTCATGAATCCAGAGCTTCATTCACCATATTAACAGTTACAGGTATTGATTTAATTGTTTGCGCTGTTATTCCAATGTAAGCATAATTTTTTTCTGGATCTCTCCAAGAACTCACCATTTTCCTTCAAAACTTCCATTCTGAACCGTATTTGATAGGAATTTTTATCTTTGGAACAACGGTCAGATATCTTTGTCTCAGTGAAATTCCGATTACAGAATGAGACAGGAAGTAATTCAGTGAAATTGCTATTACAGAATCTATGGAAAGATGGATCGATATGGTCATTGCTCTTCAATAAAAGTAATTACCGCTTTCATGGATGCACAGCTTCGTTCACCAAATTTGGACCTAAAAGAGTATTTAAAATTTGTTTTCAAATGAAGATAATTGGTAGTCCACTTTTATTATGATTAATTTTGCAAAAGAATTCCAACAAGTTCAGTCTAAATATTCTATGTACCAATTTCTTTATCTATCCAATAGGGTATTCCACATTTAAGTTAAATTTTGATAAACGTGGACAAAGAAAATTTGTATACATTTACTTCGTTTGGAGGCAGAGTTGATTTGTATACAGATTACTTGGTTTGTGTGCAATACTTTCTTTATGGTGGTTGGTATTTTTTTTTTAAATAATTTTTGTATTTTTTTTTTAAATAATTTTTGTAAGTAATAATGGATTGATTTATTTCTCTGCGTTGGTATTCCCATCTAAATTTCTTTATCTTTCCCAGAACTCACGAAAACTTGGCGATGCCTCTTACAAATTTCTGAATTCACGAAAACTTGGCCATGCCTCTTACAAATCTCTGAAGTCACGAAAACTTGGCCATGCCTCTTACAAATTTCTTTGTGTTGATTTGCTCCCACTCCTTCGTTTGGTTTCGTATCGGGTATTGATATTCGTCAAGGAAGGGTATTTGATAATCATTTAAAACCCCTAAGAGAGAGCCCACGGCAAACTTGGAATTCATAAAGATAAAGTGTATTTGGTTGATCTTCCTTGGAGCGAATGGAGCGAATTGAGAGCCCGCGGCAAACTTGGAATTCATATTTTATTTAAAAGTTAAACATTTTCTTAAATTTGTAAATTTATATATAAATTGTTTTTGTTAATTTACACAATTTTCATCTCTTATTTAGTTTTAATGCTACACGTTTTTAATTTATGAAGAGAGTCAGTAAGTGTATGTAATTTTTTGTTTTTAATTTTCACAATTTTTATTTAAAATAAATCTTACTTAAAAATAATTTTTATAATTTATTAAATGTCTTTTTATAATATTTAAGTTTATTGTATGTAATTTTTTGTTTTTAATTTTCACAATTTTTATTTAAAATAGATCTTTTGCTCACAAATGATTTTTTATAATTTATTAAATGTGTTTTTTATAATATTTAAGTTTATTTTATTAAGCAAAAAAAATCATAGGATACATTTATAGAACATGTAAGAGTCCAATATTTAGTATTTTTTTGGTAAATGAAATTATTTATATTTTTTAATGTGAAATATAAATGTTTATCTATTAAAGTTATTGATGTGTTTTATATTTTCTTTAATTTACTTAATTTTATGTAAAGATAATTATTCAATATAGATATTCATCTTTATATAAAAAAATTATTTTTTTTCTTTCAAATTTTGTTTTCATTGCATTGCATCTTTAAATTTACTTTTACAAAATGTATAAAAATTGGAGGACATACCTATTTATAAAAAAACAATAAACAAAAACCCTAACCATAAACTTAGGGCACATATGTATCATTTTATTACATAAATATGGACTTTATACACATATACGACCTTATAATAAATATAGTACATGTTAAAGATGTTGTAATTAGGTATGTAGCCAATATTGTATTTGTGTTATTTTTGTGGTATGGCGTATTTATTCATTTTGTTTTCAATCCAATTCAATTTTTATATGTATGAACATAGAATAATGATGGATTCCTACCTATAAAGATGTTAAAACATCACTAAATAGAAATACATTTAATGATTTTTTCATTGAGTACTGAAACAAAGTGTAGTCAAATTTTGGATAATTTGGGATTATAATGAAGTGTTATTATAGCTTGGTGATGTCTATTTCATCAGTACTACTGTTTAACTTGAGAGTGTGTAAGAAATATCCTTAGGCCCCGCCACAATAGATGTTGTGGGAAAATTTTGTTGAGTATGTTTTAGTCACTCTAACTTATTGGCATCATTACTTCATATGTGATATTACAACATTATATCAATTTTTCTCCAACAATTACAACTATGCAAGAATGGACATGCACCATCTATATGTGTTTTCTCTTTGATGATAGCTCAAGAGTCTAGATATTGCCACGTGATATGCATAATATGCTTATATATGTGCTCATATTTAACAAAAGAAAATAACCTATTGTAATAAATAAACTTTTGTAATGCAAATTTTCTTCTCATTAACTTTTCCAAACTTCATTCTATTATTTATAATAATAAAATGTTAAGTCAAGTAACACTTGGTAGAAAATCATTTTGAAAATTATTCCACTTAAATTTGAAAATTATAGGCCCAAATATTGAATGTTAAATATTATTCCACATATATGTATTTCAAGCAGTTTTGAACTCGATGGCTCCAAAAATACAAGTGTAAGAAAAAATTGAAAGGACACCATAACAAAAATGCATCACTTTGGCATTAGACTACAATTGAGAACTATGAGCTGTATTGAGACCAACATTAGTGGATCATCAAGTAGGGTAATTAAAATTAGGGTTAGGGTGAAGCATATTCAAATTTATACATGCACTTGTGCTAAAAGTGGACGTGAGGACAAAGGAAACCATAGTAATAGTTGCATACTTGTCTAGAGAATGGAACACTTGTATAAATAATAACAATAACATTCTTATGGTGAAATCTTCGCCTTACATTGTATAGAGAAGAATGATCAAGGATCATCATGCAATAGAATTAGACGTACGGTTAAGGTGAAACATGTTCATATTTCCACAAGGGTATGTGGTAAAAGTGAATTTGATGATAAAGGAAACCCTGATAAATTACTCCATACTATCTCTTTACCATGAAGATAATATAGTGTCTTACAAATTTCAATATATGACAATAAAAAATGTATAGATCCCACACCAACATTATATCTTAATACATTTCTTGTTTCAAAATCATGTATATTTTAGCTTGTTCTAGAGCTAATAAATGGACACACAAAAAAGAGAGAGTGAAAATCCAACACTAAGTGCAAATAATTCTACAATAAGATAAAGTTCACATTCAAAAACAACATTCACACAAACAACAGGATTTTTATTCATGCCATTCATACTCAAGGATGTGTACCAAAAACATAAGATTAAATAAAATATCAATACATTGCAAAATGACACATCTTACCCATAGTACATAATGGACCAAAGTATCCAAATGAATGTACATTTGAGTCCCATACTAAAAAAATACAAGTATCCTGAACTAACTACAAACATCCATTTGTCTCAAACTGATTTATCCCTTGTTTTATGAGCACTGCCAAAATCCTCTACATAATCAATCTTCCTCTTCTCTAAGATCAAGGAATTTATTTGATTCCTTTGTCATGAATAATTGCTCATCTAAGGACTTCACAAATAAAAATCCATTTAAAAGTTATTTAATATTTAACGAACAAACAAGTTCATGTACACTTGTTAAAATTGTGATAAAATAAAACATTTATACTCATCGAACATGAATAAGTGAATATAACAATAGGTGTCACACAAGGTGAACCTCTCGATCATACAAGTGCGAGGAATCCATTTGAAAGGTAGTCATAAGAGACTCAACAATAGTGTGTGATGCCTAGGTCTGTGGAATCCACGTGGAATCACTTGTTCATCCATGGGTTGTACGAGATACCAACAAACAAAAGTACATCAAACAACTTGCATACTGAATATTGAAAAAATATATAATGATTCCTTCAAAGGTCGATCAAACCTTACCGAAACATTCTACTAAGTCTCCACGAAAACATCGGGTGAATATTCCACATCAATTTCTATAGCACCCTACACAAATCATACTACATCAATAATCTAATATATTACATCAACAATTAAATATATTTTTCCTTCCATTAATATAAATATCGTAAATGAGGATAGATTCTAAATATTTACATCACCTGCGACGGTGATAAACCAAAATTGTATTGAATATCGCATTTACTTCACTATTTTGAGCAATACAAATTGTTTTCAAGGAATCGAGTTTCATACTAGCTCCAAATGTGATTATAATATGTTAACGAATTAATAAAATATTATTTTTTTAAACAAATCATCATTTTAATTTAAATATAGTAAAGTATGTGAATACAAAATGAACTTACACATTCAATGAATCCAACAGAGCGAATTTGCAGTAAAGGTCCATAGGAAGTGCTACCATAAGATGTGAATGGATGATGCAGCATATGTCACTTTGTAACGTGTGCCTATGATCTACTGGGTGTCTCTAGCTCCTCATGATCACCACTATATGACTTCTAATGACCATTAATGTCGTTATGTTCCTTGCCACTACCACTAGATGGAGATGATCCCACCCCATATGAGCCCCCAATTGTTTAGATCTCAGCCTAAGTTCCATGAAGAACCAACCTCTCTTCCAATGATAGCAATGCCTCGTGTGTCTCATCAAACATGTTATATTGTGCAGGAGGATATAAATGAGGGGGGTTTCAAGGGAGAGGATGATGACATACATGGTTGGGATCAACCTTAACGTCCTTTCTATATTGGGAATACCTCCTCCATCCCTCCTGGAGATCTAAAATGTCAAGTAATTAACATGCTTGTGAAGTATAAATTGTGCATATAAATTTTGTAGGAAATACAAAGGTCTTTCTCTATTTCCATGCGGGTCTTTATCAAAAACCATATACCACGTGTTCATCCTTTTATCTTTGATACTTTGTTCTATGCATCAATCAATGGATATGTGTGTTATGTTCATTAGAGGAACATGGTCAGTGAAAGGGTATTGAAAGAGGGAATAAATTTGGTCTTTAGTTATTTTCTATATTTTTAATGTCTTGGTAACTAACACCATTTGCATTAAATTGCCTCATGGACTCTCTATAAGAAGTAATGTTGTATACTGCTCCTTGGGCATTAGCAATTGTGTTAGCAGTGGTATCAACAACTAGCCCAATAGAATAACGTGATGTGTCTTCCCAATTAAAGGTAGCACTAAGGTGTCTCAAAAACCCTAATTGTAATAGTACCTCATAATTTATATGATTCACTTTCTGTCGTGGTGGGATTTGAGGTTCTTCTTGTAGTGGAGGGTATTGTTGTTCTTCTTGTTGTGGAGGGTGTTGTTGTTCTTCTTGTTGTGGAGGGTTTTATTGCTCTTCTTCCTGCGGAGGACTTTGGTGTTCTTCTTCAATAATTACTTGGTTTCCTTGCTGAGGGTTTTCTTCTTCTTCTTCAACATTTATAAGGATTCCAGGATGAATGTTTTGAGGGTTTGGATTTTGTGCATGAATAATTTCTTTAGGATTGTGTGGATCCATGGAGAATATGTTGTTTCTACACAATAATTTCAAAAATTAGACTCAAGGTCTAGAAATATCCATAGAAATTAGATTTTTTTATATGTATTTTAATAAAAAAATTGGACAAGAACCATACCTTTAATTATGCCCAACTGATGGTTTAAAGATTCCGAAGCTAGGCATCAAGCCCTTCCAGATCAAGTTGATGGTTTGAATATTCCTATAACGCTCTTGTATTATAGCTCGCCTCTAATATTTATCCCTCCTAATTCGCAAATAGAGAGTGGAATTATTTTTGGGGATTCTTTTCATCAATCAATAACATGAGTGCAATATAACTAGACTATGTTATGAAATGCATACAAGCTATATTGTACTTGCGCTATGTACTTTTTCATTTCCATAATGTATATATGTAATATACCGCATATGCATTATATCACATTTATGTTATTTTAATTTTACAATTCCATAGAGGATATGTCATAAATATCATATGTGTTATTTTAATTTTGTAGTTCCATAATGCATATGTTATATATTTCATATGCATTATATCGCATTTACGTTATGTTAATTTTACAATTTCATAACGCATATGCGATAGATCGAAGATGCATTATAACATATATGCATTAAAAATCATATCCATTACAACACATATGTGTTTCTAATTCTTAGATATGGTTAGATGCTCGGGTCTCACCATTCATGAACCTAATAACGCAAGCTTGTTTAGGAAATCTGCAATGAGCCCACGTTTACAGAATCCATGGTGGCATAAAAAAGTGGACACAACTTTGTGTGGCCACCCATATTCATCAACATTAATAAAGTAGTTAAACAACAAATTCCATATTTATTCATGCAATTAACTGAATCCAATAGATAATAAGCATTTAAATGCTAAGCTAATTCATATTAGTTTTAATTACCGAAGTTAAAACTATGAGATTTTACATTAATGATTACCATAAAGTTATGCAATGGTTGTAGGAGGATTATAAGAGATATCATGGACACACAAAGGGGATTAAAAGAAAATTATTTATATTTGTCATTATACAATGTTTCCATAAGCACGAGTTCATAAAAAAATAATAGGACTTGACATGAATTAGAGTGAGCCTTAAATATACAACAAATTTGAACTAATAACAATAAGTTATTTCAAGCCCCACATACCATTAGCATTACCAAATATTACTCCTTTGGTCATTCCTTGGTATGAATATTTACTCCTTTGTTCATTACTTGGCATGAATATTTTTGAAGCCGAATTGGGCTGATGCACAATCATGGACTTTTTTAAGGACACTTTAGATGCCACATAATACTAGAATAAATGGAAAATTCTGATTTTAGGTGACAATTAGGGGTACTTCCCTAAATTATTTGAAGATGAAGTAAAAAGAGAAAAGATAGGTAATTGAATCATCTTTCATAATATATAGGTATTATGCAAAGAAAATGTGTGCAAATGATTATAAAATTAGTTTCTGTGAAAGTGGGTTTTCAAATTTTCAGCACATCTTAACATATATGTTTGTGCGGGTGCAGCAATATATGACGTAAATGATGTCCATTTGGGATAAAATCTTGTAGACATATAAAGGAAATATGGGCCTAGTGCAACACTATTTATTTGGAATTTGTCATGAATTATTATTTTTATTATTAATTATTGAAGTCAGAAAAGCTTGAAATTAAAACCTTATGTGTGGGTGCAACACTTTAGGGGCAAAAATTAATGAAATCCTTGATTTATTAATATAAGATCACAGAGCTTGATCTCGTCTAGTGCACCATATAGTTTTTATGGGAAATGGTGATGGAAATCAAAAGTTATATAAGAAACAATCGATGTATGTATTCTCGAAAACTAACGTGTGTCATTTAGAAAAATAATTATAAATAATTAAAACATAGTTTTGAAGGAAAAAATTATATATTCAGAATCATCATTTTGTACTCTACAATATCCTACATTTTCATAAAAAAATATTGTGTATGTCATATCAAGACACGGGATCTAATCTGAGCATATTGATAGAGTTCTAAAAGACTTGAGTAATAGCCCTGGTTGATTTGTCCTAGCCAATAGGTTCAGTATTCTGAAGCTACTTCCAAACCTAATGCCAAACCTTAATCCCGCCTAATATTTAAATTTTCAAATAACGCATATGCGATATAGCTTATCCATATCGCATATGCGATATATCGCATGTGCGTTAATAGAACATATGGGAAATGTATTGACCATGGGGAGACATATTAAATATTAGTGAGATCTATTGAGCAGATTACCATCACATTACATGTTAAATCATCTAATCATCCTTAGTGAACCCATAAAGTAAAATATGCATATAAAAGTCAGAATCCATTTAGTTCAACCACTACTTTTGTGTGTTGGTAAGTAATTGAATAACCTATGTTTTCTTTCTAAATATTGCATCTATATCGATTTAATGACTTTCTTGGTATTACGAATTCATGGAGGTGCATGGGGTAAAGGTATACCTTCCTTCTCAATGATTTGTTGCTTCAAAGATGCAATCAACATCAAACCCTCTTTAGTTTTTTCTACCCATCTACTTAGTGCTTATATTATTGAGAAATAAAGTTCCAATGTTGAAAGTATCAAAACATGAATTCTTTGATCTACTCTCACACTAAGTATCTAATGTGTCAATATGTTTATTTGATGGTTTATTTCCTTCTATCCATGAGTTGTACCATTTCATTTACTCTATTTGGATAACAAACAACAAAGTATATATATATTCTCAAAAATTCTCTTAGTTGTTCATTTTATAAACATTGCTAAGTTTTATGAGAAAGATTTAGTGGAGGGGGGACAAATTTGGGAGTAGAGCATTACTCCATTGTTCCCAAAAATCATCCCTATTATGATGAATTTCACCTCGATGCTAGTTTGATTTTGCCTCCCAATTTTGATTCCAAAGAAAAAACATGTATTTAATATTCGAGTGTATAACAAAAAATACATTATGTATTTGGTAAGGAACATTGATCTATGGTTCATGGCTTGATAGATCTAATAGAAAATATCATAGGTGATCTATGGTTCATGGCTTGATAGACCTACCCTCATCCTCATCATCATCACCACCCTCATCCTCATCATCATCATCATCACCCTCATATCATCATCATCATATTCATCATCCTCCCCATCATCACCATCAAACTCATCATCATCTTCATCGTCACCCTCATCCTCATCATCATCATCACCCTCATCCTCATCATCATCAACCTCGATCCTCATCATCATCGTTCATCACCGTCATCCTCATCCTCATCATCATCATCACCCTCATCCTCATCATCATCAACCTCGATCCTCATCATCATCGTTCATCACCGTCATCCTCATCCTCATCATCATCATCATCATCATCATCATCATCATTGTCATCATCATCATGGTCATCATCATCATCATCATTGTCATCCTCAACATCGTCAGCATCCTAATCCTCATCATCATCATAATCCTCATCATCATCATCATCACGTTCATCACCGTCATCCTCCTCCTCCTCCTCCTCCTCATCATCATCATCATCATTGTCATCATCATCATCGTTATCATCTTCATCGACACCCTCATCCTCATCATCATCAGCATCCTCATCGTCCTCATCATCATAATCCTCCTCCTCATCATCATCAAGTTCATCACCCTCATCATCATCATCATCATCATCATCATGGTCATCATCACCCTCATCCTCATCCTCATCCTCATCCTCATCATCATCATCCTCATCCTCATCATCATCATCATCATCATCATCCTCATCATCATCATCGTCGTCATCACCCTCATCCTCACCAGCTTCATCATGGTCATCATCACCATCCTCCTCCTCCTCCTCATCACCCTCCTCCTCCTCATCATCATCATACTGATCATCCTCCTCATCATCACCAGCATCCTCAACATCATCTTCATCATCACCCTCATCCTCATCATCATCAACCTCGATCCTCACCATCATTGTTCATCACCCTCATCCTCATCATCATCATCATCGTTCATCACCCTCATCCTCATCATCATCATCATGGTCATCGTCATCATCATCATCATCATCATGGTCATCATCATCATCATAGTCAGATCATCTTCATCGTCAGCCTCATCCTCAACATAATCAGCATCCTCATCATCATCATCATCATAATCATCATCCTCATCAACATCATCGTTCATCACCCTCATCATCATCATGATCATCATCATCATCATCATCATCATCATCATCATGGTCATGGTCATCATCATCATCATCATCATCATGGTCAGATCATCTTCATCGACAGCCTCATCCTCAACATCATCATCATCCTCATCCTCATCCTCATAATAATCATCATCCTCATCATCATCATCGTTCATCACCCTCATCCTCATCATCATCATCATGGTCATCATCATCATCATCATCATCATCATCATCATGGTCAGATCATCTTCATCGATAGCCTCATCCTCGACATCATCATCATCCTCCTCATCATCATCATCATAATCATCATCCTCCTCATCATCACATTCATCACCATCATCCTCGTCATCATCTTCATCATCGCCCTCATCCTCATCATCATCAACCTCGATCCTCATCATCATTGTTCATCACCCTCATCCTCATCATCATCCTC
>LPNX010545789.1:4370-18007 GCA_001517045.1 Pseudotsuga menziesii | reverse complement strand
ATGACAGTGACACCGCGGGATTCGATCTTAAAATCACTTATCAAGACACTCACCGACGAAATCCGACTTGGCCAAGAACTCTAGGTATCAGACATCGAAATGGAGAACGACAAAACAAACAAAATATTAGAGTTTCAGGACAGGGTTTCGAACCTCGTACGCTTCGGAGATTTGCTTGAACTTGGCCTCGGCCTCCTTCTTATTATTGGGATTCTTGTCTGGATGCCATTTCATAGTCAATTTCCTGTAGGCCTTCTTCAGATCATCATCCGTCGCATTGCGTCCCACCTTCAACACATTATAGTAATCAACCCCCCATTTCGGTCCGTTGTGAATCAGATTCTGAACCACCTCACAACAGAACCCTTAGCGATAGGAAAACCTTATACAGACAGAAAGCATAGCCTCGAGGCAAAGAATTTCATAATGCACAAAACAAAGTGCCAACCCTTTTGCAGGGATTAAATCCTCTGCGAAGAGGTGAAGATAAGGGAGATTAGGGGAAACAACGCGAGGCTTTGAGAACCTTCTCGGCCTGCTCTAAACCCGAACCCGTGCCCACACCGAGGGCGACCACGACAACACAGCGGGTAAACCAAAAAACCAATAGACAAAATTCAAACACGTGGCAGAATTCGATTGGCAGAACACGCGTCCACAGCTCATTGGTTCCATAGACGAAATGGAACAGTGGATTTCCGAACTTCTTCGGAGAAAAACGCCTTACGGCGTAAACATATTGACTAGAGCTAATACCATAATAATTTATATAACATAGTTTGTGAACTGTGCAATGTTGGTATCTTAATTTTTTGTGGAGTTTTTATGTTTATTAGTTCATTAAAGTCCTTCAATATGCAATGCTTATTACTCGTTCATGATTAAGTAACAATCATTGTTATTAGTTTTGACTTTATTAATTTGACGGTTCATGAAGCAAAGAGAAAAAACCTATGAAAATGTTATTTGGGATGGTTCCTTTTTGAAACAAATCTATTCAGATAGATGTGACATAACATTCGACAAATCAAACAAACTTTTTCTATAACAACCTTGATTGATAGTATTATCCAAAATATTATACAACTAAATGACCATAATCTAGAGGAAGTGTCGATCCTTCCTTGAATGTGCACCTCAGGTAAAGCATACTATAGAGGAAGGATCAATGACCCTTCCTCACATGTAAAATTTGGATAAAGCATCATATTGAGTAAGGATTGGTCGATTCTTATTTACATGTGGACATCTGACCAAGCATCCTATTGAAGAAGGATAGGATGAAAATTCAATACATGTGGACTACGTTTCAAACATCCTATGGAATAAGGATTGGACGAACCTTTTTAAAATACTAGATCTAGGAAACCTATCATCTAAATGAAGGATCAACCAACCGATCCTATAGTATGGTTGATATGAATTATACTAACAAGAGGAAAGATTGGTTGACTGTTCCTTAAAAACATCACATAAGAAATGTATCATTGCGATGGAATATATACCAACCCTTTATGAAATATGATAGACATAAATTGTGCAATTCAAAGGAATGATAGTCTGACCCTCTATGAAATATGGTATCTAGTAAATGTATAATCTAGAGTGTGGCTCTATCAATCCTTCCTCAATTTTGGTCACTGAGGGTTAGGCATAATGTCGAGGAAGGATTGGATGACCCTTTATGAAAATAATAGCATGAATTGTACTATGAAGATGATAGATATGGTGACCATTCCTTAAATATGAAATGTAAGAAATGTATGATCAAGACGAAATATACAATAGAAAATTTGAAGATTTTAATTTCTATACAGATTTCAGTGTAGGTGTAGAATGGAAATACTATTTTGATCTGGTATAAATTTTACTGTAGTCATCTAATTCTTGTTCCAAGTGCCCTAGGGCCATCTCCATCTTGTGATATAATATTCTCTCTACCTACCCCTTCAATTGGTGTGATGTGTGGATTTCGTACCTTTTACAAATATTTTTAAAATTTTCATGATCAATGACCATGCCATCAAATCTTAATGAATATGGAAATAATAATGGTTATTTAATTCAATCACAACTTGTATGAACAAATATGAGTTGAAGTGTATTTTTTTCATTGTTTCTTTAATCTCTATTTTTTAATCTTTTCAACTTTTATTAGGTGTTATGTTTGTCTTTCATCTCTTCACTGGGCACAATTTTTTCAAGAATATTAAAATGGTTTACATGATGGCTATTTCATTTATGTTAATTGTTGTCCTCAAAAGTTAAAAAAAAATTGGTCGTTTGTAGGGAAACAATGTTAATGATTCACAACCTCATCTTGATATATTTTGTTTTTTTGAGTAATACATGACCACAAAATTTGAGACTAGTTGAGAACTATAAAAATCACCATCTTGAAATTGTTTTACTTCCCAATTTTTTATTGGATAATATTTGAGAGTTCAAGATGGTTATTTGATAGCACTTGCCACCATCTTGAAATTGTTTTACTTCCCAATTTTTTATTGGATAATATTTGAGATTTCAAAATGGTTATTTGATAGCACTTTCCTACTCTCCAGGAGAAAAGTTGTTACGGATTTCATTTGTTTAGTGGGATAAAAGTTCATGATGATGATTTTTATAGCCATGTTTTTTCCCATGGGAAGAGAAGCATTGAATAGTATTCTCTACTATTCAAATTCCAATGTTATGAATTATCCTTTATAAGATGAAAAAGATACATAATGTTGAATGGAAGGTTGACATCATGTCCTACAGAACCTTGTGAAATATCCATCCTAGTAATAATTGTTGGTTTTGTGGATATCTTAGCTATGCTTGTTGAAGGAAGTCTTGTTGCTTTGGAAACCTTGTATTTTTCTCAATAAATAAAATAATGGATTTCAATATAGTTTTTCCCGTTTTCTTTGATTTCACTTTATTTTCTCTCTTTTGTATATTTTTAGGATGTGGTTTTTGTAAATAACTCTTCCACAATATCACAATTTAGAGGAATTCTCAAAATTAATGGTTAGGGCTATACTCAACCCATGCCATGACCACAATAACGGTTCTAAGTGTAGTACATTATGGGGAGACTATAGGAGTCTCACAAATACATATTTTTCACAGAGATAGAAGGAGATATCTTCTTAGTATGATAATCTATGGATTCTTTTCTCCCTTCGTTCTCTTTCTCATAACAATTTTTTAATTAAATCCTTTACTAGTTTTCTTGAAAAAAAATTAATGCAAGGATGTTCAATTTTTTTTGACATTTTCAACAATGGCTGTCATATTATTTTTTTTAGAAAACAAAGGATACTTTCATTGCATTAAAGGGGTGGGTAGTCCCCAAAAATTTACGTCAAAATTTGGAAAACTTTTACTGAGATAAACTTGTAACCAAACAAGCTTGTACCAAAAAGTTGTTTTAGCATAGGTAGGTGAATATTTTATATATATTAAAATTACTAGACGAAATTATATATGTTTGCACCATTCCACACACACATATGTGTATATATGTGTGTGTATATATACATATGTATACATATATACATATATACATATATTTGAACATATACATATGTATACATATATACATATATATCTACATATACATACATATAGCATGTATGTATGTATGTATTAGAAAAATAATTGTGAATAGTTTTGGATGAAGCCCCTGATATTTACATATCTTTCAAAATAAAAAAATTGGCATCTTTCTTGAATTTTCAGAACATAGCATGTCTATAAATGTCTTAACTGAGCAAAATCTCAATTGAACCTAGACTTTCTACTTTTATGTTGAACTCTATAACTCCTAATAAATTGGTGGGGAAAAAACTACATGGAAAATACATAAGAAAACAATATACAAGCTTCCAGGTGACCTAGATCTCTTTCTTAACTTCATGTGGATGCTAGGAGGATCCATTAGTAGAATCCTTATCGTTCAGCTTTTGTTGGAGAACATACAATGCATCTTCTAATTGGTAAATTTGAGCCTTAAATTCTTCATTCCTTCCTTGCAACTGCTCAATGTTTTCTTTGAAGATGGTTGATTGACACTGAACATCCCTTCCACAAATTGGTCATTCTCTTCAACATGTTTCCAGTTTTGCATTCTCATGTCCCACTCTCTCATATCCTGATGAAGGTTATGCACATTCCTCTTAATCTTTCTGTGACTACCCCTCAATCTACGAAGCCCATGAGTGATGCAATAGTCCTATTTTTTTTCTCCAACCTTCACTACCCATCAAATCCTTAAGACAATTAGGACCAAGCCACTGTCATAGGGGATCTTGGATTGACTAATATCCTTCCTTTTAAAAAGAACCACCCAATGGAATTTCATTAGACCAAACAAATACAGTAAAATCCTTGGCATTAAGAACATTTTCTTATCAAATTCATAAATTCAGATCGAGATCCATAAATTTGTTTAAGTAGTAAAGAAACCACCACGAGAAGGCATGCTTGGATTTAAAACCACTGAAGCATGGGAATATCTAGCTCACCTAAGCTGAGGATCAACTTGTCCCATTGAGTAAAATCACCACCTTGATCAATAATGAGCTAATAGGTAAGTGCATACACATCAACTATATAATGTATAAATTGCTTGGGGATTTGTGTGTCTTCCTTCCTTAGACCACTCACCATACTCACTTTTTCTTTCACTTCATTATGCATATATGAGGTGGGAATGTGCCTAAGGAAATGACAGGGCCTACCCATAGCATTGAACCTATGGTTACACCTTGGATGCATGAGACCACTACAAAGTTCCTCAACCATCCCTTGCAAGAACGCCCCATTTGGAGCTAGAGAACTAGGGAATTGTTTCATAAGCACACTCTCCATTGAGACCGCACTTCACCGCTTGGAAGATTAAATGGGATGGGAATGTGTTTGGGGGATTTAACTAGATCCTACCCCATCCATATCTTCATGGTAATTGGTTGTACTATGAGAATGGGAACAATTGTGTAATTTGTATATAGTATAAGGTTGACCGCAAATAGTAATACCATTACCATCTATATAGTTATCAATATTGGGACAAATTTTTTGGATGGTAGTACACATTAGTTTTTTATAATAGTGAATACATCCTTTATATCCAAGGATATGCCCATAAGAATAACTTGATATGGGAAGTACATTTGCAAACTGGTGAGTGGACTTGGCCTCCTCTTCCTCTTAGGATGCTTGCCTCAAGAGAAGAGGAAGGGCACACTAAGAATCCTGGTATATTTAGAGAGGGAGAGCATGGGTAGGTAGTGTAGTTCCACCCCTCAACAACAAGGGAGATGATTTATGAATGTAGGCTATAGAGAGCCATAGGGATAAATTGTAGGATAGGATGGTGACTTCACTGCTCGGCCTAGTGAATATTCTCAACTTGTTGAAGGAAATAGTTGTAAGCACGACAAGGAATCTATATTAGCGGATGGGGCTTGGTATAAAGATATAGTGTGGAATAAAATGGATTGATCAAAATAGGACAAAATTATCCAAATAATAGTTAACTCCTTTAAAATTAAGGGCAGGCAGTAGACCAAAATAGGTAATGATTTTCAAAGGGGATATCATGTGTTTTGGACATATGATAAAACCTTCACTCATGCTGAGAACGATCACTAGGAGTAAAATCCTTAGATGCATGGTAATTCTCAGACATTTGGTCTTGAGACAAAAGCAAGGAATAGGGGTGGTTTCTCTCCCACTAGGCCCCTCAATCAACAACCTATAGACATTCATCAGAATGAGGGAATCAAAATTTTATCTTGGTGTAAGAACATTAGAATGTACTATTTGAGATTTAAGGTGAAGTGGCCAACCTACATTTCAAAAATGATCATCTCAAGCATAAGCTCAATTTGGTATTGGACATTTGCTCGCTGCTAGCTCGAAAACAATAAGACATGGACATGATAGTACGCATAGTGGTCAACCAAGATATCCTCATTCAAGTGGAGCAAAGGCATAGAGACAACCCTCCTAGAGATAAATAAGCACAAGTAAACTTATAATTTTCCAACTCATGTAGGATTTTTTATCCTTTTTATGTTTATTTTTAAGACAAATTTCCTATAGCATGTATTGTAGGCCTCTATGTTTTTATAGTCAATATTTATACTTTTTTGTTCAATCTACAACCTATTTTTAATGATTTAAAAATTGCCTACGTCACCTTAGAAAAATTATTAAAAGTTATTAATGGTGGAAAATAAGGGGAAAATGACTCAGTATGGTTCCTAAGGCTTAATTGAAAGTAATTGGAGCCTAAATAATATTGCCTAAGCAATTTTTATGGGCAACGTGACCACCAAAAGTTTCAATTTCAATGTATGGAGGAGAAAATAATTTAATTGGGATTAAACTAGATAGTTATCCAGTAATATTATTAAAGCTCAAAAATTATAATTACTGGCTAAGGAAAATATTATTCTGGATTAATGGAGAAATTAGCCAAAATAATGATTACATCCAATTGGAGAAAATTGGCTAATTAATTATTGAGTAATTGGGTCGAAGGGTGCACAAGAAAGTGGTTAAGGAAGTTAGAGGGTGCATTTATGAAAGTTAAAATCGTTAGAGGGCACCCTCATGAAGTTAGTGGAGAAATAATTACCTAGGGCATAGTTTTGGGTGTTCTATAGTATTTTTTCCATGGTATTGGAAAAAGGTGATAATGGAACATGGTTTTCATTTGCCCATGGTATTTATCCATGGTATTGGATACTTTTCAAGTATAAAAGGAGGCAAAGGTGAATTGAAAATACATGCATTTGGATATTGTTTTTATGGATGGGAAGCTTAGTTGGGAAGCTTAGTGCTACCTAGTATTAGGTGATGCTCCTCTTGACAACAGTTGGGTGATGGCCCCCTTCTACCTCCAAGTAACCAAGAAATTGGTGAAGTGGATTTGGGAATCCTGTTCTTCTCATTGAGTTATATTGATCCAGTACTGATATTGGGTTTTGGTTGTACTTCATGATCATTGTTATATTCTACATTTATTCGATGTTCCTATTTGTCGCTTCTTGTGATATAATGATTTCATACTTGTGCTACCTCCATATGCAGAAGTTCCTAGGCTATTATCACACATTCTTATTTTTATTTTATGCAAGTGTATTCAGGTTTGAGCATCATCATGGGTCCATTGTATTGAGCAAAGGAACTTGGTCCATTATCATTTTCTATATATTTTCTCTCCTACTCTATATTATATGTTGTGTTATCATCGCTACTCTTAGCATAGACCTACCGATGTACACTTTCCACTATGGCCCTTTTTAATAATAAGAAGCTCCATTTGGTTCCTCTTGTGTTCCTTTATTGCCTATTGTGTCCAAAATCTAGTAAAAGGATCTAAACTGCATATGTTGGTGTATCCGAGTATCCTTGGAGTAGACTTCAGCAGTAGTTAATTTTAAAACATAAATGGTCACAGCAAGTTGTGTAAAGGATTCTTGAGCTAGTGCATCCTCTATTTACCATCCTTGCACTGGTGTTTTCCTTCTCCTTTTGATTTGGTGTGCCTATATTCCAATTTATGTACATCACAGTGGTATCAAAGATCTTTCATTGACCCATCATGTGGAACATGCAATCATGACTATCTCCAATGATGACTTTCAGTATAAGGATTTGAAATCTCTTATAAAGGAGGTTGCACATATCCTTGATAAGGGGTGCATACAAAGGTCTTTCGGTGCTATAAAACTAAGGAGGAACATAAGTCACAACTCCAAGGTGACTTGGAAAAAATTGGAGATCCAATCCTTACTAATGAGGATTGTAGAAATGAAGAAGAATATTGTGTAGAAGAGGAGACCGACAAGAAATAAAAATCACATGTTCATAAAAATTTTCTCATGCACTTGAGGAAACATGTTGTGCTAGCTAGCACAAGGAGGCCAAGGATAAAAGACCATACCAAAGAGATTCATGAAACTTGGGACATGGACCAGAGAGAATTTACTGATGGATGCTCAAGAATTTTTTGGAGCAACTATTGATGGTTGTTCATGCACTTCTGAGACACTTATTGATCCATGTCATGATGGGGTACTTACTGATGATTTCCCAATTTCTGTAAAGGAATATACTGATGGATGCAATGATGAATAGGTACCTATTAATGAGTTCCTAGGAGAGACATCTATTAATGGGTGTCCATTCCTCTATATTTGTTACATAGAGATTCCACTTGATGAGGCTACTGCATGTACAAGTTCCCACGATCCTGAAGAAGATGAATTCTTTACAGTAGAGGAAGAGGTCCCATGATCAATATCACCACCACCACATGAGGTTCATGAGGTTGATCGTATGTTGGAGGAAGAGAAAGATTATTTTCATAAGACTTTCCATTTTGAAGGGCTACACAAGATGAGCAACAAAAAGATTCAATAGGCCATACACATTCTCCATGAAACTCATGCATTAGTGTCAAATTCTTGTTGGATAATCTCCTCATTGGAGGATCCATCCTTTCTTGAAGACATGGAGTAGATTCAGAGAGCAATGAGCATCATCAAAGGTAACTTTCTGTCTTTTATTTCTTAAAGGAATGATTTAATTGATATTTTTAATGTATTACATGGGTATTAATTGAAGAATAATATTCAAAAGCTCAAAATTCAAAATGAGCAACTTCTTGAGAGGTTGCAAGATACGTGTTCTTCCTCCTATGTTTAAAATTGTCATATGGTGGATTAATTGAATTCATTACAGAGGTCTTACCCATCTTTGGTCTAATTCTGCTTCCATTAGTAACTATACTAGGTGCCTTCTCTTTTATGGAATATATAAACTCGACCATTCTACATTGCTATTATTACTTTCCATGATATTGACCTCTGACCTCTGACCTATTTTTGTCATCAGTTGACATTAATACAATTTTACTTCATTTATGTGATTCAGGTCTTGGTATGTGCTCCAAGTAATGTTTTCGTTGATCAACTTGCAAAGAAAATTAGTGCCACGGGTTTGAAGGTGTCCTTGCTATCTTGTATCTAATTATATAAGGGCCTTCTTAAAAATGTTTTAAAATACATGTTTTGAATCTCTCGTGCAAGGATTTCTACTTTTTGAAGTCTGATCATAGGAAATGTGCATAAGAGATTTTTTTGGCTATATTCTAAATGCCAGATTAATATAACACAGAAGTTTCATTGCTTTGAAATTACAGGTTGTCAAACTATGTGCAAAATCAAGGGAGGCAAGAGTTCTCTAGTTGAACATTTAACACTACATTATTAGGTTGTTTTTTCAGAGTCTTACCATCATATTTTCTGGCTATTTTTCTGTGTTCTAGTTTTTACCTAATCCCAAGGAATTTACATGATGTGTTTCTTTGTAAAACAATTACAAGTTAGGCACCTTGACACTTTAGAAAAAAGTGAATTGTACAAACTTCAGTAGTTGAAAGATGAAAAAGGTATGGAAAGTCTAATCCATTCATAAGTTATGTATTATTTGTAGATTAGGAATATAATATTTACCCTTTAAATATTTGCTAGCTAATTGTTGATATTATTTAAGCAAGTGGATGTGTATATGATGTTTTTGTCAAATTGGAACCAATTTCTTGTTTGGTGTCGAAAGCACTCCTAGGGTTGGTTGTTGCATATGCTTTGAATAAATTCAGGTGGATTTATTTTCTTGTTAGGTATGTCATTTCTTTTAAAGTATGCGAACGAAGAGGAAGATAACAGAGAAAACTTTTGTAATATCTTATTTGGCCAAGAAAATTACTTTGCTTGAGCAAGTTTGAGCTAAATGAAATGTTCTATGTATTGTTTTGGTAATGAATTCTATTAGTTACTAAAAATGATACATTTTTTAACATCGCATATAGGTGAGCTTTAAAGTGCAGATGAAAATAAATACAAAGCACTCAAGAGGGTGACAAAAAGAGAAATAAATCAGAGTGCTGATGTCATCTGCTATACTTGTGTTGGTGCGGGTGATCCCAGGCTATCTAATTTTAGGTTTCGTCAGGTAGTACTAAAGTTTAGAGTTGCAAGTGGTATTACTACATATTAGTATGAGTTTTTTTAGATGTTTGATCACCTAAATGTTGGGTTACTGTTTAGGTCCTTATTGACAAATCAACTTAGGCTACCAAACCAAAGTGCCTGATTCCTTTAGTTTTTGGAACTAAGCAGGTAATAACCTAATATAGCCTCGTAGAGTTGCTGTCGAAGATATTATGTAATGAGAAAATGATTTCCATTATATCTTCTTTTGCAGAACTTATTATTGTACAATAGCAAATATAATATAGGATTGACATGCAAGTTGGTCTTTTTCTTGTTAAATTTAGGTGGTGCTAGTTGGGGATCATTACCAATTGGGTCCCGTGATTATGTGCAAGAAAGCAGCTCGTGCTGGTCTTGCACAATCTTTGTTTGAGTGACTTGTACTGTTGAGTGTTAAGCCTTTTAGGTTACATGTGAGATTGTTATTTGTATTTTTGTTTGTTTGAAATAATCACACATTCTTTCCTTTTATGCAAATTTAGGAAGTAGTCAAGTGTACTTGAAATTTGCTAGATTGTGTTTGTTAATAAGCATTTTGAAGCAAATAGTTCTCTAACCTTAAAGAGACGTGGTAAAGATACTGATGTGATGTCTGTTCTCAAATATTACCTTCGTTGTGGTGATTTTTTTCTTGTCTTTATTACTTTTCCCGTGGTGCACTTCTGGAGTGCCCTTGGTTTTGATAATTATTTGTATTAGTCTAGTTGTGGCTATATTTAAGGCAGGTTGGACAAAGATAGACTTACAAACATGATTGAACGTTTCACATTGATTTTCATATAAAATGTTTCAACTATAATGTTGGGTATGCTTTTATTATTTCATTCAACTCTTTTTGACATATGTGTTGAACTTATTTTGCTTGCTTATTTTGGTATCCTTCATACTTCTATAAAAAAATGTTTCATTTTCTAGAATTGACTGATATGGTAGCTTATGCTTTGCAACACTCAGTTTGAAATCTTTCGCTTTCATGTATTTTTATATTGTCACTGATAGATTTTTTATGAATGGGAAGGTTTTCTTACCTTATTTGACTTTTGCTTTGCCTAATTTCATATAATGATATTTTTCTCATATATTCAGGCACGCCAAGAGATATTTCGTAAATTGGTTGACTTAATTGGTATCACATCCATCACAGAGGTATTTCATTCTCTCTGGTAACATGAATGGATATGCCAGATAGGGAAAAATGTACATAGCTCTCAGGAATTACTTTATTATAAATACTAGTTACTAGTAAGTTGTAATAGTAATAATTATGTAGTTTGTAGATTGCTATCTATCATAAATTTGTTTGAATATCATCATTGTCAAGCAATAACAACTTCTTAAAGGGTGCTAGCTCAATGGTAGAGAGCTTGCCTAATTATAGGCAGGAGGTGGGTGGTTTGATTCCTCCGTGCCCTATCATAAATTTGTGACTATAAAAATGACTAAATTTGCATATATACGACTATTAGTAGCTAATTTCCCGTATCTTAGTCATATTTAGCTAAGTCATTAATATGTTATCATTTAGTAGTTTATTTAGTCGTATATTTGGTCATGAATTGTTGCAATCATTGACTAAATCAATGACTAAATCATTGACTATCAATGACTAATAAGTCAAGCTATTAATGACTAAGTGAAATACGACTAGCTACAAGATAGTGGAAATTAGCTACTATTAGTCGTCGACTCAAAAATAGTCGCTTATAGCCTGATTTTAGTCATTAATTTATCATTTTGTACTAGTGGGAGGATTCTCATGACATGATGGATCATGAGAAACATGGTTGCACAATTCCACTACTTTGGAACCAATATATGAGGGACGTTTCACACTTTTGAGGGAGGTGCATGATCCTACCCCTATGGATCCTTCACATGATGAAACTCTCACACTTTCTGATCATTTGGGTGAGTTGGTTCATTCTCCTACATCATACCCTTCCATATATTGCGACATACATCGAAAATAAATTTGGGTGAAGGTTTTCTTTTTATTGGTGCTATATGAAGTGTATGATACTCCTACACTACATGATGATCCTATGATGAGTTACCCACATTCTCTTTTGCAGCATAAGTATCCATTGATCTCATTTGATGACTTTATCATACATGGATGCAACTATGATGTTCACTTGAGTCACTTGAAGACTCATGATTTTCCTTGATCCTTGCTTAGTTCATGTGATGTTGAAAGAAATTCATCCAATACTTAGGTGAAGAGATATATGATTGGAGCACAATCTTATTAACATCAATATGCTTTGTTATTTCTTGATGATAGACATATTCATGGATGCATACATGATACTCATCCTTCTTCTTTCTCACTATGCAATCCACTTGATGAGATAATTTCTCCATCAAATGCTTGGGTGAAAGCACACATGGAAAAACTTTATGACACCTCCCACACTTTCTTGGAGCAACATTCTTAGACATGGGACCCTCACCTATGTTATTGGAGCAGATCCAATTGGTTACTTGGTTCTTGTATGGGTGAATCCGCGGACCTGGGTAACACTTTTTGGCAAGCGCATTTCAGCAAAAACAAAAAAACGTACCTCGGTCGAGGGCTTGTTAAACCCTCGACCGAGGTCTTAATATCTCGACCGAGGTTTTATCAAGCCCTCGACTGAGGTTTTGTTTAGCCCTCGACCGAGGTATTTCTTAACCCTCGGTCGAGGTATTAAAACCTTGACCGAGGGTTAATAAATACCTCAGTCGAGGTACATACCTCGACCGAGGTGCCTGTGTCGAAAAAATTATAAAAAGAAGCCGCGGGGGCCGCGGCCTTTTTTTCAAAATTTCACTGTGGAAGCTCGACCGAGAAACGACGGAACAACGGTGTAAGGATTAGCACCCCGAAGCAACCCAAGCACCCTGAAGCAACCCAACCTCGTCACGATGGAGTCGGAGCCAAGAGGTAATAGTTTAAATAATCGTTTTTCAATTTAAATGGAATTTAAATTTTTTTATTTTATAAATTTATAAAATTTGTTTTAAAATTTGGTAAATGTATGTTTTTATAATTTTCATGTTTAAAATGTGTACCGGCAAGCAGAAATGCTGCCGGATTTTTGAAAATTTGTAGTTAAATTGAATTTTTTTGTTAATTTGTTATATATATATAAATTATGTCAACCGGTAGCGTTTATGCTACCGGTTTAATTTTGAAATGTGTCCCGGGCAAGCTGAAATGCTGCCCAATTTTTTTCAATCCTCCGTGAATTCATGGAGGATTGAAAAAAATCCATAAAACACCAACTAAACAAACCTATATGAACCATAGAGACAATTAATCAACTGTAGGCCCGAGACAAATAATAAATTTTTTATTAAAAATTATTTGAAATTGGTTAATAAGTTATAATATTAATAAAAAATCCCCATACCCCACCCCCTTTTTTCAAAACATAAATTAAACCTACCATTTAATCTGACCTCACTAACCCTACTTAACCCCCGCCTCAATATTACTACCTTACCCCCTACTAACCCCTACTAACCCTATTCACCCCTACCTAAATTCATATCTAAACCCTATTAATACCCTACTAAATCCATATTAATACTAGC
>LPNX010545781.1:19500-41839 GCA_001517045.1 Pseudotsuga menziesii | reverse complement strand
TCATTCCAGGCCAAGTTCAGAGGAAAACATTGAGGAAAATAGAGATGGGTTGCCTTCATCATCGAGACATGATCAGCCTTCTCCTTCTCGCCATGTGAACAATACCTACTTGTGGGGCGTTGCTATTCATCATGACGATTGTGAGTGCAGCAGATCTTCGGCTGAAGACGGCTCCAATTGATCGGTAAGATATAATCCATTACATTTTTTTTTATTGAAGTCAAACTATTAGGGTTTCTTTTCCTTCAAATTGCATATCACGGGATCTAGTAATTAGGGATTATGGCCAACAGAATGATATAGGATTACTAAATTCTCATATGAAGTTCATAGATCAATACCGAAAAATGCAAAAATCGCTCTCTGCAGAGGAGGCTATGTGCATCAGGTTATGATCATTATATTTTTAATAAATATTATTATTATTTTATTTTTAGGTAATATTAATTAGAGATGTGGAATAGTGGTCATTCATTTCTCTAAAGGCTAGGGCTTGTATGGTTTATAATGGGAGTGAATAAGATTTGATCTTAAGCTTCTATAAATGTTTTTTTTAATATTAAAAATAAATTTAATTATTAAAAATTTGTATTTTTTTTAAATGATAATTTTTAATTCCAAGTTAAATATACCTAGGTAAGTTGGTGTCTTTCAAGCTGATGCATATGCTAGTGGGTTGCTTAAAACTTAGTGTGCCCAATGTACTCCACCAACTCCACTAATCTAGGAATATAAAAGATTCTACCCTTTTGATGGAATACGTTTAGTTTTGTTAGATTCAATCAATTATTTATAACATTTTGATTATCTTGAACTAATATCATTAGTTAAACCCTCTTTTAACATTATTATTTCTTTGAGTAATCTAACCTACTTTAACCTACCAAACCAATTATATTTAGAGAGATATATTTATCCTCTAAAACCATGATTATTTTAAAATCACCTAAAGCTTAAAAATATGTAATTCCAATTTTAGATACAATAATTACTAGTAATTCTAACATCCAAAAAAATAGTATTGTCTTTAGGGAGAGAGTCCTACCCAAATAATTAAGAAACCATATCCTACTAAACTTGTCATAACTATGGACTAATATATGTATTAAAATTATTACTATATAACTTTTAAAACTATCATTATATAGATGAGATTTGATAAGAAAATTGAGCTCTCGAAGTGCTTGGAGGAACCAGGTCGTCGAAGGGTTTTGAGGGCTTCCGACCTTCTTTTCTAGCCTTCGGCTAGCAGTATTGAGCGGCCTAGGACTGTTAGCCCGGCCAGGGCTGTGGGCCTCCTTCAAGGGGCCATGGTCTCACCAGGGTTGGAAGTGCCCACTCAGGTCCACGGGCCATCTAGTTCGATAAGAAACCCTAGGGCTGAAGATGGGCTCGGGGGTGACCTTCCATCTTCCCGAAAAGGAAAACAAACAAACTTGGGAGGATGTCTCCCGCGAACGTCATCGATCCCCATGATCCAAATCAGATCTCAGGTAGTAAGGGAGAAAATCAGATTATGGAAGGAAAAAGCTCTCATCGAGAAGTTCGTGGGGATCTGGCTAAGGGAAAAAGACCTGATAAAATGGATCAATGGGGTTTGGAAGCCGAAGGGGCACTTTGACCTACAACTAGGGTCAAAGGGGTTCTTTACGATCATCTTTTTCAACCAGGAAGACAGAGATAGGATCCTGGAAGGGGGTCCATATTTTTTCTTCTTAGCGGGCCTCTTTCTACGGCCATGGAAGGAGCGCTTTAACCCCGAAACAGAAGATATGACGGTTGCCCCAGTTTGGATTCGCCTTTTCTCCCTCCCGGGCGAGTACTGGGACCTAGAAACCGTTCATGATATAGGAAATACCCTGGGGGAATTCATAAAGGTTGCAGAACAAACGAGGCTCTAGTGTTACACAGCTTTTGCCAGGATTAGTGTTTACATGGATCTGTTGCGGGAACTACTGGAAGCAATCAGCCTAAATTGGGAAGACGAAGAATGGATTCATCCCATTGACTACGAGCAGCTCCCCTTTAGATGCTGGCTCTGTCACGAATATGGCCATTTAGGGAGGAACTGCCCCAGAAACATCTCCATGCTGACCTCATCATCCCCCGCGTCCTCTTCTCAGGCAGCTAAAGATGGGTTCACGATGGTCAAGAACAAATTCCGCGGCAAGAGCGGCGGGAAAAATATAGCCCGCTCGGTCCCTCTAGCCCATGAGAAGCCCCAAGGGAATGCGTTCGAGGTCTTAGCATCGGTGGAGGAGGAAGAAGGGTCGCAGCAACGAACCTAGTCAGAAATCCAGCATGAAAATCATCCCCCCCCCCCCCCCAGAGCCAAAGGATGCCCAGCAGATGGAAGGCGTGGAGGAGGAAGAGGGTGAAGACATGGAGCTGGGTGAACTGGACCTGGATGCCATAGAAGAAGAATGCAGAAAAAAGGAGCAAGGTTACATCTCCCGACGCCAACTTGAACTTCTCCAAGAAGCCATTATAAAATTAGGTGCGATGGAATGTTTGGGAATCGACCCAGACACCCAGAAGGGAAGCAAGAGAAAGTCTCCTGAAGAGGAAATGCGTCGAGGTCGGAAAACCAACAAGTAGCGAATAGCAGCAGTGGGAGTCAGGCTGATCGAATCAGGACAATATCCTACGATCTAGGCAGCCTTCTCTGAAGCTAAAAATCTTTGTCAATGAAGCTCATCTTATGGAATATCAGAGGGTGCTGCAACCCTAGGAAGTGGAAGACTTTAAATCGAAAGGTTAGACAGGAATCCCCAGACATTTTGTTTCTCTAGGAAACCAAATGCAGTTTTGAATACATGCTGAAAATCAAAGATAAAATATGGAAGGGAAGCCAGGTTATGGCTACCGATGCAGCAGGACAATCTGGAGGCATCGCTATCCTATGGCAACCCCAACTGGTGGAACTCTCCAACTGGAGAGCTAACAAGTTTTCCCTAATGGCAGACTTTTGTTTCCCAGACTCGGGAGTGAGAGGTATGACAGGAAATATTTATGGGCCTAGCAACTTCCAGGCTAAGTAGTCCTTTTTGGGTTTCCTTCAATGGATCCAAGGACTTGCGGGTCAGGAGCCTTGGGTTCTTGGTGGAGATTCAACCTCATCGCTAACCTATAAGAAAACAAGGGGGGACGACATGCTTTGGATAATTTCCAAGAGGCATTCAGGGAGTGTCTGGCTCGTGGTCCGCTGGTTGACGTTGAAACGGGAAACGGGTGGTTCACGTGGAACAACAAGAGAGGAGGTGAGCACCTAGTGGCCTCACGACTAGATCGTTTCTTGGTAGCTGAAAATATCATGCACAGTACGGGAGACTTTATGGCTATTGTTCTTCCGGCTAATGGCTCAGATCATTGGCCCATTAATCTCCATTAGGATGGGACTGGGTCTCCGAGAGGGAAACCCTTCCGATTTGAAAGCTTCTAGATGGAGCACAAGGACTTCAAGGACCTGGTAGGTCAGTGGTGGTAGGAGTTTGTTCCCCCCTAAGGAACCATAATGTACTGCTTCCAGCAGAAACTAAAATCTCTGAAGTTAAAAATTTGCAAGTGGAATTGGGAAGAATTTGGAAACATCTTCGAGGACAAGAAACACCTGCTAATGGAGCTGGACCTCATCAATCGACAAGGCATGGAAACTCGTTGGAGTGAGGAAAGGAAGAAAACAGAAAGGGATCTCATGGAGCAGCTAGAAGCCTGGGAGAGGCAAGAAGGCCACTACTGGAAGCAGAAGGCTAGAGTGAAATGGCTGCAGGAAGGTGAGAGAAACACAAAATTCTTTCACAACTCGGTGATTCAGAACATGAATAGTACTAGGATTCAGAAGCTTAAAACCGGGAATGGGAATAGAGTGGACACCACGAGGGAGATAGAAATGGAACTTACTCAGTACTTCTCGGAGATCCTCAGGGAAGAGGTGGGTAATAGAAGCAGGGAGATTGAAAAATTCACCAGCTTAATTCCCAGTTTGGTCACTGCAGAAAACAACGAAATGTTGGTCAAGCCTATTGAGATGCAAGAAGTAGAGGAAGCTGTTAACCAAATGGCTCTGGGAAAATCTCCTAGACCGGACGGGTTCACCTCTAATTTCTTCCATCTCTTCTGGGATCTGATTAAGGAGGAGGTATTGGCTATAGTGGAAGAATCCAGACTAAAGAAAGGAGTTCTGAAAGCGTTTAATGCCACTTTTCTCACCCTCATCCTGAAAGAAGCAGGGGCGTCAGAGGCTAATAAATTTAGACCTGTAGCCTTGTGCAATGTAATATATAAGATCATATCCAAAGTTATTGCTAACAGACTCAAGCCCCTCCTCCCGGTGCTTATAAGCCCGGAGCAATCAGGTTTTGTGGAGGGAAGACAAATTCTGGACGGAGTCGTTCTGGTTCACGAAGTGCTGCACTCACTTAAGAGTTCCAGAATCCCTAGGATGATGATCAAACTATACATTGCTAAATCCTATGACAAACTTAACTGGGAGTTCATGGAGAAGATGCTGGGGGCTTTCGGATTCTCTCTTGGGTGGGTGGAATGGGTCATGTCGCTAGTCTCATCCCCATTCTATAATATCCTCGTCAATGGATCCCCGACTTCATCCTTTCAGGCTTCCAGGGGCATTCTCCAAGGGGACCCTCTATCCCCTTTCCTATTCATTCTCATGGTGGAGGGCCTAAGTCGACTCATTGTTTACCAAGTTAGCCGTGGGGTGATCCGGGGAGTGAAATTTCAGGAGGGGACTCCCCCTCAGACCCACCAACAATTCGTGGATGATACCATGCTCATGGGGCACCCTTCAGTCCAAGAAGCCCGAAGCTTCAAAAAATGCCTGGACCTATTTGAGCAGGCCTCAGGCCTGGCAGTTAACCCCAATAAATCCCAAGTTTTCTTTGTTAATACCCCTCGGCCACGCAGAGGAATATTTTGAGAATCCTAGGCTTCTCCAGAGGAAGTTTCCCTACCAAGTATCTGGGAATTCCTATGGGGCTTGATCGGCCAAAATTAGTAGATTGGCAGGAATTCTTGGATAGACTAAAGCAGAGACTGTCTAGTTGGGTCTTTCGCACCCTTAATTTTCCGAGTAGAGTGATCTTGATCAAGTCCATTCTTCAGGCCATGTCGACTTACCTCTTTTCGGTTTTAGCGGCCCCAAAGGCCATCCTAAAGCAAATACGTAGCATCCAACGCAATTTCCTTTGGGGATCGAGTGGGGAGAAGGCCAAATTCTCTTTGGTAAGCTGGGAGGATGTGTGTAAACCCAAGGACCAGGGTGGTCTCGGTTTAAGCGACCCGAAAATAATGTCTGAGATTTTAGGGCCCAAGATTTGGTGGAGATGGGTCTCCCACTCAGCGGAGCCTTGGGCTAAATTATGGAATGTGAAATATGTAAGGGGTAGGCCTAGACATGCCCTGATTCATTTCAACGAAACTCCCAATGGTTCCCCCATATGGTTAAAGGCTCTAGCTGGAAGATCCATAGTCTAGGAGCACAGTTTTTGGGAAATCAGGAATGGCAATCGTGCGAAGTTTTGGGATGACGCATGGAATCAGTTCCCCATCCTAGGAAGAAATCCTAGATGGATCCATATCAAGCAACAGGAGCAGGAGAGAGGACGGATTCTGGTGAATTAGTCATGGATCCCGGACCCCCAAGACGGTTTCCAAAGGTGGGACTTCTCCACAAAACCTGACCTTATGAGTGAAGAAGACTAGATAGGCTTCCTGGAAGAAATCTGTAAATGATGTCTCAGATATCAGGAGGGACCTGATATTTTACGGTGGGGTTACTCTCCAAAAGGTTCCTTCAGTGTCAAGGAGGCCTATAGAATCAGGATGACAAGGATCGAAGAGAAGGAAGACATCTGGAGGAAAATATGGGAAGTCAACCTATGGCCCAAGGTGGCTTTGTTTGTTTGGTTGGTTGTCAGAAAAAGGATCCTCACCGGGGAGAACCTACGAAAATGGGGAATAGTTGGCCCATCCCAGTGCTGCTTGTGCCTCCGCGCGAAGGACACGATGGGACATATTCTGGATAGCTGCCCCTTCGCGGCAACTATTTGGGATAGGGGGGCGATGATGTTCAGAAGGAGCGACAGGATTCAAGGGATCCCATCCCAAACTATTAGAGACTGGAACCAGCATGCTTTCATCAATCCCATCCTCAAGTCCATATCGAATGCCTATCCGGGAATGGCCATGTGGTGTATATGGAAAGACAGAAATGCGAGGATCTTTCATGGTATTCATAAAATCCCAGAGGAGATCTGGAGTGTAGTGCAAGACAACGTGCTTTCCTCCATCAAATGCATGCAGTGGATAGAATAGGACAAGGTTATCCCGAGAGAGGAGCTCCACATTGTAGAGAATTGGGGTCTGAACAATTCTATAATCGACTCTCTGAGTCTCTGCGGCTATCGGTGCTCCCCCTCCATCCCCTCCTCTTGGGAGGCTCCCCCTCGAGGCGTTTTCAAATTTAACTTTGATGGTTCCTCTCGCAGAAACCCGGGTAAGGCTAGGTTCAGAGGTCTGGTTCATGACCATGAAGGCTGGATTAGAATAGTGTTCATGGGTTCTATAGGGGAGGATACCAACAACTTCGTTGAATTGGAAGGCCTCCTTCGTGGTATGGATGGTCTGATCAAGGGGGGTCTTCTTCCTACGATAGTCGAAGGCGATTCCAATATCCTAATTGTAGCGGCCAAGCGTCTCGCGAGCGGCCAAGCGTCTCATGAGCGGCCAAACATCTCGCCTACAGATTGGAGTGCCTACGTGTCCTCTTCCAAGCTCATCCTGCCTCATCCTTTCACCACGTCAGGCATGAAGCGAACAAGGTGGCCGACTGCTTGGCAAATGCCGGGGTGGATTGCGGAGTTGGCCTTCGATGTGACCATCTTGAATTTTTTGCCGAGGAAGGTTGGGCCCAGCAGTGCCGGCACATGGCCATCATGGATTTAAATGAGTCCATCCGGGTGGAGGATCATCTGGACGAAGGATTAGGTGGCACAAGGAGGCGTGAGCACCTCCACCCATAGCAGCCCTTATGCAGTTGAGAACGGGTGGCGAAAGGATCTGCCGGTGCCGGGTTAGGTCCTCCCTCATTATGGCGTCAACCGGAAGGAGCCTTCTCACGCTCGACTCTATTAGATGGGATAATTGCTCGGGCAAGGATAATCAATTCAGGATGACCGTTCGTGGTAACATGATGGTCATGACACAGGCTCACAGCAGGGATGAGTACGGTCTCAGGGATGGCCAACTGTTAAAGCTAGGCTCCCAGGCGTTTGTCCTCGTCCAGGTTTTCTCCAAAATTAACTGGTCTATGTCTCTGCTTGCTGTCAAGTTTAGAGCAGTTGAGTTCGGCTTTGCAAAAAGGCCCTTCTGTTGTTTAGTGTGGCTGCTCTCACCCCTGGTGCTTCCTGTAATGGCTCCCAAGTGGCATTCTAGGAAGGATGAAGAGAAGGTAGTTGCTCCTGGTCTTAAGCGATTCGCAAGGAATTCGTCCAAGCAACAGACTCGACAGGAGACATGCACGCAGATCCTGGCCCAAGAAGAGGCAGGCCACTACAAGGAGCATGTTCCGCTGAACATTCGCCTGGAGGTCGAAAGGGTGGTGGAAGGGCTCCAAGGAGAACTTGCACGAAGAGGTTGCTGATTGGATCTTAGACCCAGGCTCCACATCTGGTCAGGCCTCTGTGTATGACCGAATGCTCCTGACGTATTGGGTTACCGTCCGTCTAGTCGGGCACTCTGCTTCGCTGCGGGGAGCCAAACAGGAGGGGGACAAGGAGCCAATCCCTTTCTGGAAGGACAATTATGTGGAATGCCACACCATGCACCATAAGCTAGATGCTCTTGCTGCCCATCTGGGATTTCCTTCTCATCTACCTGATCGTCATGCACTGGAGACAGCCAGGCCTCGGGAGAAAACTGGTCGCTGCGTTCAGGAACGCCTCGGAGTCATCAAGGAGATTTGACACTCTGCTGGTCCCATGTATCCATCGTCGCTGCTGGTCTCAGGTATGCAGCCCCTAGTGGCTGGTAGTCCTCCTGATGTTGTTCCTCGCTGGTCTGCCAACCCCTCTGGGGGACCGAGAGCCTCCTCTCGGTTTTGTCCCCTCTGTTAGTGATGGATTCGATAATCACATCAGTCTCATCTTCTCTGTTTGTCTCTCTTTTGATGTTGTGTCCCAGTCCCTATAATCTTAGTCGAATTAGTTCCAGGCAGTATAGTTCTCTCTGCGATATAGATGGCGGAAATATTTTCAAAATGCCTTTTTTGTGGGTGGGGTTTCCTTGTAATAGGTTCAGAATCTATCGCAGAAATGGAAAGAACAGGGGGAGCAATAAGATATGGGAATACTCTATAATTTTTTGGTCAATAAGCTTTGTTCAAGTCCAGGTCGGGCTGCTCCTGGCCAAGAGTAAGGTCCCCCGTTTTTGGACCGGCCATAGTCGTCTCTCTGCTTTGTAATATGGACCGTGTACAGTAATATAATGTTTTATTTACAATATATATATATATATCATTATATAGCATTTGAGAACATAAAGAGAAACTAACCAATGCTATAATATAATATATATCAACTTCCATTTATGTCATCATAGGGAACACAAATGTTAGTGGAAGGACTCCCACTTGGACATTTGGATTGCATGTGAAGTGCAATGTTTGTTTTATCCTCCAAGATGTCAAGTTTATTGTGAATAGCATTCAAGTCCTTTGTCATTCCTTTGATCACCACAAGGATATCAAAACGAGTCTTTCATTGACATTCTGCCATTGTGACATTTACCAAATTGTGTTGAATGAACTCCATGTTCTTCGCATGAAAAATATTTTGAGAGGTACTTTTTTTATAAATACTTTTCGAATTGTTTCCATGAAATCTTGTTCTCATTAAAATACTTTTCTCAAGTAATTTTATCCAATTAGATAGAGGTCTTCCCTTGTAGATTGTAAATGGAAACTCTAGCCTCATTGTTAGAGGATTAGTTGTTCAATTGAAGATCTGTCCCTATCTTTAATAATGAGGATTCAACTTTATCTCCCTATTAAATTTTTTCATGTACATGATTTCTTTAATTTTGAAGACTATAATATAGATAACAAGAAGACAAGTGCACTATAATCAAGCATCAACACAAATGAACACTGGTGTTTTTCATGGGGAAACCTTTAAAGGACAAAAAAACCCAAAAGAATTAGTAATTTATCCCTTAAATGAGATGACTGCAGTAGAAATAAAATATATCATAATTCTAAGATGAATGTTCTTTATATATTTATCAAACCCTAATAGGTTTGACCAATGAATATCAAACCCTAGCAGGTTTGTCACATACAGAAAGAAAGGCCACTTGCCAAACAACCTTCAATTACAGAAAAGTCTAGACTTTGTATGGTGCCAAAAAAATTTCCAACTTCCCAAGCTTAGCAAACGTTGTCTTCCCAAAAGTGCCCGAAATTTCTTCACAGCTGCCTAAGGTCAATTCACTATTGCCCGAGGTCAAATTGGAGTTGCCTGAATTTTTTGAGCATGCTCGAGTTTTCCATGGGTTTCCTGAAAATATATGAGGGCTGCCCGAATTTACACACGATGTTCAGACTGATATTGAAGCAGCTCATGAACAAAAAATAGCTTCCCGAGGTTCTTGTGGGTTGAATGGACCTTCCCCTTTGTTTTTTGAGTGATTTTTAGCTACCCATCATCAAATTCATTATTGCTTGAGTTGATTGTGGTGCTTCCTGTGAGGATAAACAATTTGCCTGAAATTTATGTAGTATTTTTAGGGCTTCCAGAAGATTCCCTAGGCCTTCTCTTCTTTTTCTCCTACTGGCCTTTAATAGTATGGAGTGAACCGTAGTGAATATTGTGTTGTATAAGTATTCCCTAGGTAGCTAAACCATCATGCTAGGGCACAAAACATGAACCTTGCCACAAACTTGTGAAAACCAGTGAAAGTCTAAGTCCTCATACAGCAACCAAGTGTAGATAAACATAGTATGAAAATGGTTTGCAAGTGAAATAAAATTATAGGATTTCAATCACTTGAAGTGGTCCCTTACAAATAGGAATATAATAATAGGGTTTTATTATTTTTTATGTTTACGCTTTTGAATTTGACTTTAAGTACTAGTACTAAAGACCTTCTTGTATTTTTACTTTGACTTATTGTGGTACAAGAGTCTTTTTGTATTTTGACTTTAGATTCTTAGTCTTCTTTAAGTTTTATGTGGTCAATGCAAGTGGTCATAAGGTTCCTTCATTCCCACTCAAAGTACATCATCATAAATAGGGACATTTATGAATGCTTTCAAATTGAACTCCTTATGCCACCAAGATCGAGTACTAGGTGTCTTAACCAAAGGTAGCTAATCCCTGGAGAAAATCGCATAGCCCATAGATGAAGGTTAGGAGTTCCTCACATGACTAAACTCGGTATAGGGCTTATAGTGATAGCCTCGTAACTGACCACATGCCTTAACCCTAGGCTGCATCAATTCACTCAATGTCGAATTCTTGGTAATTGAATAAACTCCTCCATTCTCTCAAAGAATGGCCCCTAGCCCTAGGATGAGTCCTCGAGTCCTAGAATGGTTCAAATTCATGGTAATTGACCAAGTGCCTCCATTCAAAGAATGGACACTCATCTCTAGGATTATTTCGCTAGTACTAGACTGGTTCAAGTTCGGTTGAGTCCCCCAATACTGGACTGGTTCAATTTTCTTGTAACTGACCAGGTGCATCCATTAAAAGAATGGCCACTCAGCTCTAGGATGATTCCCCAAGTCCTAGACTGGTTCAATATCCTGATAACTGACCAGGTGCCTCCATTCAAAGAATTTCCACTCAGCTCTAGGTTGAGTCCCCCAGTACTTGTCTAGTACAATTTATCAATAACTGATCAGGTGCCTCGAGTCTCCAAGAAAATCTCTCTTGATGCTGGTTAGGAAAAATCAACACTCCCTCTCAGTGAAAGAGGTATTCTCTACAATCCCAAGATTGTCACGATTGTACAAAAAATTTGTTGTTGTAAGAGGCTTTGTCAAAATATCTCCAATCTGTTCATCTATATGGATGTATTGCAACTTGCAAGTGCCTCTCCGTACTACGTCTCTGATGAAATGGTACTTCATTTCAATGTTTTTTGGTCTATCTTGAAACACCATATTTTTTGAAAGACTAATGCAACTTTGATTATCACAATGGATAATTGTCGAGTCAATATTTCCATCGAACATGTTAGAGATAATTTTTCTAAGCCAAACTCCTTCCTTTCAGGCATCACTCATAGCAATATACTTGGCTTTAGATGTACTTTGAGCTATGAAATCCTGCTTCCTACTACACCAAGAGATCATTGTTGATCCCATACTGAAACAATAACCTAAAGTACTTTTCTGTTCTACTGCACCGCCATTCCATTGAGGGTCAACATATCAGAATAACATTACTCCACTGCTGGAAGTATATATGAGCCCATAAGAGATAGTACCATGCACATATTTGAGTACAGTTTTAGAAGTTAACTAGTGTACATTCTTTGGATCGAACATGAACTAATTTAGCGTGTTCACTTTGTAACAAATATCTAGTCTCATGTACACGCGATACATCAAGGATCCAATGAGCTGTCGATAGAGGGTAGATTCCACATTCTGTGAACCAGTGGATGAGTAATGTAACTTCTTCATGTTCGTTGGCATGGGAACGCTCATGGACTTGCAATCATGCATCTCAAATATTCGTAAGATATCAATTTCATACTTTCCTTGAGTTAGGAAGATATCGCCTTGATTTTTCCAGACCTCCATATAAAATTCGAGTCACAACAATCTAAGAAATAATCTAAGAAATAATACAGAAACTTACAATAGATTTCAGAGATCAATTTTACTTAGAAATGACATGAAACAGTGCAATAAGGAGTCGCATATGTATAGTTTATTATCATTAATGAAAAGTAGTGAATATAATTGTTACAATGCAATACAATGGAATTAATAGCTATCCAATTCGAACCCATGAGAGGAAATTCAAAATGATTGCATGAGAGTGGCTTAGATGTGAGTCAGACACCACTCGACTCATCAGTTTACCACTTAACACAACCTTAATTGACTCTAAAATAATCAGAGGCAGTTTAAACTGAGTCTAACTAAATAGAACTCAACTATATGTCAATCAATAGGTGAGGGTGCCAATTTGACTTCAATTAGGTGAGTTGAATGGAACTTCACTAAACTCAGTCACCAAAAGTAGGCGGAGGCGCCTTTAATCACTATAGTTAGCTGAAATAATCCAAAAATAAGACAAATAATAATGGAGTTTCCCATGCAACTTCAATTTAACTGAAATTTAGGTTAAACAACCTTCAGTTAATTGATTCGAGCGCTTATGTCATGCATATCAACCCATTATTTCTACTAGATTGAAGGAGGAGGCTAAGTCACGATCCCAAATTGAAGGAGGATGTCCAAATCACTTAGGTTGATGAAATTTTTCTGATGTAAGCACATGTTTGATTCAAAAAATTAGGATAAGTTGTAAAATAGGATGATTTATCCAAAGGGAGGATTATTTATCCTAACACCTCCCTTTAATCATGAATTTGGATTACTTGGGCCCTAGCAACTAAGACCAAAGGTCACCCATTACAACCTAAATAAAAAAAAAAAGTAATTTCTTAATATAACCAAGGAAATGGGGAAAACCATGAAAAATACCCCCCATCAAACTAAGTAGGTAAAATCAGGAGAAACAATTTAAAAATTTGCAAAATCTTTTGCTGTAATTTGCAGCACTATGCAACAACAAGGAATTATTCTGGTTTATCTGCGCAACAACATACTAAGACTATGCATGTAAACCTATGAATACAAACTAAACAATTATTTATGGACAAATATTCCTCATTGGAAGAAGAAGAATATGATCAACGAAATCATAAATATAGACATATGTTAGATGAAAACTGGATCCATGTAGAGAAACTGAAATCAACTGATAAGAGAGAAAAAGTGCTTGAGAATTTGAACCATCTGAGGAACACCCAATCAATTGATATACTGTATCCTTAAATATAAAACCATGTGAGGTAATATCAACTTCAAGTGTTAGGAGCAAGTGTCTAGGCGAATGCAGAATGTCTCCATATTTACTAGTTATGTGAGGAGATGAGCATGTGATTAAATACAAAGGTAGAGAATCCCTAGGACCGTGGAGAGAAAAATATTGATCTCCATAATCTGATATATCTTTATAAATAACCAATTACTCATAAAATACAATATCAACAACATCATAAGAGGAAACTAACATCAAATCCCCAACAACAAGTTTGAAGAAGACTTGCGGTACTTGATTTGTCACACCAAAATTGATGAGACCAGCTACAAGCATGAATGAAGACTCTTGGAAGTTAAAATTTGAACCAAATAATACCAGATTAGATCCAAATAAGATCATATAAGATCCAAATAAGTTCATATCAGATCCAAACGTTTGGTCCACTGAGATGGTAGATGTGCAATTTTCTCCTTCTTCAAAATTGTGAGTATTGGTGCTTGCAATACTGTAGGAATTTCATGGAAGCTCTAGATCAATAAGAGTGACTAGATCACTCCTACAAAATAATATTTTTTCCAACATATCCAAAATATTTATTATTTCAACACACGAAAAACAACATTAGAGGGAGAGAAATCGAATTCCTCTTTACTTTCTGAAGCAATCATTGGCAAATTTTGCATGGAATTTAAAAGAGAATTTGTGGAAAATGTTTGCATACAATGGAATCCTTTTTTATTATATATTACAATCTATTCTTCTATATCGTCCATATGAGAATATGAGATATCATATATCTCATAAAATTTCGAAGCAACAAGAGAAGGAGTCACTACGAGGAGACTTTCTTCAATTCGAATTGATTGTGTGGAAGATTATGCTTCTTCTTCATATTGAAAAAATTAATCAGAGAGAATAGAGGACAATAATTTTGAACAAATAACTCTTGCGGTGTTGGGTATGATCTCAAAATTTCTATAATGATCCTCATTGTGCTTTCCAAAGGTTCTATCGAGTTTTTTCTAGAGATCCTTTGGGTATTCAGAAGAACCAATAAGGTAGCACAAGCTTGGAGAAATGGCCATACATATTGTTCCAAAATCTCTATCACTGTCATTTATCTAGTCATTCTCATATTCATAAGAATATTTACCAAGTAGAATAGATACATCATAAATACCTTGTCCCTTTAGAGATGAAATCATCTTCATTCTCCATTTTGAATATCTTGTGGATGGAGTAATAAGAGAAACTGACAAGTTCAAATCCATGTGAAGTTATATCTACAATTACACAAAAAAGCAAAAGTAAGGTTGAACAACCTACACTTTTGGAGTTTGCATCACACTTGGCTTAGACAATCAATCAAGCTTAATCAACAATGCTAGTTTGTCCAGGAATTATGTGGTAAACTCTTTGCTTCTTGTGTAGTGCTGGAATGTTTTTGAGCAATTTTGCTCAAATTTCTTCATAGGTCTAGCAAGAAACCCGTAGAAGAATTTCCTTGTACTTCCATGGATACAACAATATAATAAACTAGACAAAAACTTACAATAGATTTCACAGATCAATTTTACTCAGAAATGACATGAACCAGTGCAATAAGGAGTTGCAGCTGTATATTTTCTTATCATTAATAAAACACAGTGAAGATAATTTTTACAATTCAATACAACGACATTAATATCCAGAAAATTTGAATCCATGAGAGGAAATTCGAATTGAGTGCATGAGAGTGGCTTAGCTATTAGTTAGACACCACTCATCACATCAGTTAACCACTTAACATGACTGTAATTGACTCTAACAAACTCAGAGGAAATTTAAACTAAGTCTAACTGAATAGAATGCAACTACATGTCAATCAGTAGGTGAGGGCACCAATTTGACTTCAATTAGGTGAGTTGAACTATTTAACTTAACAACACTGAACTAAGTCACCAAAAGTAGGTGTAGTCACCTTTAATCACTCCAGTTAGCTGAAATAATCCAAAAATAGGACAAATAATGATGGAGGGGCCCATGCAACTTCATTTTAACTGAAAGGTAGGTGAAACAACCTTTAGTTTACTGATTGGGGTGCTTATTTCATGCAGATCAACCCATATTTTCTCCTATATTTAAGGTGGAGACTTAGTTAGGCTCTGTGATTGAAGGAGGATGTATAGATCACTGATATTGATGACATGTTGCTAATGTAATAGTGCATCAAACAAAGATCCTTCATTTCAAACTCAGAGGTGAGCTCTCTCTTACACATAGCTATTAATTGTTCCTCTCTTGTAAGGAACAAGTCGTCCACATACAATACTAGGATCAAGATATGCTTATGAATAATCTCAAAGTACGGATTGGTCCAACCATACTTTTGGAGAGCCCCAATCTATGAAAATAGCCATCAATCCTCGCATACCAATCTCTCAGAGCCTGCTTGAGACCATACAGGGATTTTTCTAGTTTACACACATGGCACTTATCCCCATGAGTCACAAAGCCTTTTGGTTGTTCAATGTAGACTTCCTCATCGATTTATCCATTGTGGAAGGTTGTTTTTACATCCATCCAATGGAGTTTCCATACAAACACAACAACAAGATAGATCATGGTTCTGATAGTGGTATATCTGGCGACAGGGGAAAAAGTATCATCATAGTCTATGCCTTCCTTTTGAGTAAATCCACGAGCTAAAAATTTGGCCTTGTACTTCTCAATTCTATCATCAGTAGTATGCTTGATTTTGTAGATCCATCTCGATGTCACCAATGACTTCCCTGTTGGTCTGGGAACAACTTCCCATACATCAATTTTCATGATTGAACTATATTCTTCAATCTTAGCATCATTCCATACCTATTGTCTTGCTGCTTATTTTTATGTGTATGTTTCTTCATTTATGATCTTGCTCATAAGGCATGAGTGATTTTGTGGCCTTATGCTATCTCTCAAATTCCTCGGAGGAGATTTATGTTTCTCAGCTTCTTGCATAGTTTCATGGTATGAGGCAGGTCTCATTTTGGAAGGAGGGACATCAAGTAGTTATTCAGCCATACTTTTAGGTTCTTCAACCACATATGGGATTTGAGGCTCAAAATATTCTTCTTCCTCCCTTTCAACTTTTGAATCCAGGATCTCAAAGGAGAATTCTTCGACATCTTTTGGAAGCTCATTTTTTTTTACGAAACACAACTTCCTCATGGAATATTACATCTCTACTGACTTCAATGTACCTTTGTACAGGGACATAGATGTGGTAATATTTTGAGCTTTCACTATAACAAACAAATATGGCTTTATTTCTGCAAGGATCTAGCTTATCCCTCTTTTCGTTCGATACATGAATATACATAGGAGTGTCAAAAATCCTCATGTGGTTAACTACAGGTTTCTTTCTAGTAAAAAATTCTTCTGGAGTCTTTTCTCCCAAGATGGAATGAGGGCTTCTATTTTGAATGTACAAAATAGTACATGAAAATTCAACCCACAATGATAAAGGAAGATCAATGTCAGTTAGAATAGGTTTAGTAGCTTCACAAATCATTCTATTCTTCCTTTCTACAACCCCATTCTGTTCAAGGTTGTAAGGAACTGTTAGCTCCCTTTTGATTCCTAGTTTTTGAGAAAAATCATCAAACTCATTAGACTCAAATTTGCCTCCATTATCTAACCTTAGGATATGAATGTGTCTTCCTATTTGGTTTTCAATCAGAACCTTGAACTCTATGAACTTGTCAAAAGTTTCACTTTTGACTTTGAGAAAGTATATCAAGGAAAACACTTGCAAATACTTTCAATCACTTGAAGTGGTCCCTTAGAAATATGAATATCATAATAGGGTTTTATTCTTTTTCATGTTTACCCTTTTGACTTTGAATTTTCCTGGTAATAAATACCTTCTTGTATTTTTACTTTGACTTCTTGTGGTACAAGAGTCTTTTTGTATTTTGGATTTATCCTCTTAGTCTTCTTCAAGTTTTATGTGGTAAATGAAAGTGGTTATAAGGGTCCTTCATGCCCACTAAAAGTGCATCATCATAAATAGGGATAATTATTAATGATTTCAACCTAAAATCCTTATGCCACTAAGAGTGGGTACTAGATGTATTAACCAAGGGTAGCTAATCCCTAGAGAAGATCACACAACCCATAGATCAAGGTTAGGAGTGCCTCACATTCCCATGAACCGATCTAGGGATTATAGTTAATCCCAGTAACTGAGATGGTTCCTCAACCCTAGGCTACATCAATTAAATAAATGGAAAATACTTAGTAACTGACCAAGTGCCTCCATTCTCCTGGAAAACGGACCTCATCCCTAGGTTAGGTCCCTGAGTCCTAGACTCGTTCAAATTCTTGGTAACTAACTAGGTGCCTCCTTTCAAAGAATGGCCACTCAACTCTATGTTGAGTCCCCTAGGACTAGATTGGTTCAAGTTCCTAGTAACTAAGCAGGTGCCTCTATTCAAAGAATCACCACTTAGCTTTAGGTTGAGACCCCCAGTACTAGACTAGTTAAATTTCCTACTAACTGGTCATGTTCCTCCATTCAAAGAATGGCCACTTATCTCTAGGATGAGTCCCCCAGTCCTACACTAGTTCAATATCCTGGTAACTGACCAGGTTCCTCCATTCAAAGAATGGCCACTCCGCTCCAGGCCGAGTCCCCTAGTACTGGACTGGTACAAGTTCCTCGTAACTGATCAGCTACCTCCATTCTCTAAGAGAATGGCTTTTAATTCTTCTTAGGAAAAATAAACACTCCCTTCTTATTTCAACCATTAAATGTGGGTTGTGTTGAATTTTAACATGTGCATGATATTCTCAAAAAATGCAGACCGTAATAGAGATATAACTTGAAAAGTATATAAAAGTAAGACATGTATAATAGTCAACTAAGCATCACACAATTGAACACATGATTTTTCATGGGGAAACATTTAAAGGAAAAAACCCCTAAAGCATTAGTAATTTGTTAGGATATTTAAACACTTAGGAGTTAGTTAAGACCAACTTGTGCAATATATCTGTTAGGTAAAAGTGTGTTTCTTTAGTATGCATTAGTATGCATTTGTAAATATTCTGATCCGACGGTCACGATATGTTCTAGACATAGAGTGATCCGATGGTTCAACTTCTCTTAGATCATACCTACCATTGATCTATGGCTTAAAACCCTATTGGTCTATGATCTCTATCTCAAGAACATAGAGGGTCCTTGGATAGTTGATCGATTATGAGAAGCTCATATGTAACTTTGTTTCTTTTGCATAATAAATTGCTCCATGTAGTTATTTGGCTGGGGTCGTGGACTGTTTCTCTTTCGAGGGTTTTAACCATGTGATAAACATCGGTGTGTTGATCTGTGATCTATTTGTGTGAAGTGGTTGCTCAAAGTGTTTGGTATTTTGGGAGTACCCTGTGTACTCGAACATGGTATCAGAGTGTTTATGAAGAGCCGCTTTCGGTTTTGATCAAGATCTGGAACCGGTGTTGCCAAAACATTGAAAGGGTTTCTGGATCTATATTTTCTATGAATTTTTAGCCTATGGGAGTTGTTCCATTACGTTCGGAGCACCATTTCCATTTGGAAACAGTATTCATTTCACTGAAAACGGTTTCCGTTTGCTCTGGAAACACCCATTTCAGAAAATCTAAAGGTATAATGTTACAGTGAAAGATTTTTGTTTTTTAAATCTCTCATATTTTATCAGTTTGTTATTAGATATTTTCTTTTTTAGTCTTAGATTGTTTCCTTCCCTAACTGCGTATGCTCTTTGCCATGCACCTTGCGCTATCGCAACGAATCAGAAACAGTAAGGGAATGTTTTTTTTTTTCTTGTCTTCTTGGCTATGTATGCTCTTTGCCATGCACCTTGTGCAATCACGGAAAATCAGAAATAGTGAGAAAACTTGAAAACATAGACTTTTTGGGTAAGCTAACCAAGATCTAACTCTATTGTGTGGAAAAAGTTTTTTTTTTTTTCAATTTTTTTTGTGATTTGTAGGAAAACAAAGCAACCACAAAGAATGAGAGAGAAGAGTTTAAAAAAAAAAAAAGTCCCCTTCCTCTTTCCATTATTTTACCTACCTTTTAAACTTAGCTCACTTGGTCCAAAGTTGCTTTATTACTTAATAGTTCTTGAGTTCAAGTCTTATTAAGCTACTTTTTTGTGCATGCAATTTCTATTTTGAAGATACTTTATTGTAAAAGTGTATCTCACATAAATAAAATAAAAGTGAGTCACTTAAGTCTTTTAATTTATTACCATACTATTTAAAAGTCACATTATTGTAAAAGTGAACATCACTTATTCTACAAAAGTGATTCACTTCAAAGTAACTTTATTGTAAAAGTGATTGGCAGAGGTTGATCTTGGGAAGAGGGGGATTCTTTTATTAGTTGGTCAAGTTAATATTTGCCACGTTACTATTGGAGACATCTTCAACATTTTCTTTGATCAAGCATAACTTCATCATCAAGAATCAGTTTTAAGTGTCGTTTTTTTTTAAACCGCATATTTTTTTGACCTCTTTGCTTTTATACAGTTAGTTTCTATTCTTTCATCCATTATTTTATAGTATGGCCACCACTTGTGATATTATACTTACAAGTTCTAACTATTTCTCATGGAAATATCGTGTGGAGGATGTTCTACGAAGTAGGGGACTTTTCAGGATAACCTTAGGGAAAGAAATAAAACCCACTAATGATGATAAGAAAATTAAATGGGAAAATAGATGTGATGAAGCTCATGGATTGATTGGGATGTCAATCTCTACTGATTTGTGATTCCACATATCTGGAATTGATGAACCTAATCTCACTTGGGAAACGTTGGAATCTGTGTTTGGTAAACACAATGAAATTCAGGGTCATCAACTTGAGAATGAGTTGCTTTCCTTGAATCCAATTGATTTTTCATGCATTCAAGACTATTTGTCTAAGTATAAAACTCTTAGACTATTACGTATAGAATGCAAGATTAAGAAAGAAGAAAAACAATGTATTTATCATATTCTTTCAAAACTTGGACCTGCATATTTTGTTTTTGTATCTACATTTTACTCCATGAAAGAATCATTGACTACAACTAGCTATCAAGAGCCTAGCCTTGAATCCTTTTGTGATTCCTTAATTATAGAGAAACATAAGCTCATTCATCTTGGAATAATTAACAATGGAGATACATCTGGGAAAGCCTTATTGTCCCAGCAGAAAGAAAAGTCCAAGCCTCCCAAGAAACAAAATTTTTGCAATAATAACCAAAGCAACAAGGGTCCCAAACCTTCTCAGTCAGTTTCTTCTTTAAAAAATGGCAAAGGATCCAAGCAAAAAGGAAAGAAGACTGAGCGCCATTGCCATTTTTGTGGGAAAGATAATCAGGATGAATCTAAGTGTTTTAAGAAGATGGCAGCCTTGGAAGCAGCAATGAAGAAGCACCACATCAGCCTAGATTCATCTTCAGAATCTACCTGTCATGGACATGCACTTTGTGCTTCTAGTTACTCTTATACTGCATCTTCTTCTTCTACTTCTATTGAATGGGTCATTGATTCTGGAGCATCTTATCATATGGCTAAGGACAAATCCATCTTTTCTACTATGCATGAATGTAACACCAAACAAATATTTGTTGGTGATGATAGATATCTTAGTGTTATAGGATCTGGAATAGTTTCAATAGAAAATGGTCATTTCAGTGATGTACTATGTGTTCCAAATATTTCCTACAATTTGTTATTAGTCTATCAAATTACTCATTCAGGTGAAGGTAAAACTGTGAAGTTTACACCTCACCAAGTTGTATTCAAGGATTTTAAAAATCTTCAAAATGTCCTTGCTACTAGAACTATTGATGATATTACTAGGTTGTACAAATTTAACGACTTTGGGTCATCACCTTTTTCTCCAATTTTTGTTGCTCATAGTGATAACTTGAGCAAACTTTGGCATGAGCGATTTGGTCACTTAGATTATCGCCCATTGCAACAACTATGTAAAGACAATATGGTGACTGGTATTCCACTGGTATCTTGCAAGGATGGTGATTGTTCCAGTTGTGTACTAAAAAAAAATCATTGGGACAGTTTTGACAAATGTGCCTCTTGGCACGCCTTAGTTCCCTTGGAGCTTGTGCATAGTGACTTATGTGGCCCTCTTCCATCTGCTTCCTTTTCTGGTTTCAAATATTTCTTAACTTTCATTGATGACTACTCTAAACGCACTTGGGTCTAATTCCTCAAACTTAAGAGCGAAGTATTTAACATGTTCTTGGCCTACAAGTCCCTTGTTGAAAAGTAATCTGGTCATCAAATTATTAAGTTAAGATCTGACAATGGAGGAGAATATGTTAACAACAAGTTCACTACTTTTTGCACTAAAGAAGGAATCCAACAACAGCACACTGTTCCATATACACCACAACAAAATGGTGTAGCTGAATAGAAGAACCACACTTTAAAAGAAATGGCTAATTATATGATCCAATCTAAGGGACTAAGTCTTCAATTTTGGGCTGAGGTCATAAATTGTGAAAATTACATATTTAATCGCACACCCACTAAAGTTTTACAGGGTATAACACCAGAAGAAGCATGGAGTAAAATTAAACCAGATGTAAGTCACTTTCGTGTGTTTGGTTGTGAAGCATGGGCTCACATTCCAAATGAAAAACGGAAAGCATTGCAGCCTAAAAGTGAAAACTGCATATTTGTTGGATATTCTAAAGATGTAAAAGGTTATAGACTTCTTCAGCCATATTCTCATGACATAATCATTAGAAGAGATGTTAAGTTTGATGAAAATCTCTTGGCCTACGAGCCTATCTTGGCAGGTGTGCCATCTTTGTCCTGCAAGCCTGATTCAATGATTGTGCCTTCTTCTTCTTCTTCTTCCGGCTTCCTTCATAGGTTTCCAACTCCAGTTTCTGATGATGACAGTGAGGATGAAAATCCACCTTCGCCTTCTCATGTTCCTCCAATTGCACCAGCACCAATACTTCCTCGATGGGTCCGTTCAACATGTGAAGCAAATGGTGATATTGTCGGTGATCCTAGAGATCAACGTCGAACACATTCTTAGTTTCAGTGAGCCTCTTCTCATTTGGCTCAATTTTCTGTGAATCATGATCCATAAACTTTTGCAGAAGCTTTAGGAAATCCAGATTGGGATGCAGCTATGGATGAAGAATATTGTTCCTTAATGGCAAACGATACTTGGGATCTTGTTCCCCTTCCAAAAGGAAGAAAAATTGTTAGAT